>CM052800.1:329623-351070 GCA_028533885.1 Nasua narica
CCGGCGGCGCGCGTGAATGAGCCCTTTGTGCGGCCGCCGCAGCTGGGCCCACGTGCCAGGAGCAGGCCCTTCACCTAGCCGCTCAGCCCCCTTCCCTGAATGAGGTCTCAGCTCCTCACTCTAAAAGGCCGGGCAGAGGGCGACCCGGGCACCCACCTTGGAGCCCAAGGACTGCTCCCTGGGGTTCCTTGGCCAGGGATCACCTCTGAGGTGGGTTTTCTGGCCCCAGGGCCGAGTGTATTGGCCTGCAAGGGACCCTTAGCTGTCCGGGCCAGGGTGACAGGCTGGGGAGCCTCTGTGTTCCCCCCCGCCTCCGTGGTACCCCACTGGCCCGGACAGCATGCACGGCAGCAGGCAGTGTCTGAGGCCTGCTGGGCACCCAGGGGGTGTAGGCTGGGGTCATTGCCGCCAGGGGCTAGAGGGAGAGCCTGGAGCCCCTGCACATGTCCTCACTTTCCCCTCGGCCTCCCCATCACCCCTGCCCACCTCCTCCTCCAACCAGTGGGACTTTGGAACCGTCTGCTGTGCACATTTAATTTTTACCCAAGTGCTTGTTAGTTTTCCTTGCTGCCAGTTGTGACCTTTGGATGGGAGGGAAATGGGTGAGGGAGGTGAGCCCCACTGCCCGCAAGCTCACCCGGCCGGGCCGCAGAGGTGGGAGGACGCGGCCCTGCACAGAGGGCCGGGCCCTGGAGGAGCAGGAGGCCCTGGTGTGTGCTGGCTTGCCCTGCTCCCTGGGCGGGGCTTTGAAGGCCAGGCCCAGGCTCGGCCTTGAGCCTGCACAGAGCCAGGCGTGGGGGAGACAAGCAGCAGGTGCTCGAGTGGAAAGAGCTGGTCTCCCTCGTGGCCCGGAGATACATTGGTGCGCGGGGCACAGGCCCTGGGGGACAGGGCGGGCGCTCCTGGGCAGGCGCTGCCCCCGGGCCGCCTCCTCGGTCTTCTAGGAACCCCGACGCAGAGGGGAGGTGCTGGCTATCCCTGCCCTCCCTGTGTCCGGGGAGACGACGTGGGCCGGCCAAGCTGTGGCGTGGGATGGGGAGGTTGACCAGGAGCTGTCCAGGGCCAGACTCCCAGGTGACCCCACCCCGCTCCTCCCCAGCGGCCACAAGAGGGCGCACTGCAGGCCCTGCCGCCCGCCACCTTCCTCCTTGGGATGGGCCGGAGGGAACAGGCTTGTTGTCTGGGGGAGGCCTGCCGACGCAGCGCCCCGCAGCCCTGGCCACCCCCGGGGCTCCGCGCGTACCCCTGCACGACTGCTTCCGCCCTGGCCCCCTGCCTGTGCCTGACTGCAAGGCCACCAGCTTCCTCACCCGGCCCCCAACGCTGGGTCCCCTCTCGGAGGCCACCGCACCCCTACCCGCCAGCTGCTCAAGCGCAGTGAGTGGGGTTGCAGAGACCTGCCCCAGTGTCCACAGGTGTGGTCCCCTCTACCTCGTAGGCCCATCTGCTCCAGCTCCTTCCTGCTGCCTTGTGGCCACTGCCCACTGCTGGCGCTGCACACTCTCAGGGGACCTTTCCAAACGTCATGGCGGAGGGAAAACTATGGGGACGGTGACAAGATCTGCGGTTGTCGGGGGCTGGGGGGGAGGGCGAAAGGGGGCAGCACGGGGGGGGGTTGTGGGCCGGGAGCAACTCTGGGTGATACTGCGGGGGTGGGCACCTGTCGCGTCGCCCTCGTCCAGACCCCAGAACGCGCACCCCGGGGGGACCCGATGTCATCTGTGGACTCCGGGTGACGGTGACGTGTCCGTGGAGGCCGGCCACCGTAAGGGACGCCCCCCTCCGGTGCAGACGTGGCTCGTGAGGAAGGCTGTGCCCACGTGCAGGCAGGGGAGAAATGGGAAATCTCTATGCCTCCCTCTCAGTTTTGCTATAAACCTAAAACTGTTGAAAAAAAAAAAGTTTTCGAAACAAAGCCATGGCACTTTTCTCCCTGGATCTCTGACAGGGCTCCCTCCAGTCAGGGGCCCACCCTCACGTCGGGCACAAGGCCTCCTGTGACCCGCTGGCACAGGCCACACCCTGGTCCGCCCCAGGCCCACCCCGTGTTTTCTGCTGCCCAGTCACTACAGGTCTGCTCCGACCTCAGGGCCGTTGAACGTGCTGCCCTGGCTGTTCCCCCAGCATTCTCGTTGCGGGCTTTGTCTCATTACTTGGTAGGTCTTAGACGTGACCTCAGAGAGGCCCTCCCTGCCTGATCGTTTGCTCCCAGGCCCTTCCCCTTGGTGGTACATCTGATGTGCTCTTAAAGATTCAGACAGTGGCCCGATGATTTCTGTCTCCTCCCAGAATGTGAACCTGGAGGAATCTGGGCCCCAGTCTGGGATGAGTGAAGTCAGGGGAGGCTGCCCTTCTCCCTCTTCTGAGTGTCGGGGGGAGAGGAATACTCGAGACAAATCTGGAGCCCTGGCCTCCAAGAGGTGCGAAGCAGCAGGGTGTGGCATCCCCCAGGTCCTGCCGGCGTCCTGTTTCCCGGCTCCCGCTCCACAGCCAGCTGTCTTCAGGGGGCCTTGTTCCCGCCTGCTCCATTGTGTCGTACCCCCACCCGGCCCGCGTGCCCCGTGCCGCCCCCAAGCCCAAGGCTGTTGTGAGCTCCCGAAGGCTGAGGTTGGGGCTCCAGTACAGGCACGCTGCTTTATACTAGGCTGTGAATGACTGATGGGGTGCCATCATTGGTGTTTTCCAAGGGGAGGGACCCACGGAGTCTCGATCGGAGACCTGTGTGGCACCTTGAAGGCTCTCTACCTGCTTGACTGCGGCCACAGCGCCGGCCCGGGTGCACTCTCCTCTGGGCTCACGTTCACTGTCCCACAGGGGCTCTGCCGGGCAAGGCCTGAGCTACAACTTCACTCACCTGGATCGGTACCTGGACCTCCTCAGGGAGAACCAGCTCCTCCCAGGCAAGCAGCAGCCCTGCCCTCGGCCCTCTAGTCCTGTCCCCTCCCCGTGACCTGACCCCCTGGTCCCCGCTGGGGCCCCGGCCGGACAGCCGCCTTCGTGTGTTGCAGGCTTCGAGCTGATGGGCAGCCCCTCCCAGCGCTTCACCGACTTTGAGGACAAGCAGCAGGTGCTCGAGTGGAAAGAGCTGGTCTCCCTCGTGGCCCGGAGATACATTGGTGCGCGGGGCACAGGCCCTGGGGGACAGGGCGGGCGCTCCTGGGCAGGCGCTGCCCCCGGGCCGCCTCCTCGGTCTTCTAGGAACCCCGAGCCAGAGTCTCCTGATGGGGGAGGGAGGCCGGGCAGCGTGGTGCGCCCGTACAGGGTCGGACGTCCTTGTCACGGCAAGCGTCCCAGCGTAGGCAGGCCTCCCCGTGAGCTGGGATAGGCTTGGCATTCCCGGGGGGGAGGGGGGGCACGTGTGACAGTGGGGACACTGCAGGTCGGTATGGACTCTCGCACGTTTCCAAGTGGAACTTCGAGACCTGGAATGAGCCAGACCACCACGACTTTGACAACGTGTCCATGACCTTGCAAGGTGGGTGGCAGGCCGGCAGGGGTCCTGGGGGGGCAGGAGGGGCGGGAGCAGCCCCTTGGGGGCAGGCGGTGGACTCGAGTTCCCTCCTGCTTAGGCTTCCTGAACTACTACGACGCCTGCTCCGAGGGTCTGCGGGCTGCCAGCCCAGCTCTGCGCCTCGGCGGCCCCGGGGACGCCTTCCACCCCCCGCCGCGCTCCCCGCTGTGCTGGGGCCTCCTGGAGCACTGTCACAGGGGCACCAACTTCTTCACGGGGGAGTCGGGCGTCCGGCTGGACTACATCTCCCTCCACAAGAAGGTACAGCGCCCACGCCCCCCTGCTCCTCCGCCAGCCGGGGACCCCGCCTGCCGCAGGGCCAGCCGCTCTGCCGCCCGGTGGTCCTGAGGCCGACCCCCGCAGGGCGCGGGCAGCTCCATCTACATCCTGGAGCAGGAGAAGGCGGCCGTGCGACAGATACAAGAGCTCTTTCCCAAGTTTGCCGACACCCCCGTTTACAACGACGAGGCCGACCCGCTGGTGGGCTGGGCCCTGCCGCAGCCTTGGAGGGCCGACGTGACCTACGCGGCCATGGTGGTGAAGGTAGGCGGGGCCGCAGGACCCAGCCCCGGGGCCGCGTTCCTTGGGGCAGTGGGGGTCCGGGCGCCTGGACGAGCGCGGCCGCCTGGGCGCCCGCAGGTCATCGCGCAGCACCAGAACCTGCTGCTGGCCAACGCCAGCGCGGCCGTGCGCTACGCGCTCCTGAGCAACGACAACGCCTTCCTGAGTTACCACCCGCACCACTTCACGCAGCGCACGCTCACCGCGCGCTTCCAGCTCAACAACACGCGGCCGCCGCACGTGCAGCTCCTGCGCAAGCCGGTGCTCACCGCCATGGCGCTGCTGGCCCTGCTGGGTATCTGCCCTCCCTCTCCCGGCGCCAGCCCTGACAGGGACGGACGCGGCCACCGGGGGCACCCTGGGCGGGGCCGGACCCTAGTGGCTTGTGCAAAGGCCCCGAGGCAGGGGAAGCATGGATGTGTGGGGGGGGGGAGGATGGGGGAGTTTCTAGCCCCTCGTGGCCGCGCTCCCAGCTCAGTGGGTCACAGAAGTGTGGCGTGGTGGGGCCCTCCTGGTGCGGGACCCCTACTGGGGGGCAGTGAATGGTGGGAAGCCAGGCCCCAGAGGGCAGCCCTGGGAGGCCGCGACCTGGGCCCAGCGACTACCCCACCCCGGCCCTGCAGACCGCGAGCAGCTCTGGGCCGAGGTGTCGCAAGCCGGGACGGTGCTGGACAGCAACCACACGGTGGGCGTCCTAGCCAGCGCCCACAGCCCGGCTGGGCCCCTTGACGCCTGGCGCGCCACGGTGCTGGTCTACGCGAGCGACGACACGCGCGCCCACGCCAACCGCAGCGTGGCCTTGACCCTGCGCCTGAGCGGGGTGCCCCCGGGCCCGGGTGAGCTGGGGTCCTGGGCGGGGGCGGGGCTTGGGGGGGCGGGCCCGGTGGGGCGGGGCTCCAGCGTCCGGCTCCGCAGGGCTCGTCTACGTCACGCTCTACCTGGACAACGAGCTCTGCAGCCCGCACGGCGAGTGGCAGCGACTGGGCCGGCCGGTCTTCCCCTCGGCGGAGGAGTTCCGGCGCATGCGCGCAGCCGAGGTCCGCGGGCAGGGCGCGGGATGGGGCAGGGCGGCTGTCGGGACCCCAGGGCCCTGAGTACCAGTTCCTGTCCCCAGGACCCGGTGGCTGTGGCGCCGCGCCTCTTCCCTGCCAGCGGCCGCCTGACCCTGCGCCCGAAGCTGCGGCTGCCCTCGCTCCTGCTGGTGCACGTGTGCGCGCGCCCCGAGAAGCCACCAGGCCAGGCAAGTGGCCGCTCCCTACCCCGCTGCCCAGGCCCCTCCAACCCCCCAGTCACGGAGCCTCTCTCCCTGCAGGTGACCCGGCTCCGTGCTCTGCCCTTGACCCATGGGCAGGTGCTCCTGGTGTGGTCTGATGAGCGCGTGGGCTCCAAGTGCGTGAGCGCGTGCACTCCCCTAATCCCCGCGGGCGAGTAGGGGCTGTTCGTCTGGCCTATGCCGGGGCCCTTGAGGCCGCAGTGCCGTCGCGGTCACTCGTCTGGTCCTCCAACTCCTCCCCACCTCCGCCTGTCACAGCCCTGCTCCCGCTGTTCTCACACAACACCCTGCTTGATGGGGCGGGCCCCCGCAGGGAACATTGGCAGGTGGCATCTGGGCTCTGGTCCCTCTCTCCATCCGGTGTGGCCCTGTCATCATTGCAGGAAGAGGGCCAGGGACCCGGGGAGGGCTCAGAGAAGGGGCTGTGAGTCGGCCCCGTCCCCCACGCACCGGATCACCAGCCCCCATCCTGACCGGCCCCCCAGGTGCCTGTGGACCTATGAGGTCCAGTTCTCCCCAGACGGTGAGGCCTACGCTCCTGTCGGCAGCCAGCCGTCGACCTTCAACCTCTTCGTGTTCAGCCCAGGTGTGCCCACGGCCCGGAGCCCTGGTCTCAGCACAGTGTCCCGGGGGCTGGGGGCTCTAGGGGTTGGGCTGGGGTCCGGGGCCGGTCGCTCAAGAGCACATGGGTCTTTGTCCCCCCAGACCCTGCCATCACCTCTGGCTCCTACCGGGTTCGAGCTGTGGACTACTGGGCCCGACCGGGCCCCTTCTCGAACCCTGTGCGGCACGTGGAGGTCCCTGCGCTCTGAAAGGCCCTCCCGCCCCGCCTGGTGACCGGGAGCCTGGGTGGCCGGGAGCTGAGACAGGCTGGACCACCAGTGGCCCATCGGTCGGCTCTGCCCGTGCTCTCCCCTCGTCTTGCTCATCCCCTTGAAGTGCCTTCCGCTCGTCAGTCTTCCGTCGCCCTTGTGGCTGGGCCCAGGGCGGCCTCGGGGACCTGGCTAGAGCAGGGCATTCCCCACCTCCCTCCTCTTCAGAGCGCTCCCCCTCCGTGGGAGCCAGGATGGGGTGCCGGCTTGGCTCGCAGAGACTGCGGTCTGGCCGCCGTGGGGGTCGCTGCCCTCCCCGGGGCCTCTGGCCTCATTGCTGGGCACACGGGGCCCCACTGCTGCCCCCACCCATTCTGCTGAGCAGGAGGGGGCCCGCTGCGGTCAGCTTGGAGCCCAGATGGGGACCCACTCCTTGAGGCCCAGGCAGGCCGACCCCTGCATCCCGCCGGGTGCGGGCGGCGGGGCTTCCGGGTTGTCTGGCCCGGACCGCGGTTAGCGGCCAGTGGCCAGCGGCCAGCGGGAGTGTCAGTGTCACCCGGCAGTGTCAGCCGCGATCTGTGCCCGGCCCTGTGGCCACCCTGGTTCCGCATCTGAGCCCAGGAGGGGATGGATGGCATGCTGAGATGAGGGCAAGGACCCCCATCCTAGGGCCACGGAGCAGCTGAGGGAGCACTTACCAGCACTTACCAGCCCACACAGAGAACTGTGGGGAGGCCACCTGGCGAGGAGCAGAGGCCTTCAGCCCAGGGGTGCAGTCAGTCTGGGGGGCCCTGTGAGCAGGAGTGGGGTTGTGGAGGCCTTGATCCCACTCTCCTCCTCTGCTGCCCTCCGGGGCTACCTTGGGCTTTGGGCTGGGGGAGGCGATGTGGGTCTGAAAGGGCAAATGGAAGACCAGGCCCGCTCGCCCCCTCTGGCTTCCCCCAACCTGCCAGCCGCCCATCCATGTGAACAACTCAGGGACCGCCAGTTCTCACCACATGCCTTACCGTGGGCGGGAGAAGTCACCTTGATCACGCTTCATCTGAAGCCCACAGTCGGCCCTTGTTCCTCTTCCCCTTTGCCAGTGTGGGTCCCATAGGGCTCGGTGCCAGGGGCCCCCCTTGTGTTCCCTGCTGACCCCCATTAGTTCACAGGGAGCAGAGGGGGTGCTAGGAGGGTCCCTGGGTTCCGGGCGAGGTCCTCCCGCCCCATCACGCAGCCCTGTCTCAGCCAGCTCAGGCCGTCACGACAAAGTGGAAGGAACCACCAGCCCCAAGGCTCCAGCGACAGAAGTGTGTTCGCTCCCGGGCCCGGAGGCCAGGAGTCTGAGAGCAAGACGCGGACTTGGTTGGACCCTCCTGAGGCCTCTCTCCCGGGCTCGGGCTCGCAGACGGCAACCTTCCCCCCGCCCTCTCCTGAGGACACCGGTCCCGTGGGAGTAGCACCCACTGCCAGGACCTTGTTCTCATCACCTCCTTAGAGGCCCCATCTCCAAGTACGAATCTGGACAGAGCCACTGGGGGTTAGAACTTCAGCACAAGAATTCGGGGGGCTGCAGTTCAGCTCCTAACAAGCGCGGACTCCGTTTCTCCGTGGTGGGGGCCCATCGCCCCAACAGTAAAGCAGTCTCTTCCCTACCTGCTGGTCCGTGGTCACTGGGCCCCTGACGGTGGGAGGGCCGGTCAGTGTCCAGCTTCCGGGAGGGGGCCTGGGCTCCTCGGGGGCTAGTCCTCCCTTGGAAGCCGAGACCTCTGGAGCCGCTGAGCAGGGGGTCCCTCGGGCCGCGAGGCTGCTGCCTTCTCTGCCCTGTGTGTTCGGCGCTGGGCAAAGCCACAGCTCACGCGCCGTTTGCCCCTCGGCTGTGAGTCCCCGGCACAGGCGCCCAGCCCTTGTCCTGGTGGGCGGACGGGTCCCCCTCTGGAGGTGAGTGTGGCTCCGGGGCGATCGGTGGGGAGTTGGGACCGCAGAGACGTGTCTGTGCTGCCCCCTCGGCCCCCAGGGGCTAGGGCACCGTCTCCGCCATGCTACGTCCGCGCCATCAGCCTGCCAGCAGATGCTGGGGCGTCCCCGTTCTCTGGCCATGCTGACGGCCTAGCTCTGCTCTTTGCCCATTCGGGGCTGGGCTTTCTGGGCTTGGGGTGCACCCGAGATCGGCCCGCACACAGCCTCTGCCCCCGCTGCCGGCCTCTCTGTGCCTGGACTCCCGGGGCCGTCAGGTCGGAGCCTACCGAGAGCTCAGCAGCAGCCTGGTGCTGCCGTCGGGTGCGGGAGGGGTTTGGGCGGCGGAGGAAACGGCCCTGCGCCGGGAGGCTGGGAGTCCTCCCGTCGGCACGTCCCGGAGGCGCCTCTGCCGCGCCTGTGTCCGGCGCTGTGGGCCCGACGGGCCGTCCTCCCAGGTGCCACGATGTTCCTTTATAGGACATCCCGGAGTTTCCCATCAGGCCCCTGGAGGCCCCTGGCCTTCCACAGCTTCTCTTCCGGCCTGTGGTCAGCGCGGGGTCGCGGAGGTGCCCCGGGGAGCTCGTCAGTCCACACACACCCGGTCCCGGCAGCGTAACGTCCTCAAGAAAACCAAGAGCCCCGGGACCCCACTAAGCCTGGGAGAGGGGTGCCGTCAGGGCAACCGGCATCCCCATCACGTGAAGGCAGCTGCTTCGGGGAGGATGGAGAGAGAGGCGTTTGCCAGGTTAGCTGCGGGTCGGGAGACACACCGTGCGGTTTTGTGCAGGAAATGCACTCTCGGCTGTGACCACCTGTCCTGCCGATGGCACAGAAGGCCCCCCAGGCCCACCCTAGCAGCTGCCCGAGTCTGATATGGGGACGGGAATGAGTCTCTGCGACTTCCCCGGAAACGCGGTGGTTTGGGGGTTTGGGGGGTCTGGGGGCTTCCGTGCCGGCCCTCCCTGCTCAGGGAATGCATGTGAGATGTGTCACCCTCCCCCCGCGCTCAGGGGATTACAGAAACTCCAGCAGGAGGGGTCTGCAAAGCCCTTGGCTCCGCGGCTCCGCCAGACCTCTCCGAGCCCCCAGGGCGACTGATGGCTCCCGGGCATTAGCTCCGGGTCAGGGCCGTCGTCCAGTAGCCCCGGAGGCCAGAGGACCATCTCCCGAAGTTGGCCACAGGGCCCCTTCCGTACTTAGGGACACTAACAGTTACTGGGTCCTGAGTTCTTCTTTTCAGGGGATGTGACCTCTCCACTCCATCAAGGGCTCTGGGCCTGGACCTGAGGCTCAAAGCCTCGCGGGGACAGGTTGTGTCTGAGACTGTCCACCAGGCCACTGTGCCCTCTTGTTCGCAGGAGGACCGCTGAGGGTCCCCTCCTTCGGAAACATCCATGTGGGCATCACCTGGGTCCTCTCGAAACTTCACTCTGATTCTCGAGCCTGTCTGGGCCAGGAGGCCGTTTCTGGGAGCCTCAGGCTGCTGTGGGTCCCCCCGCATGCGGTCCCCCCGGAGTGCAGTCCTCCCGCGTGCGGTGTCCCCGGTGTGCGGGTCTCCCCGGAGTGCGGGTCCCCCGGAGTGCAGTCCCTCGGCATTCGGGTCCCCGGCGTGTGGTCCTCCCGGCTTGCGGGTCCCCCCAGAGTGCAGTCCCCCCCGGCGTGCGGGTCCCTGGCATGTGGTCCCCCCAGCATGCAGTACCCCCAGCATTCGTGTCCCCGGTGTGCAATCCCCCCCGGTGTGCAGTGCCCCCAGCATTCGGGTCCTTGGCGTGCGGTCCCCCTACGTGCAGGGAAGTAGCTACAGTTCAGAGCCCCCTTCAGGGAGCTCGGGGTGGCCCAGGCCCAAGGCTGCATGTCCCCCACTGTGTGGGGACCGAGGCGCTCCCTCTTCCCGGAGGCCGTGTTAGGGTCTAACCTCTGTTTGGTTCTGGAGGCAGAGGGGTGACCCGGGCACAGAGGCGCTCACGCGGGGGCACGACGGCCCCAGTCTCCTGCCCGTGTGGCCCGAGGTCTTCTCAGGTGTCAGGTGTCCCTCTCCTTGAAAGGAGCCATTCCTTAGCAGATGGAGACTTCAGTGGCTCCGGTTTCACGTGGGATCGTGTGCCCGCCCTGTGCCCAGAGGGACCCCGGGCCGCGGGCCCTCAGCTCACTTCCCCTTCTTCCCTCTGGAGGGAGCGGTGCCCGCAACGCCCTTCCCCCCGCAGGGTCTGGGTCCCGGGGCCACGCGAGCAGGGAGGACACTCACGCTCCGGGTAGTTGCAGAGGGGTTCTGGGAGCCCAGAGCCCAAGGGAGGGTCCTGCTGAGGCTGGGCAGCCGGCGTGGGCGGTACCCTTCCCCGTGTGAGGGAAGAAGAGGGGTGCCCCTCGGACCTCTGACCTCGCTCTTGGACTCCTTCCGGGTCCTGCCGACGCCCAGCCCAAGTGGAAGCCAACGGCAGAGAAGCCGGGTGCCACCAAACATCTGGGCTGACCCAGCCCCAGAACGGGGTGGAGGATGGCAGTGGGCCTGGTGGGGGAGGGAGGCGGCAGAGAAGGAGGGAAAGGAGTTGGGCCCTTCTCAGGCCCCCAGCAGGGTTGGGGGCGCTGTAGAAGAGCGCTGTCCTGAGCCTGGCGCCCTCGCCCACAGCCCGGAGGGGGCCCAGGGGCCGCTGGGGCAGGGGCACGTGGATGGAGCTGGGCCCCCGGCTGACGGAACGTCACGGACGCAGACTCTTCCCAGACGGAGAGAGGCCCTGGGTGCAGCTGCCGGGGGTCGTGCAAGCCCGTCCCCCCAACACCTCGAATACTGTGCATGCAACACCGCCCTCCCTGCCCACGGGGGTGCAGCCCGAGCGCCCTGAGAGCAGGCCAGGATTCTGCGCCGCAGCCTCCCGGAAGGCTCGCACCGGGGCTGCTCTTCTGGGCTCGCCTCTCAGAGGTGCACATGGGGCTGCCCACGCTCCGTGTCTGCGGCTAAGAGTCTCCGGGAGCAGCCCAGGGGCCCCTCGGAGCAGGAGTGCGGGGGTCCGGGTCCCTCCAGACCGTGGTCCGAAAGCAGATCCGGGGACGAGGCCAGCCCGGGCTCTGCTCAGGGAAAGCCCTGGTGACCGTCTCAAGCAGAGAGAGCAGGTCGCAGGA
Source organism: Nasua narica (assembly GCA_028533885.1). Classification (NCBI taxonomy): domain Eukaryota; kingdom Metazoa; phylum Chordata; class Mammalia; order Carnivora; family Procyonidae; genus Nasua; species Nasua narica. The sequence goes on from CM052800.1 coordinate 340,839, forward strand.
GGGAAGGGGGGGCCCAAAAAGGTTGTGCATGAAAAATCCAAATCGAGGGGCTCCTGGGGGGTTCAGGGGGTTAAAGCCTCTGCCTTCGGCTCAGGTCATGATCCCAGGGTCCTGGGATGGAGCCCCACATCGGGCTCTCTGCTCAGCGGCGAGCCTGTTTCCCCCTCTCTCTCTCTGCCTGCCTCTCTGCCTGCTTGTGATCTCTCTCTCTCTCTCTCTCTGTCAAATAAATAAAATCTTAAAAAAATATCCAAATCGATTTACATCCCCAACTCGGGCGTTCATGCACTCACTCAACAAACACTGAGGGGGGTCTGTGTGCGGCGGCACCTGTCGTCTCAGCAGCCTCCCCACCCTCCATCACGGCCCCTCCTCTGTCCTTCTAACACATCAGTCCGGTTTGTCTTTCAAAAATAATAGCTTTATTGAGCGCAGTAACTTGCACGATTTAAAGGGTACACCCTGACGGAACCTGCTCACATTTACACCCGTGAGCACAATCTAGAGCGCGCACATCAGTGACCCCAGAAGTCGCCACAGCTCGCCTGCCCTGGGCGGCGCCAGATCTGCTTTTTGCCGCGCGGCTCCCCTGGCTTCTCCGGGATGATCCACAGACGCCATCGCACGATGTGTACTCTCGTCTCCTCGTGTTCCACTCAGCCGTGCTGCTGCGAGTGCCTGGTTTTTGCTCGCCCGCCGCTCGGATGCGGACCGCCCGGGGGCACACTCACTCGTCAGACATTTGGGTAGTTTCCAGTTTGGGGCTCTTACAAATAAAGCTGCCGTGAACATGTGTGCACAAAGGTCTGTGTGGACACGTGCCTTCCTTTCTGTTGGGTGAACACCGAGGGGCGGGAGACCGGACCGTAGGGCGAGACTCCATGTGTGCTCCCCTCTGAAGGAGCGGGCTCCGCTGTTTCCTGACGGTCCACGGCCCAGCAGTGCGCGAGAGCCCCATCCGCTGTCCGCACTCACGGGCCCGACTTCGCCGCCTTGACCTTGCATCTCACTGAGCTCGCTAAGACCATTAGTTCCACTGGCTTTGATTTTATAGATTACGTAGATTTTCTACATAGATGATCATGTTATTTACCAGTCAAGACCATTTTACTTATTTCTTCCTGGTCCCCCCACTCTCCTTCTAATAAATAAGTAAATAAAATATTAAAAAATATATGGTGAGTTACATTAATTGATTTTCTTTTTTTTAATGATAAGATTCTTTTTTTTTAATATATTTTTTAAAGATTTTATCCATTTATTTGAGAGACAGAGAAAGTGAGAGAGAGCATGAGAGGAGAGAAGGTTAGAGGAAGAAGCAGACGCCCCGTGGAGCCGGGAGCCCGATGTGGGACTCGATCCCAGAACTCAAGGATCATGACTTGAGCCGAAGGCAGTTGCTCAACCAACTGAGCCACCCAGGCACCCCATTAATTGATTTTCAAATGTTAAACCAACTTTGCAACCCTGGGATAAACCCCAGTTGATCACGATATATTTTTATATTGTTTTTATATTGTTTATATTGTTGCTGGCTTCATGGAATGAGTTGGGAGGCATTCCCTTCTCTTCCCTTTTCTGGTAGTATTTGTGGAGAAAGAGTTTTATTTCCTCCCGAAATGTTTTCTTAATCATCTCTACACCCGGGATGGGGCTCGAACTCACCACCCTGAGATTAAGAGTCACATGCTCCACCGACTGAGCCATCCAGGTGCCCCCAACTAAATGTTTTGTAGAATTTCTCAGTGGAGTCCTCTGGGCATGATGTTCTTTTTGTGGAAAGATTTTTAACAAAAAGTTCACATCATTTAATAGGTAAATGCAGGCTCTCTCTCTCCCAGAGTGCACTCTGGCAGTTTGTAATTTCCAGGGAATTTGTCCATTTCATCTAACGTGTCAGATTTGTTGGCATAAAATTATAACATTTCCTATTAATATTTTCACGTGTGTAAAATTTGTACTGGTGTGGCCTGGCTCCTTCCACTGATCAAGCCCTCTCTGATTCCAGATCGATCTTAAAGAAACAGGCTTGGGGTCATTATTGTTCTGTTTTCTATTGCACTGATTTCTAATATACCTTTTATTATTTGTCTTCTCTGTCTGCTTTGGGTTTCATTGGTTCTCATCCTTTCTAGCTTCTTTACCTGGAAGCTAAGATCATTAGTTTGAGATCCGTCTTTTCTTAAATAGGTGTTTAGTGCTACCAGTTTCTCTAAGGACTGCTTTAACTGTATTCCAAATAAAGGTGGTTGTTGTTGGTTTGTTTTTTGTTTTTTTTTTTTACATGTTGTCTTTTCGTTTCCATTTAGTTCAAAATAATTTTTAATTTTCTTTTTCACTTTTTTCCTTCAATCATGGAAAATTAAGAAGTGGATTATTTGGTTTGCAAGTATTTGAGAATTTTCCAGCTAGCTTTCTGTTAGCAACCTCTAATATAATTGTAATGTAGTCAGAGAACATTCTTTCAATGACTTGAATTATTTTGCATATGGTGAGACTTGGGCCCAGAAGATGAAAGGCTCTTCCATAAATATCAAGTAGGCCAAGTTAGTTGGCAGTCTTCTATGTCCCTAATTATTTTCTGCCCACTTGTTGAATCTAATATTGGGAGAAAAGAGTGGAACTCTACATATAATTGTGCATTTGCCCGTTTCCCCCAGTTTTTGACTTTTATTATCTGTTATTAAATTCATGCACATTTAGGGTTGTTATGTCCTTTATCAGTTTGCTTTAATGAAACAATCCTATTTATCCTGGTGATAGTCTCCCTATGAAATCGACTTTGTCTGATATCAATATAGCCACTCTAGCTTTCTTGTGAGGAGTGTCAGCATGGAATACCTTCTCCCATCCTTTTACTTTCACCTACTTGTGTCTATGCGTGAAGTGTGTTGGTGTAGGTAGCATAGAGTTGAAACTTGCTATTTTACCCAATCTGGTGACCTCTGCCTTTTGTTTGTTTGTTTGTTTGTTTGTTTGTTTATAGATTTTAAAAAACTTATTCATTTGAGGAGAGATAGTGAGAAAGCGAGAGCACAAGCGGCAGGTGTGGGGGAGGGGAGGGCAGAGAGAGAGGGAGAAGCAGGCTCTTTGCTGAGCAGGGAGGCCAGGGCAGAGTGCCATCTCAGGACCCTGGGAACGTGACCTGAGCCAAAGGTCGACACTTCATCGACGGAGCCACCCAGGCGTCCCAACAAACCCTGCCTTTTAATTGCAATATTTAGACTGTTTACGTTTAGTGTGATTATGGATGTGGTTGGGCTTACTCTACCATCATACTATTTATCTTTTATTTGCCTGTTCTGTTATTCCCTCTCTTTTTCTGATTTCTTTCTTTTTTAAAATAATTATCCCATCTGCCTGCTTTTGTTGCCTTACTGTGTGTAATGCTTTCTTAGGTGATTTTAGTGATTGCTTTCAGGTTTCTACCACATGTTTTTAATTTGGCAATGTCTCCTGTCAAGTAATATGATGCCATCTCTATGTAGTAAAAGAGCCCTGCCACACTGCATTGTCACTTTCCCCTCCCAGCCTTTGTGCTCTTGTGGTCATATATCTTACTTTTTCATATGATATGAGCCCCACAACACACTGTTGTTATTTTTTGTTTTAAATAGCTGATTGTTAGGGATCCTGGTTGGCTCAGTTGGTAGGGCATATGACTCTTGTTCTCAGGGTTGTGAGTTCGAGCCCCACACTGGGTGTGGACCCAAAAAATTTTTTCTAAAAATAAATGGCTGATTGTCTTTTAAAGAGATTTAAATAAAAAGAAAAACATCTCATGGGGCGCCTGGGTGGCTCAGTGGGTTAAGCCTCTGCCTTCGGCTCAGGTCATGATCTCAGGGTCCTGGGATCGAGCCCCACATCAGGCTCTCTGCTCAGCAGGGAGCCTGCTTCCCCCTCTTTCTCTGCCTGCCTCTCTGCCTACCTGTAATCTCTCTCTCTGTCAAATAAATAAATAAAATCTTTAAAAAAAATAAGAAAAACATCTCTTAGTGTTACTCGTGCAGCTACTATCTTCGGTGCTCTTTACTCTCCTCCTCTTCCTTCCTCTTATCTGTGTGTGTGTGTGTGTGGCTTCAGGTTTCCATCTGGTGCCCAGAGGATGCCCTTTAACATTTCTTGTAGTAGAGATTTGCTCATGATTAATTCTTCCATCTCCTTATCTCTGAAAAAGTCCTAATTTTGCCTTTGTTTCCAAATGACATTTTTACTAGTAGAGGCAGGCTCTCCCACAGGTTGTAGAGCAATCGCCCCACTGCCCGGCGTGCGCCCTTTTCCTCCAACATGGCAGTGACACAGCAGCCTCTCCTTGGCTCCTGGAGACAAAATCTGTCCCTGGATACTTTTTTTTTTTTTTAAGATTTATGTGTTTGGGAGAGACAGAACATAGTAGGAGGGGCAGAGGGAGAGGGAGAGAGAATCCCAAGCAGACTCCCCACTGAGCACAGAGCCCAACGTGGGGCTTGATCCCACAACCCTGGTGTCACGACCCAAGCGAAACCAAGAATTGGAGGGTTGAAGGACCGAGCCACCCAGACGCCCCACCTCCTGGACACTTTTAAGCTATTCTCTTTATCACTGTTCTTCAGCATTTTGAGAATAATATACATGCTTTAGTGTAGTTATCTTCATGCTTCTTGTGCTTAAGTTTTGTTGAACTTTTGGCAACTGTGGGTTTATGTTTTTCATTACATTTGTAAAAATTAGGGCCATTTTCTTAAGATAACTTTTCTTTCTCACTTCACTTCCTATCCTCTGGGGGCTCCGACTCCACTTGTCATGCACTGTGTGCGGTCGCCCAATGGCTCACTGACACTGTTCATTTTTCTTTTCTCTCATTTTTGTGTCTGTGTTTCGTTTGGATAGTCTTCAAGTTCACAATTTTTTCTTGTGCAATATTCTATCAATCACACTCAATGTAATTCTTTATCTCAGATGTTTTAATTTTCATTTCTAGAAGTTCAATTTGAGGCTTTAAAAAATCTTCCATGTCTCTACTGAACATATTCAGTCTTTGCTCTAGCACCTTGAACACACAGAGTGTAGTCACGGCGAGTGTGCCTGTTCACTCTCACCTTTGTCGCATTGGAGTGATTTTTGATTGAATTCCCCCCTCATATGGGTTATAATTTCCTGCCTCTTTTCATGCCTAATGATTTTTGGTTGTCAAACATTTGTATTCTACCTTTTTGGGGGCCAGATAGCTTTATATCTCTGTAAATATCCTTATATTTTTTTCTGGGATGTAGTTAAGCTACTCAGAACTGATGTAACCCTCTTGCGTCTTCTTTTTTTCTTTTTTTTAAATTGACATATAATGTACTATTTGTTTCAGGGGTACAGTCTGTGATTCATCCGTCTTACACAATTCACAGCGCTCACCATAGCACATGCCCTCCCCAGTGTCCATCCCCCAGCCCCCCCCATCCCTCCCACAGCCTTCAGTTTGTTTCCTGAGATTGAGAGTCTCTTTATGGTTCGTCTCCCTCTCTGGTTTCCTCTCACTTATTTTCTCCTCCCTTCTTGGGTCTTGCGCTTCAGCTTTGTTGGGCTCGACCAGAACTACAGGCAGCCTAAGGTTGCAGGTTTTTCCCTGCTACTGAGGCGAAACTCTTCTTTCTACTCTAACCGATGCCCTAACTTAGGGGTCTCACCCCTGGCTGTCAGACGCAGGCACTATCCCCGTCTGTGGGCTCACCCTTCGGGGTGGCTCTTCCCCGAAGTCGGGGTCGCAGCCTGCAGTCAGCTGAAAGCTCTGTAGGTCCCTGGGGTCCCTGTCTGCACAGCTACGTCCTCGCCAGGACTTGCCCTGGGAACTCTGGTCACCTTGCCCTCCTGGGAGTCCCTGTGCGAGCCGCTCAGCCGAGGGACGCCTCTCGCTCGTCCTGGGTCCCCACTGCCCCCGGTGACCCTGGAGACTCTCCGGCAGGGAGCGGGCGTGGCCATTTGCTGCCCATCTCTCAAGGACCACTGCCCTTTCCTGTGTGATGTTCTGTGTGTTGGGTGCTGGTTTTCACATATATTTATTGCTGTCCCCCCTTTTCTCTTTTTCCTGCTTCGGGCGAGAGTGTGTGAGCCCGGGCCCTGTCCTCGCACCGCGGCTGGTTTCTATTCCCCACCGCGCTTCCCACCTGGGACGCCTGCTCTAGGGTGCCGTCTCTGAGTAGGGATGGGGGCCTCGTCCTCCTGGCAAAACCCCACATCTCCAGCCCCGCTGACAGAACCTGGCGCAGAGCCAGGGCCAGCTTGCCGTGGTGGAAGGATAACATGAAGAGCCACATATGTTGGGGGGTTCCCCTGTGCCGGGCAGACGGGAGACAGAAACTCTTGCAACCTCCGCGAAAATTCTGTGGGTCAGATAGTGGATGGGGGACTGAGACAGAGAGGTTAGCCAGTTGCGCTAAGTCTCAGGGGTAAATGGGCACGATTTGAACCTGTTTGGTATTTCAGGTTGCTTGTCAGGAAGGGGCAGCGGGAGCTTGCCAGTGGGAGGGCTTCCTGGAGAAAGTGGCTTGGGCTGGGCATTCAGGCAGACCCACCTCCCGCCTGGGGAGCCCCAAAAGGTGGGCCTGGGGGCCAATCTGGAGGCCCTTTGGTGGGGGCCGCCTCCTTAGGTGCCTCGGCCAGGGGGCAGCACGTCCCGGGATAGGGAGGGGGGCTGGCAGCACTAGGTGCCCCAGAGCCGCTCTTGGGGACCCTACCCAGTACCCAGCCGGTGGGCCACGCGACTGGCCCCGCCGCCCCCGCCTGGGGCTGCTCTTGGGCCCGCGACCCCTCCCCGCTGCCCACGTACCCCCACGCTGCGCTGGCTGGCCTCGCGGGCCGCCCACCTCCTCGTTTCTGCCCTCCCCCCACCCCCCGGGCCGCCTGCCCACACAGCTGCCCTCGGCGGCCTACACACCTGTCGGAGGGGTCCGCGCTCCAGTCGCGGCTCCTCAAGAACCTGCTCCTGACCTCCGGGCAGCCGTCCGGCTAGCCGAGACCCTCCCCCCAACCCGCCGGGAGCCCCAGGCCGGCTGCCCCTGATCCCCTTCCCAGGTGGGCCCCAGCCAGCTCTCCTCGCTTCCTCCCCGTCGGCAGGGCCTGAGCCAAGTACGGGCGGGCCACTCGGCGCTGCGCTTTGGGCCTCGCTCAGGGTGCAGACAGGACAAGGTCGGGCTGGGCTCGCCTCTACCACGAGGGGCCTACGCCAGTCTGGAGACAAGATCTGGGGCCCTGCCTGCTCACTCGCTTGGGAATGTTGGTTCAGTCTTCCCTGGAAGGCTTCCTGGAAGAGGGGGCTCCTAAGCAGCGAGAAGCTGTTTCGGTCAGGGTTCCTGAGGGAGCAGCACGGGTAACGGTCGGCGGGGGTTGAGAGGCTCCTGCAGGGGCGTGTGTGCAGTATCATTTGGCCAGAGTTTGCGAGGGAAGGGGACGGGGTTAGGGTCGTGGAGGTTATGTGGAAGGCACTATGGAACCACAGCAAGACCCGGTTGTATTTGAAACTGAAGATTATCCGTTGCAGTGAAGTGACGGTGGAGGGGAAGCTGAGGAGAGCTGGCCCCCTCCTCAGATCAGAGAGGGTGGGGAGCAGGCCCTGGAAGGGGACGGTGGGGGACACCGGCTGGCCGAGCGCGCTGGGGCTGAACCGGCCAGGGCTGCGGGGGGCGGGGGTGGGCAGGAAGGACACAGGGAAGCTGGACTCCAAGGCGCGGGGTTTCAGTCCTGGACAGGCTGCCGGCCCACCGGGAAATCTTGGGCCAGTGACCTGCCTTCTCTGGGCCTCTGTTCCTTCCCCTGCGTCAGGTGACAGCGAGGCACCTGCCTGCCTCTGAGGATTAAAGAAGGCGCGACGTGTGTTGGCCTCGTTGATGTCCTTGGGGTTACCATGAGTGGCAGGCCTGAAGCCCCCGGTGGGCGGTGGAGACATACCCGCCTTCGGTCAAGGTGCCTCGTGAGCCGTGGCACCGGGGCAGAACCTCCGTGCCCCACCTCACGGGAGACCTGGTCCCCTCTTCCGGAGCCGCTTGGGACCAGAGCTGGGTCTTAGATCTCTCCACTGCACCCGGCGGCTCCCCGGGGACGTGGACCTCGGGGCCCGAAGAGCCCCGCGGCCATTCCGTGCGCCCCTCCTGGGCAACCAGGAGACGGCCTAGCTGCGCTCAGGGCTGGCCAGAGGGCGGGCGGCCGGGGGCTCGACCAGGGCCCGCGCTGAGGGTACCCGGAGTGCTCAGGCGCGGCGGGTGCAGGTACGGCGTGGGCGCCGCGGCACCTGGGGGTGCGCGGGACCGGGGGCGGAGCTGCGGGGCGGGGTGGGCGTGGGGGCCAGGGGGCGTGGCGTGGCGGGGGCGCGGCCCGGGCCGGCCGGGGGCGGGTCGGGGGCGTGGCCGCGCCCCGGGGAGCCGCCCCGCCCGCAGGCCGCCCGCACCGCGAGGGTTAAGGCCCGGAGCCCGGCGGGCGGGGCGGCCGCGCGCCGATTGGCGGAAAGTTCGGGCGCGGGGCGGGCGCGGGGCGGGCGCAGGGCGAGCCGGGGCGCGCCGATTGGAGGGAAGTTGTGTCGGGGCGGGGCGCGCGGCGGGCTCGGCGCTCGCTCCGGGAGAGTTGACAAAGCCCCGCAGGGAAGGACGCCTCGCGGCGCGGCGCCCCGGGCCCCTCGCCCCGCCGCCCCGGGACCCCGGCCCCGGCCTCCAGCCCCTGGACTCGAGCCCTCTGCCCGCGCCGCCTCCGGACACCGGCCTCGGCGCCGGTCCTGGCCCGAGCCGCCCGCGCCCAGGTAGCGCCGCCCCGTCCCGAGGCCGGGCCCGGGGGCGCGGGCGCCGGGGTGCGGCGCCCGGGGCGGCGATGACCGCGCAGCGCGCCCCGCGGGCCCGGCCCTGAGCCCCGCTGCCTGCCTGCCCCGCCGAGGTGAGCCCCTCCGCGCGCCCGCGGCCCCCGGGGGCCCGACTGGGAGGCCGACTGGGGAGGACCAGGGTCCGGGGACCGGGATCTGGCCGGGGGCTGGGAGGGTCCGGGTCCTGGATGGCCGGGGGCGAGGCCGCCGGGCGCCGGCACGCGCCGCCGCCGCCCCTGCCGGGCCAGGGGTCCTGTCCGCGCCCCGCCCCCGCCCCTGCACCCCACGTGGGCCCCCCCAAGCGCAAATTTGTCCGCTAATGGCGCAGGCGATTATGTGCGCGGCCGCCGGTGTTGTGTGTCCCGCGGGCAGGGCCCGAGTTACAAGCGCCAGGAATCCAGACGGTGTTTAGAGACGGGGGGCGGCGGGGGAGGCCGGTAATTAGTGTAAACTCTTTGTCTGCCTTTGATACCCACGGTGCTCCCCGCCGCCGCTTCCTCCGCCCGGAGCGCTGGCAGGGAGGGCGGGGCGGCCCGCACCCGATCCCCGCAGCCCGGGACTGGGGTGCTGGCGGCTCCGGGGCCCTAGGCTAGAGGGCGGCGACCCCTACCCCGTCTGCCAGTGACCGACCCTCAATACCTCCAGGTCCGGACAGGCCAAGATGACGCCCAGCCCCACGTTGTTGCTGCTGCTGCCGCCTCTGCTGCTGGGGGCCCTCCCGCCGGCCGCCGCCGCCCGAGGTGAGTCCTGGCGCCCCGCCCGGCGCCCCGGCCTGCGCCAGCGCCGCCCCTTTCCCTCCCGGCCCTGAACCCTGCCACAGTGCCCGGCTGGCGCGCGTGCCTGCGCCCCGCCCCTGCTGGCCCGGAGCTTGGCGGGTCTCCTCACCCGCTGGGCCCCCAGGCTCAGCCACCGGGCATCCCTAGTTCACCATGCGCCACCCAGCTCATCTGTAGGGTCCCCCAGCTCACCCCAAGCTCACCCTTGGGACTCCATCCTCACTGAGGGGGTGCATCTCACCCCAAGATGACCCCGGCTCACCTGTGGGACCCCACACTTGCTGGCAGAGTGGACTCTGGCCCCAGTGGCCCTCGGAACACATGCACGTCCGTATGTGTCCCTGAGGTTGAGGGCAGTTGGTTACCGTGAGGAGATTTGTGGGGCAGGCTGTTTGGCACAGTGGGCCCCGTTAGGCCCCTGTGAGGGCCCAGTTAGACCCAGAGCCCCGCCCCCCCCCCCCCGCCCCCGCCCGTGGTGGCCAGGGTGGGGTTTGAGGACTGTGGGGACGATGTTAGTGTCTGGGACTCATGACCCAGGCCTGTACCCTGAGCTGGCCCGTCCCTGGAAAGATCCAGGGTGGGGGGCTGGGGGTGGTGTCCGGATCGCGGAGGTGCTGCGCGGGCGGGGGTGGGCTTGCCCCCCC
>CM052800.1:356714-429678 GCA_028533885.1 Nasua narica
TGAGTGCGGCCAGCCATGTGTCCACGGGCCCAGCAGACAGAGTAGGCCCCCAAGAGGCACGCAGGCCCTGTGGCCCTCCCCCAAAGCTCTCTCTGAAGGATGGAGGCAGCTTCAACCTGTGACATGGTGGAAATTTAAAAGCAAAAGTTCTGACTGGGGGGCTCAGTTAAGCATCTGACTGTTGGTTTCACCTCACGATCTTGGGGTGGTGAGATCAAGCCCCACGTCAGGCTCCATGCTCAGTGGGGAGTCTGCTAGAGACCCTCCCTCTCTCTGCCCCTCTCCCTGCTCGCTCACACTTGCGTGCTCTCTCTTAAATAAATAAATCTTAAAAAGAAAAACAGAAGCAGAAGTCCGGTGCCATGGACAGCCGAGCACCCTGGATTGGGCTCCCGGGGCCCAGCAGGACCTCGGGCTCCTGCAGCCCTTGGGGGCGGGGCTGTCTGGACAGGACCTGCTTACCCGACTCCCCTAAAGCCAGCGTCGGCGCGAGGGGCCGGGGGAACCCCAGGGAGGATTCTCCCGTGTCCCGGCTGTGTACCCGGACGCCCGCTGAGAAGCGAGGGGACCGCGTAGCCGCCCCACACGCCCGCACTCACAGTTGCAAGCACGCGTTGCCCGTGAGGGGCACTGGGCTCGGGGCTCAGGCTTGTGACCGGCGGCGCCTGGGGGGGCAGGGGTGTACGTTACCATCTGGAGCACCCGCTTTGGCCACAAGGAAGCATCCAGTGAAGCCGGAGGAGAATCACTCCCCTTGAGAAACACGCCCACAGCCGGGCTCGGGGAGAGAAGTGCAGCCCACACGGGGCCGGCCAGGAAGGGCGCCCTGACTCTGCTGGACGCGTGAGCGCTGAGCGGAAGGCTCAGCTCGGCACGGGGAGCCCGGGGACACCCCCGGGCGGACGGCCCAGCATCCAGGCCTCCGAGCACCTGTCTCGCAGGATGGCCCCATCCCTCCCCGGGGTGACCTGTGCTTCCTAGGACGCAGCCCCCCGACCGTGCAGACATCTGCCAGGGTGGCCATCCCTCGTGGGGTCTCTTCCCGCCCCCACGACAGGAGGGTGCCGGCCTGCTCCACGGCCGGCCACATTCCCGCTGGAAGGCCTCCAGGGTCTGCGGGTCTGGAGACGGGTGCACACGGGAGTCAGGGACACCTGCCCCCCCCACCACCACGCAAGTCCCTGGTCCACGGTTCCCTTAAGTGGAACACAAAATTGGTGCAGACTTGGGTTTACCACCTAAGAATTTTAGGAATTTCCTCCCGTCTGAAAAGAAAATGCATTCCAAACCTCCCTCCATGTCACGACTGCGGGGGCGTGGAAGAGCTCTGTGCTCCCGACTCCCAATCCGCGGGGCGTCTGGACAGGGCGAGGGGCCTGGAGGTGGCAGAACCCAGACCTGCTTCCTCGGTGCTAAGCCCTTCCTGAGCTCGGGGCCTCCTCTGTCTTCCTGTCGGTCCCAGGGGCTTCCCGCTGCTGCTCCGGTAAAAGTGGCCGGGTCCCCGGCTCCCAGCCGCCAGACTTGGGAAGCAGTGCCAGCTGTGCGCCCTCTCACTTAGAAAAACACATCCAGCCACTGGAAGTTACTATCCAATTCGACCCTTCATCCAGGCCAATTTTATGGCTAAAAACAAAACTTTTGACAGATGGTCTCGGCTGTGTCGTCGAGACGGCGGACGGCCAGAGGAGGACGACCCACCCAGGCCTCGCCCGGCTGCCGGCCCCTCCCGAGGACCTGGGGAGCACCACTGAGGCTGGCAGGGGAGGGGCAGTGGGCACTTGGTGCCCGCGGGGTCACCCCGGGGCGAGCTTGTGGGGACTGGTCCCCGGGGCAGGACCTGAGAACCTAGGGTGGCGGATGTTCTTGTCGAAGGAACAGAGGGCCTGTGATCCAGCCGTGGAGCCAAAAGGCTCGCTGTGGAGTGGGAACCAGGGGTCCTGAGAGCCGGTCGTCTTCAAACATAGCTTTTTGGGCAAATTTGACTTCATAACCATGGGAATCTGTGCTGCGATTTTTTTTTTTTTTTTGTGCTGCGATTTTTTTTTTTTTTTTAAGATTCCATCCATTTGCCTGACAGAAAGATCACAAGTAGGCAGAGAGGCAGGCAGAGAGAGAGGGGGAAGCAGGCTCCCCGCTGAGCAGAGAGCCCGATGTGGAGCTCGATCCCTGGACCCTGAGATCATGACCTGAGCCGAAGGCAGAGGCTTTAACCCACTGAGCCACCCAGGTGCCCTGTGCTGCGATTTTAAAGAGAATTGAATTGAAAGCGGTCCCAACACACCAGGGGTTTGGGGAAACTGCCTCTTCCAGAGGTGCGCCCACGGAGGGGGGTGGGGCGGGGTGTCTCCCGGAGGCCATCGGAGCACCAGCCTCTTCTCTTCTCTGCCGGGAGCAGGTCTCTCCAGCTCCGGGCCCCAGCCGGGCGCCAAGCTAGCCGCCTCCCCTTGGAGAGCCCACCAGACCTCCACCGTTGGTCCCACCCGCCCTCTGAGCTCCCATCCCCTCCGCCTCTGGATTGCCTGCCAGGCTTAGGACGCTCCAGACTTGAGATTCGCAACTCCCTGGGGTGCTGGGGCAAAGGCCCCTCTGCGGCTCAGCCTCCCGCCTGCCCTTTCCCAGCCCTGTGGCCGCGGCACCCCATCCCAGCGCTCCCCAAGGCTCTGCTCCCACGGGGGTGGGTGTGCTCACCCCCCACGTGCACGCCAGGCTTGGGAAGCTGCTCCTGGGAGCCCAGCTCTGCTAAAACCAAAACAAATGGTCCAATAGGCAGGGCGTCTGAAAGGTGAGACAGCCCGAAGGATGCTGTTTGGGCCAAGGACTGACCTGAGGGAGCCCGTGGGAGGGAGAGCAGGGTGGGGGCGGGAGGGGCTGGACGGTGGGGGAGAGCAGGGTGGGGGCGGGGAGAGCGGCATGGGGGTGGAAGGGGCTGGGCGGTGGGGGAGAGCAGGGTGGGGGCGGGGAGAGCAGGGTGGGGGCGGGGCCGCTTCCAGGCACCTGCTGGCTGGCCTGAGGAACCCCCCCCCCCCACCGGTCTCAGGCTTGAACGAAGGTCATGTTGTGATTCAGCCAAGGGGAGAAGGGACACAACCCCGATGGCAGAGAAGCTGTCGGGTGTTTACTGGGCCCCGACCGGGAGCGCCCCATCCGGCGGGCGAGGCATCCGAGGCGCGTTGGAACGGAATCGCTCACGAAGGGGGCCTGGTGCCGGAGCCCCGGGAGCTCGCTGCGGCCGCCTGCGCCCACCGTGGGGGCCGCCCCGGGAAGCCCAGAGAAGGGCCTGAGGCCCAGCTGGCGCTTTCAGATATGCCGCTTCCTGGGCGTGTTACTGCCACTGGTGCCTGTCGGCCTCCCGGGGGCCACGTGACAGCCCCCGCCCCCCCAAGGCACAATCTGGGTGACACCCCCCACGTCTAAGCCGACCTGGGGTTCCGGGTCGTGCTGCTGTGCTCACGGGGGCAAAGCGAGCCGCGGGGTCTAACCGGCCAGCCCCTCATCTTTGTGACCTCGTCCGGCCGCGAGGGGAGGTGGAGGCGGCCGAGGCAGCCGGGGCGCTGGGGGTGCCGATAAGCAGCCGGGACATTGGGCCCAGCAGATGCCCGGGCGCCTCTCCGGCCGCAAGGAAGCGCCGCTGTGGACGACAGTCCTGAAGACGCGCGCCCGAAGCCCGACGTCCGGCTCTGGGTGTGCCACACGGGGAGCTGGGCCAGAAGCACCCGGGGCTGACCGCAGGCGGCGGGGGGAAGCTCCGGGCCGTCTTCCAGCCAGGCTCCCGCAGGACCGCCGCGGTCGGACCTCCCCGACGGCCCAGGCCCGGACCCCGTCAGACCGCTGCCGCCCAGCGTGCGGAGCCGAACCCGCCCCTCACGACTGCCACTGTCGCACGCCAGAGACTGTCCTGCACGTTATGTAAGGTTCACCGAGAAACACGTGCCGTGATGGACTCCAGACACCGGAACTTTCCGGAAGTGGAACCGACCTCGAACACACGCCCCGCCGTGCGACGTGGGGGCCACCAGGGGCCTGAAGCCCTCCGAAAAACCGCTGTGCCATGCGGCCGGGCCAGGGCGTCACCTGACGAGGCCCCTACCGGAGCCTCTGCTCTCCAGGCGCAGACGCGGGTCCCCTCCTCTGCCCTGGTGCCCGCCCGCCCGCACCGTGAGCCCGACCCCGGGAAGGAACACAGACCAAGTTCTTGGTCGAGTTCCAGGTTCTTGCCACACAAAGGATCACGATCAGCCCCAGAAGCCTCTTCCCAACCCCGTGTGGTCTTGACTCGTTGCGGGCCTCAGCCGAGAACGAGCGTCCCACCCGCCCGGCGGGGGGCAGGCCCAAAACTCGACTCCGGAAACCAGTCATTGCCCGACACAGCATCACCTGAGTCCTGGGCAGCCAGGCGCCGGCGGCCGCTCTGGGCCGGGCGGCCATCCCCCGTGGGGCCCTGTGTGCAGGAGGTGGGGCTCGGCCCGCCGCGGACCCACCAGGCCCCGAGCCTTCGGGCAGCCAGCCAGCACGTGGGGCGCGGCGCGTTCGGCTGCGACACGGACGTTTCAGGGAACTTTGACGGTAATAAAAGGGCCAGGCCAAGCTTCAGACACGTCACCCACACGCTGCCCTGGACCATCAGAAAAATCCTTTATTCAACTGCGTGAGTTGTTCCCATCCGGACTGACTGCTTCCTCCGTGTCTCGTGCTGCCGCTGGCCCGAGAGCGCCGGGCGGACGGCCTGGGCAGGACCTCGTTCACCTTCTGAGCGTGGCCGCCCCGAGGCCGGCAGACCCTGCGGGGCGCGGGAGCCGTGAGCCGAGGCGCACACACGCGTGAGCTCCTCTCACCAAAGTGCAGAAGCGCGGCTCTCAGGACGTCAGTGCGTCTCGGGTGCACTCCCACACGCCCCCGGGCACGCTCGCTCCCCACACGCTTCTTCCCAACGCAGGGCACACTTGCCTACACGCTGCCTCTGCAGCAGAGCAGAAATGCTGATGGGCGGCCTGGGGGCCCGCGTCCGGGAGCCCCCGAGGCTGGGCGAGCCCCCTCTGGCTGCCCGGCCTAGGCCCGGGGGTGTCGCCGGCTGGGACAGCGCCCTGCAGGGCACCGGCAGCCATGGGACCCTAGGAGTCAATTCAACAGACGGACGTCGGGAGGCGGCCTAGGTCCAGAGCCAGCCCCGCCTCCGTGCCGGTGCCCCCAGCAGGGAGGGGCCGGCTCCGGAATCGGGGCCGACCGCGCAGGTACGGCTGTGCGCGGGCTGGGGGAAGACGCGGGGCGCCGGGGCTGGGCTACCCCAGAGCACGAGACTCTGCTCGCCATTAGGTAAGGGGGGTTAGGGTTGGGGCCTTCAGGGACCGCCTGCCCTGGAGGGACGAGACAGAAGCCTGTTTTAGGGGGACGGCCGCGCCTGTGCACCTACCTCCGCGACCTCGGCGGCAGAGCTGAGAGCATGTCCTACCTGCCCTTCGGGAAACGTCTGCCGAGCCTAGTCCGCTCCCGGGCTGAGATACGTCGCAGCCGGGAAATGGCTCTTTTGCAGTTTTCAGGAACAAAGTAACTGCCTAAGTCATGATTTAATTTCAAAAAAGCAAAATGTGCTGTGGTCTACACGACGTCATCTTACTCAGAATACGGACAAATGGGTTGAAGAGGCGATCCTCTGAAGGCTCGCGGCGTCTCTGTGGGGAGCGAGGTGCCCCGCGCCTCCCGCCCAGGCGTCGGTGGCGAGCCCCTACCTGAGAGCCTGTGACGCGCTGCCGTGACCGGGCGGAGGGCCGGGGGGCTGAGGGCCGCGGCGGGAGATGCTGCCTGCGGACGACAGGGTGACACGGTGAGGGCGCGCGGCGAGGGCAGGCAGACGGACAGTCCCCGGCGGTCCCCCCCCAACGTCCCCGATGTCCTGCTCTCACGACCTTCCCGAAGGCACGGGGGAGGTGGGGTCCACAGCACGGGAGCGCCCGGGGCTCTGCCCCCCCTGCTCCGCAGCTGCCCGGGGGGCATCCAGGCCACAGGAGCCGGGGTGCGGCTGCTCAGCCCCGCAAAGCCTCCCCCTGACGCCGCGGCCCGAGCTGCGGCGATCGGTAAGCGTGCGGGCACCTACGCTCTGTCTTGGCTCCTGTTACTCTGAGAACCACCGGGAGGAAAAGCCCTTCCAGAAGCTTCCAGCCCTGAGGAGCGCCTGGGTGCCAGGACTAGCTCTCTCCACCCACACTGTGAGATATTTACACTCCCGCATTTCTGCTGACATCTCCTCGCTCATGAGAAGCTTCGTCGCAGATGTAAACAGCCCCTGGTGAGCGTCACAGCACAGAGCGCATCAGAAGACTACTGTTTAGCACCCGAACTGTGTGTCCGAATCCCGGGAGATTTTCAACAGAAGAATGGCCGGGAAAGAAAAGACAGCATTTAGGGTGACCAGGTGTCCTCGCATAATGGGAGACCCCGGGTCAGAGAGACCGGGTCTCCCATTGTGAGGCCTCTCCCAGGGCTGCACGGCGCCGAGCGGCCCGCGCGGGCCGTCGCTGTGCGAGCGCGGGAGGCCTCGGCTCACTGGTGGCCCCCAGCAGCCGACCCCCCGAAGCTCTGAGTCAGGGAGACAGACTGTTCCCCGTGTTTCATTTCCTGTGTTCTGTGATGGCCTGACACTGTGGGGCCTCGTTTATCCCGACAGACCACCCCTCCCAGGGCTAGCCGACTCCTGCGGGTAACGATGCGTCTGGAAGGCTGCCTTTGACACGCGGTTTGAGCACCTTGAGCCCGGGCTCCGAGTTACCCTGACCTTTCCCGCTCCGCCCTAACCGCCTGCGGCCGGCATCAGACACGGGGCAGCCCTACCCCTGCCCTGAAGACTGCTCCCAGGACCCCAGCTAGCCAATCCCAAACCCGGTCGGGCCAGCTGCCTCCCACGGACCCAGGAATCCCCCGGGGCGCGCCTGCCTTCCAGGTCTAGGAACCTGGGAGGGAAGCCCTCATCCTGCACGCGGCCGCTCCTGCTCTGCCGGCCGCGCGTCCGAGGAAGCAAACGCCGGTGCGTTCTCACACGGGCGGCGGGTACCTGCCGCACACGTCGGCCGGCTGAAAGGCTGTCTTACTTCCTCCTCACGGTAAGTGGTGGAGAGAACGCCTGTCCGCAGAGAGGAGGGCCCCCAGGTCGACTCACGGGGCCCACGAGGGCCCGAGACCAGCACGGCAGGGCCCCGCGCACGGCCCAGGGGGCCGGCGACACGGCGGGGTCGGAGGGCGGAAAACCATCGCGGGCCGCGTGCGAGCGCAGGAGCAGCAGGACTGGGCGCCCAGGTAGCCCCTGCGTCGGCCCAGCCGAGATCGGGGCTCAAACTGACGCTGCACCGCCAACGGGACGCCAGCAAGTGGAAGCCTGCGGTGCCCGTTCTGGAAAGCAACGCTGCTCAACGCGCTTTAGAAAGACTTCCTTTGAAAAATGGAAAACCTTAGCTGTTTAGAGAGGGCCCGTTTCTTTACCCAGAACACGGGAAGCCTCGTGTGACGCCGGCCGGCCGGGGGCATTTCTGAACGGGGCAAAGTAGGCGTGGGGTGTGGCTGGGGCCCGGCAGGAGCCGCGGTGAACGCGGGGCCTGTGCTCCGGGGGCGGGACGCCCGTACCCACAGCTCCCTCACTCATTCCAACGTGCCTGTGGAGAAGGGCCCGGGCTGCCCAGGAGCTGAGACGACGCGACCGCACGAGCACGAGGACGAGCGCGGACGGAGGCCTGGACCGGCAGCCCGGCGAGCCCCCCAAGGCACACAGCCTGTGTGCGTGCTCCCGCAGGGCCCTGGCACGTCGGCGGGATGCTGCGGCCCAGCCCAGAGTCCAGCTGGGGATGGAGGTGAGCACTGGGGGAGGCTGTGCCACGGGACCCCGGTGGCGGCGGACAGCACTCACGTGTGGACCGAGTGCCTGCAGGGTGACGCGGGGACGGCTGAGGGCTGTGGGTACAGAGCAGGCTCCCGGCACGTCGCCTCTGCACAAGACACAGTCTTGAAAAAGAGGGATAAGGCTGGAGGGCTCCCTGCACAAAGAGAAAAATCTACAGTAGCAAAAGAAAAACAACTCCTTACACGCAGAAAAACGGCCTGACTTACGGCCGACTCCTCGCCGGAAATGGAGTGCGAGGCAGTGGGAAGCCTCCGCAGGGCTAGAAACGGTGGGGCGGTGAAGGGACCCTTCCAGATGCAGACAAAATGAAGACACTCAGAGGTGGACAAAGACTGAGAGCCCACTGCCAGCTGACCTGCCCTCCAACAGGACGGAGCTTCAGGCTGAAATGGAGTCAAGAGCCAACAGTAACTTGAATCCATGGGAAGGGAGGAGGAAACCTGGAAGTGGCAAAAATGCAGTACAAGTAAAGGATTTGTGTGTGTGTGTGACTTTGTCTGCCCTTATGATCTTTAAGAAATGTGACATTGTTTAAAAGAAGTCATTAGGATACTATGTTACTGGGTTTGTAATGCTACGAATGCCATATGTGTTATTATGTGTTATATATAGCATACGGAGTTATACATAAATAGATTATCATGAAGTGGGGGAGGAATTGTAAGGGAGCAGTGACTTGCCCCAGAGTTAAGTCAGTATTCACTTAAAGTAGGTTATGATAGGGTGCATGGTGTAATTCCCAGGCAGTCACTGAGAAAATAACAGAACATGTTGCTAAAATATCGACAGAAGAATTAAACATGTGTGAATGGGCTTAGCTGTCACAACACTACAGGCTGGGGCTTAACTAGGAGACATTTATTGTTTGTAATCACAGAGGCTGGCTGGGTGTTTAGGAAGGGCCTCTTCTTAGCCTGTTGATGGCGGTCTTCTCTCCGTGTGCTCATGTGACCTCTTGGAGCACGTGCATGGAAAGTGAGTACTCTGGTGTCCCCTTCTTGTTGTTTTATGGTTTTGTTGACACAAATACAATGTGCCTTTTCTACCCTTGTGTCTCTTATAAGGACACTAACTGTATTAGATCAGGGTTCCCCCCATGACCTCACTGACCCCCTAAAGACTCTCTCTCCACTTAGTCATGTGGGGTTAGGGCTTCAATATGGCAATTTTAAGGGGATACAATCCCATCTGTAGCAAAATGATACACTAAAAATACTTAATGCAAAAAAAGGCAGTTAAGGAGATACAAATAACAAATTCCAAGTCATACTGAAATAACAAAATGGCAGACATATATCCAAATACGCTAACTGTATTAGCCATCAGTGGACCAAACACTCCAGTGGAAACGCAGACAGTGTACGAATGGATCAGGCAACAAGGAAAGCAATATCTGATAGTGTCTGCAGGAGGTATGCTTTGGATTCAGACATGAATGGGTTGAAAATAAAAAATAGGAAAAACGATGCCTTGCAGACGGTGACCAACTTAAAAATTAAATGAACAGAATTCCACGATCAAAAGCAATTACTAAGGCATAACCTTATCAACAAAAGTAAGACCCATACACCGAGAGCCACAGCCGACCCCCTGGATAAACGAGAGATCTAGGAAGTGGAGAAACGGGCGTGCCGTGCGGACGGCTTCAAAGACTCAAAGCTGTGAAGACAGCAGTTCCCTCCCGGACTGATGTGCAGATGCAACACAGTTCCCACCAAAATCCCGGTAGGCTTCTTTCTGGTAGAATTTGACAAATGGATATTAAGATTTATGTAAAAATGCAAAGGTTAGAATAGCCAAAATCATTCTGGTAAATTAAGAACCAAGTCAGAAGGCCTACGCTCACTTCAAAATTTACGGTGAAGCAAAAAGAAGATGGTATTTTTAGAAATTTCATTTAAGTAGTCTCTCCACCCAATGTGGGGCTCCAACTCACAACCCGATCAAGAGTTGCACGCTCCTCCGACTGAGTCGGCAAGTGCCCCAAAGATGGTATTTTGAGGAGTGGAAAGAATACCAAGTCCAGAAGAAAAGTCTGGCAGTTATGACCACTTGACTAGCCTCAGGTCAAGCGGCCTCAAGTGGCTGCTTATCTGACGCACAATTACAACTTTTATACGTGTATCTTGCATCCTGTGACCTCACAGCCTTGTTTGATTCCCACTAGCATTCTTGAAGATCCCTTACGATTCTCCGCACACAAGGGCATACCGTCTATGATAAGGACACTACGCTCGTTCTCACCCAATCTATGCGCCTTTCATGTCCTCCTCTGGCCTCTCCGTACTGGCTGGAGCCTCCAGCGGCTGCCGGACCGGAGAGGGGCTCTGGACTATAGCGTCCCTCCACGCAGCTGGTCTCGGCAGTACCCTGAGGGTTTCCTACAGATGCCCTTTACCTGGTGAGGAAGCTGCCTTCTCGTACATGTTTCTTGAGAGTTTCTACCATGAATGATGATAGAATTTTCTCAAATTATCTTTCGAAAAGATCTAGTTTTTTTTGTTTTTTGTTTCTACTAATATAGTTAATTAGTTAATCTTCAGATGTCAAATAACCTTGAATTACGGGGGTAAACCCCACTTGGTGACAGTATACAATCGTTTTCCTTGTTGCTAGATTTGATTGCCTCACATATTTTTAAAGAATTTTGCATCCATATTCATAAGAAATACTGCTCAGTTATTTTTGTGTTCTTTGGCTTGAAGATATTGCTGACCTCGTAAAATGAACTGGGTAGTGTTCAATCCTCTATTTTCCGAGCTTATGTAGGATTATTTTTAGTTCATTGTTTCATAAAATTCACCCATGAAGCTATTGGGAAATGAACTTTTCTTTGTGGAAAGATATTAAAATTATTAATTCAACTTCTTCACTTGATAGAGGTCTATCCAGATTTACCATTTCTTCTTGAGGTAGTTTTGATTTCTTTATTGCAATTTATCCATTTCATGTAAGTCATCCACTTTGCTGGCATAGAACTATTCATAACATTTTCTTATAATTCTTTTTTTTTTTTAAGATTTTATTCATTCACTTGACAGAGGGAGAGAGATCACAAGCAGGCAGAGGCAGGCAGAGAGAGAGGGGGAAGCAGGCTCCCTGCTGAGCAGAGAGCCCGATGCGGGGCTCGATCCCAGGACCCCGAGACCATGACCCGAGCCCAAGGCAGAGGCCCCAACCCACTGAGCCACCCAGACGCCCCCTCATAATTCTTTTAATATCTGTAGGGTATGTAGTGATGTCCCCCCTTTCATTCCTGATACTGGTAATTTGTGCTTTCTTGGTTAGGTAAAAATTTACCAATTTTGCTAATTTTTTCACAGGACAAACTAGGTTCCACTGAGTTTTCTATTTCGTAGATTTCTAATATACTTGGTTGTAGTTTCTTAAGCTCGGAAGCTCGCTGGTTTTAGATCTTCCTTTCTAACATAAGCATTTAAAGCTATACATTTCCAAGCATTTTTGTACCTGCATCTCAAAAATTTTGGTTTGTTGTATTTTTTTTCATTCACGATATTTTCTGATGTTATTTTTTCCCTTGACCCATTGAAACTTAGTTATGGTTGTATTGTTCAATTTCCAAATATTCGTTTTTTCTGCTGATTTCCAATTTAATTCCATTATCACCTGCAAATACACTTTGTGTGATTATAATCCCTTTAAATGTGTCAGGACTTGTTTTATGTCCTGGGACACGGTCTGTTCTAGACCGTGTTCCATCCGCACCAGAAAGCAAGGTGCGTGGTGCTGTTACCAGGCGGGGTTCACATCCATCAGGCAAGCCAAGGGGTTTAACAATGTTGTTCAAGTTACTGGAGTGGGATGTTGAAATATCTGAATCACAATTGGCCAATTAATCATTTCCCTTTTTATCAGTTTTGCCATCATGTATTTTGGGTCTTCCGTTTTTGGTGTCTACAGTGATAATTATTGTTTTCCTGGTGTACTGATCCTTTTATCACCATGAAATGCCCCTCTTTGTCTCTAATAGTATTTATCTTAAAACTGATTCTGGAGGCTCCCGGTGGCTCAGTCCATTAAGTGTCTGCCTTTAGCTCATGTCATGATCCCAGGGTCCTGGGATTGAGCCCCACATCGGGCTCCTGATCAGCAGGAAGCCCGCTTCTCCCTCTCCCTGCTGCTCCCCCTGCTTATGCTCTCTCCCTCTCTGTCAAAGTAAATAATCTTAAAAACAACAACAAAACAACCCTGATTCTGATGTGAAAATACCCTCTCTAGCTCTACTGATTGTTTGCCTGACCGATCTTTCTCTAGCATCTTCCTGTTTGTATCCTTGAATCTTGACTGTGTCCCCTGCAGGGGCATCTCTTGCACCAGTCCGACGATCTCTGCTCTCCTACTGACGCGTGTTTAGTGCATTCCCATTTGACGTCGTCACGGATGGGTTAGATCTGTGTGGGCTACCCTGCTATGTTCTTGCTTCCTTTTACATCTCTCCTTGTGTAGCTGTTCTAACAACCTCTGAGAATAGTACTAAGATCTCTAAAATGGAATCGTCTATTTCTTTCCATTTTGTCAGCTCTTGCTTCATAAATCTGCTGTTACATGTGTACACATTGTAACTGCGTCTTCCTGATAGAGTGACTCTGATCACGGAGATGTTCCTCTTCTCCAGAAACATCCTTCGTCCGAAACTGTTCTGTCCAATATTCGCACTGTGGCTCCTGCTCGTCTGGTTCCCATCCGCATGGTGTGGTTTCCACCACGGACTCTGAGCTGATTCATGCTGTGAATTGTGGCTGCATCTTCTTCCTCCGTTCTGACCACCTCTGCCTCCTGATCGGTTGGTTTAGACCTATTCGCGTTGAAGGTAAGCACTGATAGGATCGGATTTACACCTATTTTGCTATTTGTCTATAGTCCTCATGTGCCTTTTTTTCTTCTAGTCTGCCTTTATTGGCTTCCTTTGTGGTAAACAAACACTTTTTAATGTAATCATTTAACACCTCTTGATTTTAAGAAACCATTTCTAGAGTCACGTTTGTGCTTAAACAAGTCTAGTTCCAGTTAACGGTGACTTCGTTCCGACGAGCTGTGTCACCACTTCACATGACGTGGCCCCATCCCCCCCTATACTGCCCAGCAGGTTACGTCTGTTTATGGTGACCTGACGAGTGTTACCCTTGCTGCTTCCACAATCTTCGGTTTTGCAAAGTAGCTGAGAGCACGACCCCATTCCCTCTGGTGCGTCAGGCACAGTCAGTGTGCGTGCACAGCTCGAGGCCCTCTGTTCAGGTTTCCTGTAGGGCAGGTCTGCTGGTTACAATTACGCGTGATACTCCGTGATATGTTTATGCTGTCTTAACCTTTTGAAGGAGAATTTTATCAGATACAGGATTTTTTTTTAAATTTTTTTAAAAGATTTTATTTATTCATTTGAGAGAGATAGAGTGAGAGAGAATATGAGAGAGGAGAAGATCAGAGAGAGAAGCGGACTCCCCGCGGAGCCAGGAGTCCGATGTGGGACTCGATCCGGGGACTCCAAGATCATGACCTGAGCCGAAGGCAGTCGCTCAACCAACTGAGCCACCCAGGTGCCCAAGATACAGGATTCTTGATTGAGCCAGGCTTGGGAGGGGGAGAAGGTTTTTAAGTTCTATTAGAATTTAAAGCTGTTGAAGATAGGAAAGAGGGAAAGCGAGCGAGCCACCAGCAGCTGTACGATGAGGTGCAGGGTACCCTCCCCGGGAACTCGGAGCCCAGAGCAAACAAGGCTGCTCAGGGCCTGTGGCAGAGCCATGCGGACGTCGAGCTGCCCGCAGGCCATGCTGCGCGCCCTCGTCCCTGGAGGGGGGCTGGGTGCCATATCGGCCTCGCGTTCTCAGTGGCCCAGAGACACGCTGACCATAAAGGGCAGGGAGCGGATCTGGCATAATATTGGGGGATCTGGGTGAAGGGAACACGGGTGCTTTTTATATCGTTCTTACCATTTTTCTGTGTGTTATTCCTATAGTATTTTCAAAATAAATTATGAAAATATCAAGCTGGAACCTTCATCTTATGATGTATCTCAAAATTTACTCCAAAGAACTTGGAAAAAGGTAAATATTGAAAACTAGAAGAAAATGGTATAGATATGGAAAAAAAATCTGTGAAGCAGAAAAGAACGTAACCACAGATTTGATACATAAAAACATAAAGCACGTAAAATTAAAAGAAATCAAATATATCATTAAATAGCAAATTGGATAAAAGACCGTTACCTTTCATCCTGAGGACTTCATATACATGAACAACAAATGAAGAAACAGATAATTCACAGAAAAAAACGAGATAACTAAGACGAAGACACTCAAGATCACAGTCACAGAAAGGAAGACACGCCCCCTCAGAGTGGCAGAGGGGACACTGGGACGCACGGGGCAGGACACACACAGGGCAGTCATCCCGTCACTTCTCAATTCTCATCCATACACCTGGAAATCACCAAGGGGGTCCCCGTGTTCCCTTCTGGAAACGTGTCCGGGGAGAGAATCGTGAGGACCAATGTCGCTGCGCGCAGCTCGCACACACTGCGGACGCGAGGGGCAAGAGCCCCCCTGGGGGAGGTGCGGGGCACCGCAGGCTGAGGACACAGCCAGGCTGGGCGGCCAGGTCCCAGGCTTCTGTACAGAGAGGAAGACGCGCTGGGCAGGGAGGCCCCACGCGTGCACTGCTGGGCAGGGAGGCCCCACGCCTCCGTCCTGTGGAGACAGACGTGACACCCTCGGGGGGAAGGGGAACAGCGAAGGCCAGCGTGCAGGTGGGGCCGGGGCCCCTGACAACAGGCGTCTGCCTCCCAGCCGCGCGGGGCAGGGGTGTCGGGACGATGCTGCCAATGAAGGCGAGTACAGGGTGAGAGCCAGCACCTACGAGGAGCCCCACCTCGCACCCCAGCAGCGGCCCCCACAGGAAGCTGGACGGGACGGCTGAGTACGCAAGCCCTCGCCAGCGTGGGGCAGGGAGGCCCGCGCCTGGGAATGAGTCAGCTACACCGGGCACCGCCGCCCACGGGGGGGGGGGGGGCACAGCGGGCCTGAGGTGGACAACGGGGGACAGACGCAAGCAAGGGGACAGGAGGCCGTGAGCCAGCTGAAAGGCCACGCTGGGGGGCCGCCCGGCCAGCAGGAACAGCGCCCCTGGGAGAAATGGTAGAGACGCACCCGGGAGGGGCCGCGGGGGCCCCCCACTCCCGCTCAGCGCCCCTCGGCCCTAGTCTGGGGCAGCTGCTAGAGCGGCCCCTCAGCGAGATGCCAACGCGACGCAGGGAGCACCGAGGCTGGGGAAGGCCGAGCAAGCCTGGTCCCGAGCCCTGAATGTCGGCCCCACAGGCCTGAGCTCACCAGGCGCCGCAGCAGAGGGGGCGGGCAGGGGCCACCCTGACCCCAGTGGGCGCTCACTTCACGAACCTGTCGGCCACGCCGACAGCCCCCAGGAGGCACCCTGGGTGGGGGTGCCACCCCGCGCCGGCCCGGAGGAACACGCCGCCGCTGGAGCGCGATCTGGCTCCGGCGGGTTCGGAGGCGCCTCCAGACTTGGCCACCACCCCCAGGCCCCCAGCCGCACCGTTTTGGGGAACGGGTCACTCCCACGCGCACTCCGTGGAAGGACAGCACTGACACGGGCGGGTTCCTTTCCGGGACCGCAGCTCGGCCCGCGTGCTGACGTGGGGGACGCGTGCGGGGACCCCCACTTACCCATGCGTCCGTGCTGAGGTGGGCTGATCAGAGAGATTCTTGCCGGGCCAACTGCCACTTCAGGCTAAGTGTGCAAAAAGAAGACGAGTCAGTTTCCAGCGCTGCCACTGCCGAGCGGGCCGCTCCCTGTACACTGAGAAGGCGCGACTTAGTCTCTGTCGGCCGCGCACATCCCTGGGCTGGCCGGAGTCGGCCCCGCGCCCTGCGCCCCACGGCCCCGGGGAGCCCACCGCGGCCGGCACGTGGAAGGCTCCACTAAGCGCTTTGACGAATTCTGGAAGACAGAAAAGTCAAGTTCTCGACTGACACCACAGCTTTTATCTAAGATTTTGTTTTGAGAGGAGGAGAACATACACAAGCCACGCTGGAGGACAGGAGAGAGAATCGCAAGCAGACCCCCCACTGGGGGCAGAGCCCGCCACCGACTCGATCCCGTGACCCGAGATCACGACCTGAGCCAAAACCAAGTCGGACGCATAACCGAATGAGCCACCCAGGAGCCCGATATCATAAATTTTAAAATCGTGATTAAATCCTCATCCTAATTAATTCTGTCACCCTGAAATCTAGATGCTGACGGGGCGAAGTGCTATCAGTCGCAGGAGGCCCCGCTCTGGCCACCAGCTGTCATGCCCCCGGGGACGGTCCCCTTCCCTGATTCCGAGAGAACAGCTCCCTGGCGCAAATACTAGTGATGGGGGGGCCTCTTCCGACCACAGAGACGCTGCCGGGAGCGGGGCAAAATGCCACTGCCGGCTGCCCCTCGGCCACCCTGCCCCCCGCACGCAGGCCCCGGACGGCGGCCCATCCGCCCCAGCGGTCCTTTACTCCCCTGGCCCATCCGGCAGCCGCTCCTGGCGCCCCGCTCCAGGGCACCCCCCGCCGTGACCCCACCCCTGGCTCATAACCGCCAGCCAGACTCAACCCCGGAGGGACCGGCTCCCTCGGGCGGAAACATTGCGAACAGCACCGGCCTGCCTGGGGGCCGGCTCTCCATGCCGCGGACCATGGGCTCGCACCCACGACCGAGCTTCCCAAGTTGCGTCTTTAACAGGCTGGCTGCGGCTGTCCTCCCACGGGTTCGTCTGGTCCCACTCCTTCTGGGTCCTTCCCATCAGCCGGTCCTGGCAACTGCTTCATTCTGCGGCTGCGATCAGAGCGAGTCCAGAGCGCCTGGCCTGTCCTCTTTCCCCGGGGCTCCCTGTTCCCTGGCCGCCCACAATCACTGAGCCGGGGTTCCCGGGGGCCCCCCACTCGTGTGCCCCAGCAGCTCTTTGCACCTGCTCGTCCCGCAGCCTCCCACAGGGCTGTGCCCCCGGCCCCCAGCTCCGTCCGGCCCTGAACAACAGAACATTTGCGACTTAAGAAAAATTACCATCGCAGAGCGAGAGCAAACAGAACTGGGTTGGAGTAGAACCGGCACCCTCACTTTTCCCACCCCGGCTCCCGCTATGAAGGGAGTGATGGTGCCCACGGGCTCCAGGAGTCGGAGGCACCAGGGCAGGGCTGGGCGCCCGAGGGAGGGTCCCCGCCAGGCCCCGAGCTGGGCGGCTCGAGGGCAGAGGCCTGTATGCGGCGAGGAGGAGAGCACTCCGCGGGTAGGCGGTCACGGGGAGCTCCCTGCCGCCCCTCGAGGACCCCGCCTGGCTCCGGGGAGGACGCAAAGGCAGCTCCACGGCTCCCCTCTACTTACAACGGCCCAGCGGAGAGCTTTTCCTGCGAGCGGATCAACACTCTAGAAAGAGGTGGGCCTCCCTGGTGTCGGGGTTTCCAGGGGCCCTGCCCAGGGCTGTGGCCACTGGGTCTGCACCCCGCTGTCTCGCCCGGGGGGCCCGCGGGAGCTGCCGATGGCCTATCTGCGCGCTCACTTCTGCATTCTCGACGGCTGCCCTGCGTTCGCTCTCGGGACTCTCCCATTTCACCGGGTCCCCCACAAATTCGTGTGCCACAGGATGGCTTCGCTCCATGCTGGTGAGTCCCCGGCAGGAACCGCAGGCGGGGAAGGCCCGGTCCTCGGGTGAGGCGCCAGCCGCCCCGTCCGCCCGCACGCTCCGCCTCGCTCACCTTCGGCCCCACGACCCCCCCCCCGGCTCAGTGCAGGGCAGGGCAGGCAGGAAGGGCAAGGCCCCCCGGGACCAGCAGGGGTCGAGCCCCGGCGGCCGACCCCCAGGCTGCTCGCGCCGGGGCTGCGGGGTGCGAGGGATCTCCCCCACCGGCTGCGGTGCCCTCGCGTTGCTTCCCCCGCGGCGGGCGCCACTCACCTCATCGGAAACACCAGACGGGAGCACTGGCCCGGCTGGAGCCCTGTCCTCACGTCCCTGGAGAGGGCGCGGCCGCCAAGCCCCTGGGGTCTCCGGAGAAATGGCGCTCACCCTGCCCACACCGGGCGCACAGCAGCTCCAGCCAAGGCGCCTTCATGTGCACCCGCTCCCAGGGCGGCCGGAGTGGCCCGCCGGGGCCCACACGGTAGATGATCGGCTCGGCGTCCTGCTCGGGCACAGGCCGGGCAAACCGCAGCCCGAGGCCGGTCTCTGGCCGCACGTGCGGGCATTCGTTCCCACCCTGGAAGCCTGTCTCCCCGAGACCTCTGTGTGGAGCCCCGCTGCGCCCACCCGGCCCTGACGGTGGCACGCCCTCCACCGGCCCAGCGCCTCGCTCTACAATTTCAAGACGTTTCCCCCAGTTCTGGTCCCTCGGCTCTAACAGCCAGCAACCTGCGGATCCCCTGAGGCGTCCGTCTCCATCTCCGAAACCAAGCCGCATGTGGGGGAGGCTCAGGGCCCAGCCTCTGGGGAGCAGAGGCCAGCAGGTGGGGGCGGGGTGCCGGGGCCCAGAGAGCGGGGAGGCAGCGCCCCACAGTCTCCGTCCAGGTCCGACGTGAGTCACGGAAACAGGCTGGAGAAGGCACACGCTGGTGCCAACTGCTAAGCACGGGGGTCTCCTGCATCCCAGCTCTGAATGGCCTTGCCTTCCCACCTGCTCGTCCTGGAACCTGGATTCCTCCCTAATCTGGTTCTGGGGTGGCCCCCCTGGAAACGAGTGCTACTTGCCACGGAGCAGCCGGGACACCCACGCGCCTCAGAGGGTGACCGGGAGGCAGAAGCCCCGGGCGCCGCGACACCCAGGAGCCCGCGCACAGCAGCCCAGGCCGCCCTCCCGACCTGCTCGCTCCCCCGTGGGTGCACGGGCCTCCCTCCGGGAACCAGCTTCCCCATCCCCTTCCCAAGCTGCCTGTGTCTGGCCGGGGGCAGTCTGGCTGCCTCGACCTGGGCCAGGCCTGGAGGCCCTGAGCTTCCTCTGCTCTGGTCTCTCTCCCTCCCGCGACCCTCCACGCCCTTCGCCTTTGTTCTTGGCTGGATGGGACTGCCGCCTGTGCCGCCGCCGCCGATCCCGCTCCCTGAAGGCTCCTCCAGGACCTCTGCGAGCGACCACCGCCCAGCCCTCGGCCCAGCCGGCGGCCAGAGACCCGGCCATGAGGCCAACGCTCACGTCCCTGGCGCCGAGGAAAACCACGACCCGACGCCGCGTGGGGGACGCGCAGCCCGCGGACATGCACTCACTTTTCTCACAGGGGACGGAGTGCCGCCAACCTGCATGGACTCCGCTCTGTTGGAGAGATGGTGGGACACGTTCAGCGGGCCTGGGGCTGCCCGGGTCTGCGAGCCCCACCCACACGGGGACGCCTGGCCCCACTCCCGACCCACGCCCCCACCGCCCCCACCGGCCGCATCTGTGCCCCCGGACTCTGGCCGAAGCTCCTGTTCCCGGACGCTTCCCACCTGGCCGACGGCCCCCCGACACCTCGGCCCCACGTCTCCCGGGGCGGCGTCCGGGCAGCCCCGCAGGGGAAAAGCGGCAGAAGGACGGACGAAGGAAGGGCTGGGGCGCGAACCGGGCGCCCGTCGAGTGCCCAGACTCCAGCCCGACCGCCTCAAGGAAAAGCCCTGGCGAGGGGCGCGGGTCCCTTCAGCAGGGGCGGGTCAGGGTCCCCAGTGCTGTCACCAGCACAGCTGCCGTCTCCTGTCCTGTTTCCGTCTGGGCGGGAGTCGTGTCCAAGTGCCTCCCCTCGCCCAGAGTCCCGGGACGCCAGCCGCCAGTGACCACGGCTGTGGAGACGGGGCTGTGAGGGGCCGGGGGGCGGGCAGGCGCCCGAGTCCTGTGCTGAGGGCCGCTGAGCGTCCACCGAGCTGCCCGGCACCGGGGCAGCTGCAGGGCTGGGGCTGGAGAACTGGAGGGGTGTCGGAGGAAGGGCCGTGTGACCGGGCACATCCGTGGCCCGCAAGGACCCGCAGCTGTTCCCGCGGGCACACACCTGTCAGAGGCTGATGCGTCCCGAGGCAGGAGCGGGTGTCGGCCGGAGTCTGCGGAAGGAGCTGGGGGGTCTGAGCGTCAGGCCGCGCCCCACCCCCCAACCCGGCCGCGCCCCCTTCCCATCCCTCCCCGCTCGGGCCCCACGTCACTTACTTGAAACCGGAGTTTTGATCGTGCTGAAAGCCGTCCCTTGTAACAATCGCGTACTAAACAGAGAAGAACACGGTAACTAAACCCTAAACGTTACCCCCCGTGACTCGCCCCGTCTGAGGCAGAAGACGACAAACTCGGCCGGATGCCCCCGTCCGCCCGGCCCCCATCCCTTGCCAGCCTCGCCTCCCACCCAGAGGAGGCCGTGGCTCGGACCCACCAGCGCCTGGTGTCGGAGCGAGCGGGCGCCCGGCAAGGACCTGCCGCGGGACTCAGTGACCGGGGGCCGGGGGCAGGCAGACATCAGCGTCTGCGTCATGGGGACCCAGCACCTCCGAGGGCGCTGGATCCTGCTGGTGGACTCCGTAACACACGTCCGTTCGGGGCCGGACTCCCCAGGACGCAGCACTGTCACCGAGGGCCGACCCAGCGACGCCCCCGCGGTGAAGGCCACACTGCCGACTGCTGTTCCTCGCGCGCGGGCGGCGTCCGGGGGAGGGTGTCCTCCCACAGGGACACAGGCCAAACCAGGGACACGCACGGCGAGCCAGTAGGGCGACCCCAGCCAGGCCGGAAGGGCTCCACCTGGAGCGAGAGCCGGGGGAGAGCAGGCAGATGTGGACCCGCAGGGGTCGGGCGTGGGAGACACAAGGCCTGTGATGTGCCGAACAGACGACGGGAACAAAGACAAGCCGACCCCACGGTGGGGAGAATGACGAGGAACCTTCCAGGAGCGCAAAACCGAGCAGCCAAAGTGAACGTGAGGAGGCAGAGGTACCGAGACGGGAGCCGCCTGGGGGGGACAGCCGGGAGAGACACGGCTGCGGACGGGTTCCCCAGGAAGCAAGCAGCTTATACACCGAGGAGGACAATCCGAGTGACCCGCGGGGGCGCGTCGCCCTCTCTGCCGCTCCCCGGACTCGGACGGAGCCCGCGGGGTCCCCGCGGCTGTGTGCACCGTCTCCCAGGGGAGCAAAGGCTGTGCCGGCCAGCGGCTGACCGCCCCGGGGCCCAGAGCACACCCTCGGGCTGGCGTCACCTGCCGGGGGCCCTTGCAGCCCAGACAGGCCCCGCGCCGGCCGTGTGACCTCCAGAGGCCCGGGGCACCCCAGCAGCAAGCGTCCACCTGCACACACGACCCGCTGGGGGAGCAGCAGCGCCCCAGAGTCACCGGCGTTAACGGAACGTGCGACCCAGTGAACTGGGACCTCTCGAGTCCCCGTGTTAACACACCTAACGGGACCCTAGTCCATCCCTCAGAGCAGAAGGCGCTGTGGCCCGCGAGGGGACTGCGGGCTCTGCAGTGACAGGCATGTGGGCTGCCCGCACTCGCCGTCGCAGGTGCCACGGCTCCGGGCAGAGGGGAGGCCGGCCGGCGATGGGCAGGGGTCCAACAGGGCCGGGCTGCAGAGCCCCTCTGCCCCCGGGGAACCCTCCTGTGTGTTTTCACGGCTCCCTCCGCTTCCCACTGCAGTTCCGCTTTGACAGAAGCTTCGAGCAAACGAAAGTGCTCTCTCTTCCCTCCTGGTTACGAGGTCTCAGGCGGTCGTGGGCGGCTGAGCGGGCAGCCATCAGCTGCCCCGGGCGCGCGGGCGGAGGGGACTCACCCCTGCAGCTCTTCCATCCGCAACGCCGACTTCCGAAGGGACTCCTCCAGCTCTGTGATCTAGACGCAACCAGACCCTGGTTATCGGGCCACGATGACCCTGCAGACGTCGCGAGCCACGAGTCGGGTGTGGCTGACCCGGGCACACCGGGTCACCGTGTGGTCACCCGAGCCGGCACTGGGAAGCAGACCGGGCGGCGCCAAGCCCACGGACGAGAACCCGCGCCGGGCCGTGGGTCAGCAGGGCAGGGCAGTTACCTTTTCTTGATAGAAGGCCAAAAGTCTCTTTCTGTGCTTTTCTTGAAATTCTGAAATCTAAGCAGAAAAGGCGTGTCAGCTGCCCCGGAGCCGGGGGCTGGGAGGGCCTTCGGTGGGGGCACAAACGCCCCGCGTTCCCCCGCAACTCGTCCCCTGCCCGCCCGCCCACCGGCCTGGGCCCCGCTGGCTGTCATCCCCGTGCCAGGCGCGTGTGCAGGGTGCATGCCCCAGTGCACGTGCCGGCGGGGCCCGTGTGCTCCGTGTGAAGGCCACACCGTCCCCCTCGCGTGCGGCTTCAGTGGCACTTAGGGGCTTGCCAGGGGACGGGACACGACCCAGTAGGCACGGCAACGGGATCACGGGATGGCCTCCTGACCAACAGCGCCCATGGGGACACCCCGGAGGTGCTGCCTGGACGGGGCTGGCCAGGGACGGCACGGCGCGACGCGGAGCCCACGGAGCCCAGGGACCTTGCCCGGACCCCCAGGGCCCGCTGCACCTGGGATTGATGCCACCTCTGCTCTTCCACTTAGGGGAGGCCCACTTCCACATCTGCCGTGAGAACACTAACGTAAACCAGAAACCGCGACCTAGGATCGACTCGGGGACGAAAGAGCCACCCCATGCTAAATGAGGTTCTGGTTATTTATTATATTTATTTGTTGGGAGGTAGGGAGCAAGAGGACCAGCAGGGGGAGGGGCAGAGGGACAAGCAGGCTCCCCGCAGAGCAGGGAGCCCGACCCAGGGCTCGATCCCAGGACCCGGGGACCACAAGCTGAGCCGCAGGCAGAGGCTTTGCCGACTGAGCCCCCAGGTCCCCCTGGGGACGTTTCCAGACAATGGCGCCTGCCCTCCGGGAGCACTACACCGGAACTGTGCCGTGCGGGAGGGGCTCCTGTGGGACTGGGATGTGAACTCAGTGTCCCCTAGGTCGCACACCCGCCCGTGCACCCCAGGACTCCGCTCAGCGGATGGGCACGCGCTGTCCCCAGGTTCACCGCGGGGCCCAGACCGAGGGAGAAACCACTGTGGACACGACGGCCAGCCCACCTCCAGAAGACGGGGCCACGGTCAGGAGTGACCAACACCCTCTTCCCGTCCTCATCTTCCCAGGGGTTCCGCGCCCTCAGGGTCTGGGGGACATGCTGTGCGGGGCCGATGGACACGGGCTCAGCCTGGAGCGTTACTCTGTGGCGGGGGCACCACGAGGGGACTGTAATGTCGCCCCCATGGGCGTCTTCAACTTCACGAGTCCACGTCCCAGAAACATCCCCAAGGCTCAGCCGCAGCACTTGGGCCCTGCGGCTCCCTGGGCGGCGAGGTAGTATGGGGCGGGGAGGAAAGGCCGGCCGGGTCCCGGACCAGAGGTGGGGGCTGCAAACGGCGTGCAGGGACTCTGGCCGAGCTAGACCCTCCCCCCACTGTCGCCTTCAGCCAAGATGAGGGGTCTTGCGCCCTCAATGGGTCCTGTGCCCGCGGCAGGAAGAGGGTGTCACACACCGACCCCCCGACCTCGCGTCTTGGTGCAGGGTCCTCTCTGAGAAGCAGAGCAGGAGCGTCTGGGAGCAGGGCTGTGCCCTCGCTGGCACGTGGGGCCTTGATCTCAGAAGCCCCGGGGCTCTGCAGGGCCTGTGAGTGGGCCCGCGGCCGTTCGTAAGCGAGTACAGGCAGAAGGCAAGCGTGCTGGCCTCCGCGGCTGGCACCGGCGGGACACGGCAGTGAGGCCACAGCAGGGCAAGCCCACGGGCCCAGCGGAGCCGGGGAGACAGGCCTGTGCATGGCACGCCGCGCCCCGAGGGGCCTGGTGCAAGTCCCGGGCGGCACAGACCCCGTGGCCGTGGGCCGGGCACCTGAACCAGGCAGGCCCCAGGCTCCAGGACGCGAGGGTGCCCAGCCCCTCAAGCTGAGCTGCCGTGACCTGCGCCAGGCGAGGGATACAGACACCCGCAGAACAAAACGTAAAAGGGCCGTGACCCTCCTCTGGTGGACAGCGCCCTCCCGATGGAGGGGGCACCCATCCCGTGAGGGTTATATGAAGCGCAGAGACCGAGGAAGCCCAGGGCAGGGGCTGAGCATGTGCGGGCCGGGGAGGCTGCCAGGTGGCCCGTGGCGCCTGCTACCCGGGGGTCCGTCCCTCTGGAGGGGCGGCCACACGTCCCGCTCCGACGCGGGCCAGGCCTGGCCCAGGGCGGTGCTCAGGGAAACGAGGGTCTCTGCTTCCTCACGGCTACATCAGGAAGGGCGACCTCCTGGCCACTTCTGTGGACCCACCCGCCGTGGGTCTGCCGCCGTCGGAGCCCGTGCCACGGCCTGAGGGGGCCTCAGGCTCTCAGAGTTCCCGCTGACGTGGCTTTGCTCCGCCAGTGCTAACCTGCTAGACGTGAACGCCGAGAAGTCACGACACGCGTCTGTTCAAGAACAACGGGCCGGCGTGTTACCGCGCGTGACGGGGCCTCTGCAAACCCCACTCTGCACCTGGACAGACGGGCATGTGGCCGTGGGACGTGTGGCCCAGGGGACTGAGGGCGGTCCCTCGGCAGCCACCTCCGCACGGCCCCTGCCCAGTCGAATGCTCTGGAGACGCCACGTCCTCGGCGAGACTCTTCCGAGCACGTGGGCTGGAGGACCTCTCGAGCTCCGGAACGCGGGCGCCTTCTCGGGCATCTGCCTGTGATTACGGGGCCGCGTGTAGAGGGGACGGCTGTGACACCGGGGGGCCTCCAGCCGGGTCACAGCTGGAGCGTGGCCGTGCAGAGGAGGGGAGGTCTCGGCGGCGCAGGTGGGACCAGGCCTGGAGCCGCCCCGGGGAAGGGCCCAGCTGGAGGTGGCTCCCGGCCGCTGTGCACTCGGCCTCCTCCCCCAGAGGGCAGCTGGGAGGCGGCCCGCGGGGGGCTTCGTGGGAACAGAACGGGGAGGTTGGGCCTGGAGGGCTCCCTTCTCTCCCAAGCGGCTTCTTGGACAGAACGGCGGCCTGCACATCGCCCGGTGACGGCAGGAGGCCAGGTGTCTGGGGCGGGACGGGGCTGAGCACAGGGTCACAACACTAGAGGAAGGAGGGGCGGCAGGTGAGACGTGGGGGGCGGGGGGCGTGGTGAGGGGAGCAGGGCTGGGAAGAAGACGGGCGCCCGGGGGGCCAGGGCAGAGCATGTCCGCGTGGACCGAGACCCTCGGAAAGGACCCGCAGCCTTGACCCGGGGCCCTTCCAAACCCGAGCTCCCAGGTCTGCCCCAGATCGTGAGACTCGAAGGGCAGAGGCGTCCCCGCACACAGCAAAGGCAGGGCACCAACAGCACAAGGTGGCCGACAGCGTGGTCACGGCGAAGGCGGAGGACCCCCGGAGGGGCCGCGCTCCAGAGTGTGTAACCCCCGTGTCCCCTGAGCTGGTCACAGCCCCGAGGCCCCGCGACGGCTGGGGATGGGCCGAGCACGCGGCACCAGGCCCGCAGCTCACCTGGCTGGTCTCCCTCGAGTACTTCTTACACAGGCTGTCTATGCCCATGAACAGCGCCTGGATGTCCGCGTCGGTCTGAAAGGGAAGGGAAGCCGGGTCCGCGTTAGTGCGTCCAGCACGGCCGTGCGGACCCCGGGGAGAGAAGGGCGCCTCGACGTCTAGAGGTAGCCACAGAGCGCGCGAGCAATCAGCACCCCACAGACCACCTCCGGGGGCCCCGCACAATGCTGCCTGCGTAGATCACCGTGCGTTGGGCACGTGGCCGGACGCCTCCGAGCCTCCATCCCCCGAGAGAGGCCAGCAGGAACAATGCCTTCCCCGAGGGCTATGTGGAGTGCCCCCAGAGCGTGGCCAAGCCTGGCGCTCAGGAAGCGGGGGTCCCACCTGTCTGGAAAGACACACCGCATGCACGCAAATGGCCCCCGACTAGACGGACAGCTCCGTGGACCAGAAATGCAAGCCCCTGGGGATGCCGTCACCGAGCCGGGCCCACTGCCTTCTGTGAGAGGAGTCAGGGGCACAGGGGGTGGGGACAGAGCAACCAAGGGCTCTCCAATCTCACTAAGGCCCCCACTGCCCAGGGCGAGGGACCCCTGTGAAGCCGAGGACAACTCCGCAGACACCTGTCCTCACACACGGGAGAGCCACACTGTGAAAGCAGACAATCAAGGAAGGAACAGAATCAAAGCACCAAAAAAACATGAATGTCCATTAAAGAATCCTAAGCTCGGTGAAAGTACGCTTTGAAATGGAGGCAAAAAAGGAGGCCCTTTCCAAACAAAAACCTGAGAATCTGTCACCAAGAGAAGGCACTCCCTTCAGGTAGGAAATGGTTCCTCGGTGGGAGCAGGCAGTTCAGGGGCCAGTGAGCAGCTCGAGAGAAGGGGCATGTGAGGTAACCCCAGATCAGAATGGGGACCGCACACCGGCCACCCTGCGGGGCTCCATGCACACAGAACAAAAGCGTGCACGCACAGCGTAGATGGCATGGAAGTAAAGTGGCAGAAGTGTCTGAGACCCTTACGTCGGCAGGAAGATCTACTGCACGTCAGACTTCAGAAGGTCAAGGCCACGCCGCGGTCTCTGGGGTCACGGAAATGAACCCCATCTCGGTCCCAGTGGTCTGTATGTTCAGGTCAAACAATTCCCGGATCCACGTACTTGTGTCTGCGTGCTTTTCTGTATTAGACTTTGATAAAAGTCAGTAAAAAATAACTAAAAATTCCCAAATATTTCTAAGTCAGTATACTTTCAGAAAACACACATAGGTCATGGGAGTAATCAAGCAGAAATTTCAAATTATTTTGAAGTGAAAGACAATAAAAATGTAAATTAGCCAAACCCATACAAGACAGGCAAGGGCAAATGGGGGGTGCCCTAACCATGTAGATAAATGCCAGAAGGGAGAGGCGGAAGGTGGACAGAAGCACCCATCTTACAGAACAGACGAAATCCAAAGGAAAAAAAAAATAGAAACTAATAAGAACACAGCTAAGAACACACGCAAAATGCAAATAAACACTAGTTCTCTGAGAACACTGACAAAAAGTCAATCAAACCAGGCAAGACCTTTCAAGAATGAAGAGAAAGCACAACTATCATCACAATAACAAAGGAGCATCACTACAGACCTCACAGACACTGAGAATAGATGACCGCAGACACACTGACGATGAGAACCCTAAAAATCCAGATGAAATACGCAAACTCCTAAAGACCACTCACTTAAGCTGATCCAAGAATTAGGAACTCTGAAGAGTTCCATAACTACTTAAAAAATTAAAACTCTAGTTAAAAACCTCCCCACAAAAAAGGCTTCCAGGATTAGACAGTGTCAGGTATGAATTCTAGCATACATTCTCTGAATGACCCCAATCTTAAAAAAAAATTTGCCAGAGAAAAGAAAAATGAAAAAATTTCTAACTCCGGGACGCCTGGGTGGCTCAGTTGGTTGAGCAACTACCTTCAGCTCAGGTCATGATCCCAGCATCCTGGGATCGAGTCCCGCATCGGGCTCCTTGCTCGACAGGGAGCCTGCGCCTCTCTCTGCCTCTGCCTGCCTCTCTGCCTGCTTGTGTTCTCTCTCTGACAAATAAATAAAATAAATTCTTTAAAAAAAAAAAAAATTTCTAACTCCTTTTATTAAGTGGGCAAAACCCTGATTCACCAAAACTTGAAAAAGGCATCGTAAGAAAGGAGAGTTACAGGGCGGTTCTCACACGAACAGAGGTGCAAACCCCCCAAATCCCTCTGCATATACAGGCGATACTGCATCACAACCAATTCTACTGTGGGCTTGGGGGCGTCTGGGGGCTCAGTTGGTTGAACGTCCAACTCTTGGTTTTGGGTCAGGTCATGATCTCTCCAGGTCATGAGACTGAGCTCCACACCAGGCCCCATGCTCTGCATGGAGTCTGCTTGAGATTCTCTCTCCGTCCCTCCCCCCACTCATGTGTGCACACACACACTCTCAGTTTCAGTTTATTGATCAGAACTGATCAATAAAATCTTAAAAAAAAATTCTCCTGTGTGTTTAAAATTCTAAAAACAAATGCAATTTACATCACAAAATAAAATAGAAAAATCAAATGATAACCTTGACATTTGTAGAAAAACCACTTGAAAGAATCCAACAGGGCTCCTGATAAAAGCCCTCAGCAGCAGACGCAGGGTGCGTGTGAATACTTGACAGTGAACCGCTGGAAGCTCGACCCTGAAACCGGGAGGAGACAAAGGGCGCCTGCTCTTACTACTGTGTCTCATCATCACCCGCGCGATGGGGAAAAGGCGGCAGAGAGAAAGAAAGGGAGGAACGACACGGAGAGTAAACGTTTAGAGATGACACAGTTGCGTGCAGTCTCGGAAAAGCTCCAGATCGGCCAACAGCAGTAACTATGTTTCGCATGGGCACCAGATAAAAGTTATTAAACAAAACCAACCGATACATATACACCAGCAACAGGTACTAAAGAGACATTTTAAGAAATGAGTACGGCAGCATCCCAGGCCCTCAATACCCGAGGGCAAAGCCGGTGGTGAGGCGCGTGGCCTCCGTGCAGAGAACCACTACTGAGACGAGAGCACGCGGACGAGAGCACGCGGACGTGTGCCTCGCTTGTGGACTACACAGTCCACACTACAGACGCGTCAACTTATCGACCGGGGAAACTCAACAGACCTTGTGTGGGGGGAAACTGACAAGAGAAACTGATTCCAAAAGCTACGTGGCACCAAAGGCCGACTGGGGCCGACTGTGCTGCAGAGACCCCCGAGCGCAGCGGCTGAGGGGCACATTTCCCACCTGCGCATTAACAGAAGGCTGGGCTCGGCGAATGGCCTTCCACGTGGGGCCCAGCATCTCTGCCCTGCTGGGCCGCCAGCATCGACTTGGCTGAGTCGGGGGCCTTTCCGGGACATTTTCCTGTGGGCCAGGCTGGGGGAGGCGTTGCTCCCAGGAAGCGGGGCGGGGGGGAGGGGGGACGGAGTGTAGCTGGGGGCCCAGAAAGATGGGCTGCAGGGCCAAGGACAGCTCCCAGCCAGCAGGCCGGTGTCGATTCCTCTCTCCCCTTACACAGAAAGGCCGCCCCCCCTCCCCCCCCCCCCCGAGCCCCATCTCTCAGTTCACACCAAACCCAGGGCCTCGCTGGCACGTGGTCCTGACCTCCAGGTTGAACGTCCTGGTCCAGGCGGCAGCCTAGGGCGCAGGCCCGTCCCCACCGTCAGCAGCCCGACAACTGAATCCACCCCCCAAAGGTCGCGGGGACAAGAGAACGCAGCCGTCGCGGCCACGCAGTCGGCGGGTGTCCTGGGCTCCTGCCCTGGGGTTGTCTCATCTCCGCCGGACAGGCCTCCTCTGTCCAGGGGAGCCTCTGGTCCAGCTCCAGTCCCCCGCCTGCCCACTGGGGTTCTTCCTCCTTCCCTGGTTCCCCAGGGCCCGAAGTGAAGCCGGCAGGAGGACGAATGCCCTGAGCACTGACGGCCTCCAGGGCCCTCCCGCGGCAGTCCCCCTTCCCCCGGACGTCACCAGCTTCTCCGGAGCCCGGGGCCTCCCCAGGGCGGCCATCCCTCTCCACCTCTGCGGGAGAACCAGCCCACTGCAGTGTAGAGGCAGCCGCCTTCTGGTCCACACATCCTTCTGCTCCGCACTTTGCTTTCACCAGAGGCTCCGTCCCACACACCTGCTTGCCGCCCGGGCCCCGCAGGCTCCCCAGCTTCTGTCTGCACTGTCCCCTTGCCACACGCCAGCTGACAGCGAAGGCGGTGGACTGGTGTGTGTGACAGTGACGGTCCTTCTCAAGGACAAGCCAACCAGCAGACGCGTGGTGCCCCGTGCGCGCGAGCTCTCGCGCTCCAGGGCCCAGGGAACAGCCTAGCCCGTTGCGGCACATTTGGCGGCCACAACAAACCCTGCCGGAGCGGAAACCCTCGGGGGCGCTGCACGTAGCAAGGGTACCGCGTTCGGGGACACTTACTTCCCACGTGCGCACGCGCGCTGTGCCATGATGTCAAGTGTCCCTCTGCCACAGGTCAAGGAAGCCACGGTCACACAGAAGGGCAGGCACAGAGCCGAGGCAGCGGGGAAGGGAGG
The DNA here is from genome assembly GCA_028533885.1 of Nasua narica. Lineage (NCBI taxonomy): Eukaryota > Metazoa > Chordata > Mammalia > Carnivora > Procyonidae > Nasua > Nasua narica. The sequence goes on from CM052800.1 coordinate 386,659, forward strand.
AGGTGGAAGCTGCCAGGCCCCAGGGGCAGCGACAGCTCAGAGTCGCCGGCCAGGGGACCAGCTGTCCACCAGAAGCCGGGCCACGGGGCCAGGGGCATGAGGGGACGTGGGTTTTGCTCCTGGGAAGCTGGGACGCAGGACCCATGCCTGCTCCAGGGAGCAGGACGGGAGGCAGGAAGACGGGCTCTCAGGCGTCGTGGCGGAGAGCACTCACGGGCCGGGGGAAGCGAGGAGCCGCGTACTGGAGGGACCGCTGGAAGCCCACAGACCGTGGGCGTGTGGCCAGCATCAGGGCCGTGAATGGCTTCACTCTCGCACACGCGTGGACAACAAAAGGGTACATACTTTTTCAAGCATGAGACATTAACAATTACCATGTGTTAAGCCACAATGAAAATCCTGACAATGAAAAACCTAACTATATGGCCATATTCTCCGGTCACAAAGACATAAAATGAAAAGTTTTCCACAAAAATGATACAGGAGATAAAATCCAACCTTTTAGAAATTAAGGAATTTCCTCCTGAATAATTTTTTAAAGATTTTATTTACTCGTTTGGGAGGGGGAGAGTGAGTGCAAGCAGGGGGAGCGGCAGAGGGAGAAGTAGGGTCCCCGCTGAGCAGGGAGCCGGACGCGGGGCTCGATCCCAGGACCCCGGGATCATGACCGGAGACGCTCAACCATCTGGGGCACCTAGGCGCCCCTCTCCTGAATAATTCTTGAGTTGAAAAAGAAGTTAGAAGAGAGATTAAGGACTATCTAGAAACGGTAAAAACACTGCTCAAACTGCTGTACGAAACAGACCGTCCCGAACACACTTACTAGAAAAGAAAAGAGGAAATAAATGAACAGAGCGTCGGGCCCAGGAGGGCAGGGGAAGGCCAGGGGCGCTGTCCCAGCCGTCCCGCAGTCAAGCCCGACCAGCAATGCCCTACGGCCGAGGGTTTAAACTGGTACATTTTTTAAGGGAAATAAGGTTTTTCTATTAGGTTTAAACATTAACTCTGTGCCCTTATTTTTCCACTCCTACGAATTTATGCTATAGAAATATGGTAAAAAAAAAACATTCACCGTAAGACTGAAACAGAGAAAAATTACTACTTCCCCCAGAAAACAACAAACTACTACACGGTCTTTCCAGAATGCAGGTATGCCCAAAATACCAAGTCCACTGAGAAAACAGCACGTTGTAGAAAGAGAAGTCACAGTTACACACAGAGCAGGAACTGTACTCCTGCTTGCGGACCTCTGCGGGAAGCAGGGGTTTTCTCCATTATGATTTTCTGTACTGTTTAAGTCTTGTGTGACTTTGTATTCTATTTGTAATCAGCAAAAAAATACTTGCCATACATTAAAACATCAGATCAAATACGTATCTTAGAACCTAAGCATAAAGAGAATAATTATTCACAACTAAGTGTAAAGCACACACGTAAAGCGGAGGCATTTCTCGGACGGGACGGAAGACCTGGCTTCCAGCCCGCTGCACCAGTAGGCAACTCGTGGCTCACTTTCCTCCAACCCCCTTAATTAGCTATGACCCCCATGGAAACCCCATCACCTTCTTAAAAAGCTTGTATTGTGCTGAAGAAACCTATTCAACTCCTCTCCACTTCCCAGAGGACAGCACACAGATGCACGGAGGGACCACCCATGGTTAAGGAAGAAAGTTGTGCGAGGTATTCAAAACCAAATCCTAACTGCACTTTACTCAGAAATCTCGTAACATCTTCTGATTAATCTAGCAAAATGAAAGAAAATTTCCGACCCCCCAGATGACTAAAAGCTGAATCTCAAATTAAAAAAAAACACTGATTAATATTCAGATAATACATATTTCAACTTACATGTTTTGAAAGGAAAACTGTGCGACATGGGACCTTGCAAATCAAGCACTCGTCTTTGCCACCTAGAAAAGAAAGAGCAAACTTTATTACATTATAGTGAGTAGTGCTTCTGGATATAAGTGCAGGCTTCAAATTATAGTATTTCTTCAAAAACATACAGGATTAGAGCACTTACATTTTCCACGCTCAGACAATGAAAAGACTGTGCATAGGGACAAAGTTTGAAAGATTTATTCAACTAATAATCCATTTTTCCTGTTCTGCCAATATGCCCCAAAATAGTGACTATGAAGATCAACAGTATTCAAACTTATTTATCTCAGATCGTCTTACAGTGAGACTCTGTACTGATACCCTAATTAAAAATTTTTAATTATTCAAAATGAAAATAGCTCCTTGCACGCCATCCAAGAGATGAAGCAAAAGCTCAGTTCAGTCCCCCGCACCCCCGGCCTCACCTCTGCAGCAGCCGAGTCAGCTCCTGGGAGCGCACTTCGGGGTATCTGTCGGGTTGCAGGGCCCATAAGGCGGTGCCTGGCCCAGGAGCACAGGCTGACCCCCCCCCGCCCCCGCTCCTCTCCGGGGTCTCTGGCCTGGCCCACCTCCTGCCCCACCCTCAGCTCCACAACACGCCTGCCATCCCCTGGAAAACCTGCTCCTCCGTGTGGCTGGCTGTTAAGGGCAGGCTTGCGTCTCCTCGCCTGCACGCACGCCGCACCGGAGCACCCGGGGCGCGCCTTCAGCAGGGGCCGCGGGACCTCTGGTCCTGGGCTCTGCCCTACCGCCACACATCTGAGCTCCCCTTCCTCACGAGGCAGCCCGGAGCCCAGAGCCAGCCAGGCAACACTGCACCCTCGTCCTTCCAAGCAGCCACCCAGCCCGAACCCCGGCCTCTCTGTCTCCCCCTTCTCTGGTCCAGTGCAGCTAAGAACCAGGGGGAGAAGTCACTTAACCGGGAAGGGGATTCGCAGACTTGATTCCAGCACTGCCGGACCTGCAACATTGCTGGGCAAGCCTCCATTTTTCTTGGGTGATCCCCCAGCAGTTCGCCATGGGGGGTGTTCAGACAGGCCCCCCATTTCGTCTACTGAGCAAAGAGCCACGACCTACCTCAATTTCCCTGCCTCTCCTCCACTGACCACAGAACTACTCAACTCCCGCTTTCTTCCCCTGTCTCATCTCATCTCATCCCCGCAGCACGTGTGATGGGGTCCTTGTGTAGAAAGACGGGGTTCCCTTCCAACAGCCTCCGAGTTGTCCCCTTTCCTCCATCCCTACAAACACGTTCAAGCGGCCCTCTTCTGAAAGCGCCCCCCCCCCCCCCGTGGCAGTACGTTCCCTCCGTCTGTGTCTGTTCTCCGGAGTCGAGAGCCAGGAGGTCCCTCGGATCCAACCACTACCGGCAGAAGCCACGGGGTCAAAGGTGAACAGAGCTGGTTCCTAAAAGTCCACGGGTGGCGTTGAGGGCGGGAGGGAAGAGACCTGACAGAGAGAGGACCCGTCTGCAGCTGATGGGCGGGCAACCTGACATTCACACAGGGCTTACAAACCTACTGAACGGAAGCACTCCAGCAAAAGCTGTGGAGGAGCGCGAATGAGCAGCTGGCCAAAGCGCAGACTGCCGCTGATGTAAGAAACGAACATGCTGGGGACAGGGAGCAGCCAGCTTTCTGGGGCGCCCGGGCCTAAGTGCTGGTGCTGTCGCACACGCCCCAGAGCAGCGCCTCCGCCCTTCCGGATGCCCCAAAGGAAAACGACACACAAGTGAACGAGTAGTACTTCACAGCAAGATGTTAGAAAACACGCGGAGCTCCTAGCGGGGGAGCTCCTAGCGCGGAACCCGTTAAATACATCACGCTACGGCAACGAAAAGATACATTATGCAACCTTAAAACCGATGACACAGACTGACTTTAACATGAAAAGAGATTCACGGCCTATTAAGAAATTCAGGTAACTAACTGGTGTGTATACAGTCCCACTTTTGTTGTGGACATCTGTATCCATAGGAAAAAATCGGGAAGGATGTATACCAAGGCTTCGGGAGGGCTTACCCCCGAGTAGCGACCGCTGGACAGCTACGGAGCTGCGGTCAGCACCCCACCCAGAGCCCTCGAGCCCTTCCACGGCTTTCTGTGTGTCCCAGCATCAGTGGCTTTTTGGAGGAATGACCTTGGGCTACCGAGACGTGCTTCAAGAGCCAGAGAGGGGGGGGAATCAGCCTGCCCAGGGCCCCGAACCAGTCCCCAAGCCGTGGACACAAGCCTGTCCACATGGTTCTCACCCAGGCTCCCCGAGGCTCACTACCTCCCGTGGGAGGCTCCAATTCTGACGCTGCCGGGGGACACCAAGTCCTCACGCTCTGCTTTCCTTCACCCGGCAGCCTCCTCCTACCTGAGCCCGGCTTAAGAAATGCTCTTCCCCGGCGAGGCCATGTCCTAGCTCCCTCTGTCTTCGCCCCTCTCCCCACTCCGGGACCTTCCCAATCCCCCAACCTACCCCTGGCTGTCCTGGCCCCCAGACCTGGGCACTCAGCTGCCTCCCCAGACGCTCCGCTTGGATGCTCTCACCAGAACCTCAGTGTCCAGTGTGGGCCCCTGAGCCTCACCCCGGGCACGGAAGGAGCTCCGGCGGCACACAGACCCTTCTGCTGAGTGTTCAGATCACGCGGGGCAACCCTGACCACCTCGGAGGAGGTGCTGCCTTACTCTGGGAGCTGGTTTCACAGGTAAATTCACTCTGGAAAAACTCATTGTGCTTTGCATCCACGCTCTTTCTCTTTCTTACACTTCAACGAGAACATCTCATAAAAAGAAAAACTCACCTCTGATCACCTGCTTCAAACAACAGTCCCCTCCGGGCCAGGGCCCCTGCAGGCACGCTGCGGCAACGTGGCCACCAGCTCTCCTGCGGCCCCGGAGCTCCACGGGCCTGCCCACGCTTCCTTCTGCCCTAGGGCCCCTGCCACCCCGCTGCACGCTCGCCCGAGGCTGGGCCCTGCCCCAGTCCTTCCGGGCATCCTCGTCCCAGGGACCAGGTTCACACCACCTTCCAAAAGGGCAGCATGTGCCGCATCCCCGGGCTCAGCCGGCCCCCCCGCGGCCCCCCCCCAGCCTCCCCCGGCCCTCTGCGGCCTCCCCCGGTCCCGTCCCCCGCCCCGGCCCGCCGCGGCCTCCCCCGGCTCCTTCGGCCCCCACCCGACCTCCCCCGGGCCCCACGGCCCCGCGCCTGCGGGGGGTGCACGCAGGGCCCACCGGGCGCCCCTGCCCGGCCCGTCCTCACCTTCGCCCAGGCAGACGTCACAGTACACGTGGCCGCAGTTGGTGAGGCTGAAGCACGACGTGCGCTGCGGCGGCCGGAAGCAGCGATTACAGAACACCCAGCCGGCCATGCCGCCCAGCCGTCCACGCGGCCGCCGCAGCCCAACCCGGGCCCACGCACAGCGCGCGCGCAGCCCGGAAGCAGCCTCCAGAGCTTCTGCACATGCGCAGACTCGAGCGGGCCACCCGCGCCTGCGTACCGGAGAGCAGCGCCGCTCCCGCCAAAACCCGCGCTGGAAGGTACCAACCGGGGCGGGGCGGGGCGGGGCGGGGCGGGGCGGGGGGGTGGGGGCCGTGAGTAAGATTCTTCTCCCTTCGGGCTGTTCCGGCTGTTCCGGCTGCACGTGCCTCCCTCATCCCATCGTCGCAACCCTCGGTGACTCGTCCATGGGGCACCGTGTCGTCGTCCGACCCTCCGGCAGCTGCAGCGGGCGCAGGGGTCGGACGGGGGGAGGGCGCGGAGGGCGCGAAAGTGACCGCCGGGGACCGTGTGTGTGCCCAGGCGCCCTGGGGGTGAGGCACAGGACTCGCACAGCGGGCTGGCCCGAGAGGCCAGGGGTCCCGGGCCGACCGAGCGGGGGGCGGGGAGCCGGGAGGACGGAGCAGACCCGGCGGGGCAGGCGGGTGGACTGGTCCGGGCCAGGATGGTTTGCGGTTTGCAGCCCTTGGTAGAGGTGGGCGGGCCGGGTCGCAACCACTGCAGCCCTGCCACGTGCGTGGGGGGCTGGGCGTGGGGTGGGGGGTCCCTGCCCGGGGCACAGGCCGGGTGGAGCTGGGGTACCTGCCACGTGCGTGGCGGGCTGGGCTTCTCCGGGGGCGAGGGGTGGGGGTCCCTGTCCATGGCACAGGCTGGGCGGAGCTGGGGGACTGGCCACGTGCGTCGAGGGCTGGGCCTCCCCAGGGGCGGGGGTTGGGGTCCCTGTCCAGGGCACAGCCCGGGCGGAGCTGAGGGACTGGCCATGTGCGTGGAGGGCTGGGCCTCCCCGGGGGCAGGGGGGCGGGAGTCCCTGTCCGGGACACTGACCCGGTGATGTTTGGGACAGGGACTCCTGCTGCTGCTCTCCTCACGTCCAGTGAGCTGATTCTTACGTCGAGTGAACAGCTAGAGAAAGCAGATGGCCGTGACGTTTCACAGTGGGACTGCCGGATGGATGGTCCCCTCTGTGGCTTGCGGAGGATTTCCATCCACTTGCAGGTGGCCTGCTGGGACCCAGGTGAGAACACGTGGTTCCGAGAACCCCGGGCTGTTTTCTGGTGTGGACAGGGCCAACGTGGTGCAGGGAATTAGAGAAGGGCAAGGTTCAGAATGGCTCTTTGCGAGGGGAACGCAGTCGTGGGGAAGGGTGGACGTCCTTTGTCCAGTATCCAGCTGTGTCGTGTGATCCCTGGGCCCCTGAAATGTGGCCAAACTGACCTGTGTTTTGAGTGCAGCACACGCTTGTTCATATCAAAAAAGCAATGTGAACTATCTCAATAACTTTGTACTGTTTACGTATTAAAATGGTAACGTTTTTGGTGTTTTGGGTTACATTTATATCACATTTATATAAAAGGGTTAATTTTACTCTTTTTAATAGGGCAAGCCGAAAACTTAGAACTTACATATGTAGCTTACACCCTATCTGCATGAGAGAGTGCAGATCTATATACAAAGTTAAAATAATTGGATGATGTGCTTATTCTATCAAACTCAAAGGCTACATAGTTAATGTAATATTTTATTAGTGTAATATTAATTTCAATCATAAAAGTACATGGTTATGATGTATTTTGATTAACTCAAACATTATGCAAATTAGCTGGTAGTTGCCTTTATTAACATTTTAAACGAGTTTCTTAGCTATAAAGAAGTCTTTAAGGTATTTCATTTGGAAAATTCCAATTGAGATAAAGATTAATGTTTGTGCAAAAGCCCACCATAAAACATTGCCATTTGTATCTTCACTGATCATTCGAAAATTTTCTTCACGGTCCTATGTGGAAGAGAAATAGGCAGGTTTAGTTTCTTAAAGTATTTAACTATGAATTTGAGGGGAACGTGCTTTATGCTTTGAAGATATTTAACATTTCCCAGTTAATATATCAAAGTGCGGTATCTTATTTTCTAAGTTGGGGTATGTTGGTAGCTAAAGACAAGAATTAAGAATCAACCTTAAATAAAACATTTATATTTTGATGTAAAATATCGCTGTTTGATCTATTATCTTACATATTTTTATCTCTCACCATTGAGCAAGTGAACATCAGCCAATAGAGATAGATTTTCAAGATTGGTGTCCTTACTTTACTTCAAGCTGGGCACTTTGCCAAGCACACCTGTCCTCTTGTTTTCCAGGTAAGGGAACCGGAGTCTAGATTTGACCCCATGTCTGACCAGAGTCCACTGATCGCTGACCTGAGACACACATGGTGTCACAAGAATAAAACTGTGATCCAGAAAATGGGCATACTGAGCCTCTTCATACATGTTGGGTATGAGCCTCTTCATACATGTTGGGTATGTGGGGAACATTCATTTATTCATTCCGTGAAGCCCACACCCCAAAGGCAAATGAGCTGCAGCCCCCTTTCCTAGAGGAGCTCGCAGTCTGGCGGATAGTGAAGACAGTGAAAGACTGTTCCTTCCCTTCACCTGGTTGTCCCCACAGTGCTAGCTCGGAGAGAAAGACCAAGGAACAGGCAGTTTATTCTTCCCGTGGTTTGGGGGCTTTGTCTCCGGAATTGCGTTCCTGGCAGGAAGAGATAAAATAAGCTAAACAGGCAAACTGACCCTTTGATAGTTTTGTTCTTTGACTATTTGCTCAATTTGCTCCATGAGGTGCTCCAGCTTGAAGCTAACTTCATTAACTTTGTCCTTCGCTTGAGCAATGGCTGCATCAAGGTCATGTTGTCCAACTCGAATCTCGAAGTGGATCCGCTGTGCAAACAGTAAAAAGGAAGCAGCATTCTTAACACAGCTCTGCTCTGTTTCCCTTGTTGTATGCCCCGCTCCTGCCTCTCTCCACTCCCCCTCTTCCAGGGCAGGCCCCGCTTCGTTCTCCCTCCCTCCCTGCCTGTCAACCCCCCACCCCCAGACTCAGTGCGCTTCCTCTGTAGTACTCGTTAATACTCTCACGGTCCCGAGAGGGTACTTAGACCTTCCTGAGCATCAGATTTACGACGAGGTAAATGCTTTCGGCACTGAAATATTTGATTACTTTAGGAAAATTTTCTTTTCATGTGAATTAAATTTCTGATCCTAAAGTACAGATTCTCTTCGTCTGCTCTCAGCCCATTTAGAAAATAACCAATCACCAACTTCCATATAAGAGTTTTATTTATTGGAATTCCATTGTTAATTTACCCTCCAGCCTTTGCTTGTTTTCAGGCCTGAGTAATCACAGTTCTTTCAACCTTCCCTCACAGTTCTTGTTTTTCAAGGCCTTTAATCAATGCCGTGGCTCTCCTTTGAACCCCTTCCAAGCTCTCCAGCTCCCTTTGGTGCTGCACTGAGATCGGGGCACAGGGCTTTAATGAGTTTCTAGCCAGTCCGGGAGTCATGGCTCAGCACACCAGCGTCGTGCCAGAGTCGCGCGGACGCCGGCGTGTTCGGCAAGGACGCGCACTCACCAGCCTGCTTCCACCAAACGACACGAGCCGCGTAGAATTAGATTCCAAGCAAATGATGTGCTCGCCAGGCGAATGCGAAGTAAAGTAGAACCTTCCTTGTGGGCCATATAACTTGGACAATAATACCTAGGAGTGAGGATTTCCAGTTTATTGTTCTCTCCTTTCCCTTCTTAAAAATAGATCTCCCGTTAGTCTGGTAAAAACTGTGCAGTTCCTGAAGAAGAAATGGTCATTAACATGAAAAATACTTACTCTTGTGCTAAAAACAGCACACACAGACGCACACACCCAAAGTCAGCTATCCCTTATGTACTATCAGACTGGCAAAGATTTAAATAAAAGTGTCCAGCGATAGTATTGAGAAATACTACCTCTAAACAACAATTTGGGAACGTAAGTTGATCATTTGTAAAGCAGTTCAGCAATGTGTACTACAATTAAAATGTATGTAATCGTTGACTCAGTGGCTCTACTTACAGGAATTTATGGAAATGAACAAGAAAACAAAATTATACATAAAGTGATATTCGGTGTGGGGTTTTTGTAATGGCAAAATTGCCTTCTTGAAATTAGTACCTTTCAGTAGGGGATTGATTAAATTCAGGCAAATCCAAATAAAGGAATGTTATGGGACAAAAAAAGAGAATATTAACCTACACCCATTCTGTACTAACGGCGTCTGCGACATCCAGTGCTAGAGCGGTGTGTATGCAACCCTATTTTTTTTTTTTAAGATTTTATTTATTTGACAGAGAGAGAGATCACAAGTAGAGAGGCAGGCAGAGAGAGAGGGGGAAGCAGGCTCCCCGCTGAGCAGAGAGCCCGATGCGGGGCTCCATCCCAGGACCCTGAGATCATGACCTGAGCCGAAGGCAGAGACCTTAACCCATTGAGCCACCCAGGCGCCTCATGATCCTATTTTTTATTTAAAAAATCATTTGTAAAAGCACATATGGGTGTGTCTTTCTATAAGCACAGAAGATTCTAAAGAACACACACCAAGCTGTTAGTTGGTTATATTTCTTAGGCAACTTTGATTTTCTGTTTAGCTAATTTCTGTATTGTTTGCCAGTTTAAAAACAAGTGTAGGGCTTCTGTCATCAGGGAGTTTGGAAGTTGCCACTCTGTCCTAATTAATAAAAAGATGAACACAATGAAAACCCATTCTTTTCAGATCTGTCAGAGAATTGAGGTCACAAGGTAAACCACTGTCCCCCCGAATTGGAGAGAAGCAAAAGAATCACAACTTACCAGAGCAACCCAACTACTGGGTACCAGTACTGGGTTCCTCCTACCTAGTACATGATGTCCCAACTTTCAACAACAAAAAAATTTCAAGGAATACTAGATAGAAAAAACCCATAGTTTGAAGAGACAGAGCAAGCTTTGGAACCAGATTCAGACATGGTAGGAACATCAGAATGATCGGACCAGGAATTTAGAAAAACTGTGATTAATATGCTAAGGGCTCTAACGTAAGGAGTAGGCAGCATGGAAGGACGCATGGCTAATATAAGCAGAGAGATCGTACGTGAGAGATCATAAGAGAAATCATAAGAAAATTTTAAAATGGAAGGAAGTGTGCCTTTGATGGGCTGATTAGACTGGATATGGCTGAGGAAAGAATCTCCCAGTGTGGGGATATGGCCGTGGAAATTTCTAAAACTAAAAAGCAAAGAGAGAAAAGACTGAAAAAAAAAAAAGGAACAGAAGATCCTAGAACTGTGGGACAGTCGTTAAAGGTGTAACATCCACATAATGACTATACCCAAGGGAGAAGAGGAAGTAATGTAAGGAATGCATAGAACAACAATGACAGAGAATTTCCCCTAGTTAGTGTCAGACACAAGCCACAGGGCCACTCAGAGAACACCGAACAGGATAAATGCCAAACCAACCCAAAAAAGACCCTACACACAGGCGTATCATATTAAAACTGCAGATATCAATGATAAAAATGTCTTAAAAGAAGCCGGGGGGGGGGACACCTTAGCTATAGAGGGGCAGAGGTAAGGATTATACCTGACTTCCCTTCCAAAACCATGAAGGCAAGAAGAGTGGAGAGAAGAAACCCAGAATTCTGTATCTGGCAAAATTCTTCAAAAGTGAAGGAGAAATAAAGATGTTCTCAGACAAAGAAAAACAGAGGGAATTTGTCACTGATAGACCTACCTTGAAGGAACTGCCACGTTCTTCAGAAACAAGGAAAATGATACAGGTCAGAAAATCAGCTCTACATAAAGAAAGGAAGAGCATCAGAGAAGGAACAAGTGAAGGTAAAGGAAAAACTTTTCTTAATTGACGTAACGGACAACCGTTGGTTCACAGAATAGCAACAAGGCATTTGGTTGTAGTCGGTGTGTAAGTGGCATGGGTGACCGCAGGCCAGGGGGCGGGAGGGACGGATCCGGAATGCTCCGTTACTCGAAGTGCCCGCCCTCCCTGGGAAGAGGTATGACGCTACTGGAAAGTGGACTTGCGTCAGTTGCAAACGTGCAAACTCTAGGGTGACCATTTTGTAAAAAGTAAAAGTGTAATTGATAGAAAGGAGATAAAATGCAATCACATAAAATACTCAATTAGAATCACAAAAGATAGTAAAAGTGGAAGACAAAAATAGGAACAAAGAACAAGGGCAGTGAATAGGAATGGGAACATACATGGTGGCTATTCATCCAGGAAGATCAATAATCACTTTGTCTCCAGCCATGCTGCCCTGAATGCGCCTGATGTCATCTGATCTCGGAAGCTAAGCAGGGTTGGGCCTGGTTAGTACTTGGATGGGAGATCAATAATCACTTTGAATGTCAGTGGTCTACATGTACCAAGTAAAAGGTGGTCAGAGCGGGTCAAAAAACAAAACTGTATGTTGTCCATAAGAAACCCACTTTAAATACAAAGACACATGTAGATTAAAAATTAAGGGGTGGAGAAAGATGTATATGTTACCATTAACCGTACAAAAAAAGCCAGAGTGCTCATATTAACTTCAGACACAGTAGATTTCAGATCAAGGGAGATTATCAGGGATAATTACATAACGGAGCATTATGTAAAGACAAAGAAGTCAATTATCCAAGAAGACAAAACAACCCTTAACAAGTAAGCGCCAAACATCACGGTGCCAGCTTCCCTGAGACAAAAACCGACAGGAGTGCAGGAGGAGGGGGAGAGGCAGCTGTGGAAGCTGGAGACTCCGGCAGACCCAGCAGCAGGTCGGGAAGGACATCGCTGCCCACGGCAGTGCCGTCAGTCACCTGCACGTGACGTCTGCATAGACCCTGCCTCATCCCGCGACAGCAGAATACGCACATTCTCCAGCTCACCTGAGCACTGACCCAGACAGACCACGTTCTGGCCGCAAAACACTCCTTAGCACCTTCAAAATAGTCGAAACCGTCAACTGTACTTCCATGAATAATGGTGACAGAAGCCACCCACAGTCTGCTCTCAGGACACAATGGAGTAAAAGCAGAAACCAATAACAAAGATAGTTTGGTCAATAACAACGATCCCAAAACATGTAGAGATGAAGCACATTTCTAAAGAACACATGGGTTGAGGAAGAAATCCTAAGAGAAATTTAAAACCAATTTGAACTAGAAGAGCACCCCGGGAAGGTGGCGACGTTCGCAGACCAGGAGCCCGTCCTGCCGTCTGGACTCCAGTCCCGTGAGAATCCATCTGACGTAGCTGTTTTCCGACCACGGAGTCTACTGAAGGCGCGCAGCCCCCAGGGGAAGGCCTGGGCGGTAAGCTGTGGTTCGTTTTGGTCCGTGCGGGCTCTCGGTGGGTAGCAGCCGCGTCCCCAGCTCCGGGCCGTGGCAGACAGCTGCACGCGAGCTGCGGGACGGCATGCACGTGGCATGGAAGCCAGCGTGGCCAAGAAGGACCCTGTCCTCCAAATACCATGGATCCTCATCACTGTCACATACCAGGGACCCTCGGTAAGAGTGCCAGCAGACCCCGGGGAGCCTGGTTCGTCGGTCAAGCGTCTCACTCTCGACCTCAGCGCAGGGCTAGGTCTCACTGTCGTGCATTCAAGCCGTGCGCTGGGCTCCATGCTGGACCCGGAGCCTACTTAAACCAAAAGATTAACGGTAGACTTCTGATCAAAACTCTGGAGACCAGAAGGCAGTGGGTTGATATACTCAAAGGGCTAAAAGAAAAAAAGGCCAAAAAGCACCTGAAAAGACTCCCAATAGGACTAATCGTTAGGGAATTAGTGAAATGCAAAATGCATGCATTTGTGTGGCACGTACACGTCGTCAGTGTCCGCGCTGCCTTCCCTCCCGGCCGCGCCCTCCGCCGGGCCGCTGATCACATGCCGCAGGCGCGCACACATGGCCAAGTGGGCAACGCAGAGGGCCCCACGCCCCCAGCACGCTGATCCAAGTGCAGTCAGAGGCTTTGTGGAGGTGCTGATAAGGACCTTGAATGGGGACCTCAGAAATTTTGAAACTAGGGCTGTTTCTTGTTCTTTAAAATGGGGAGAGCTTTCTTAAAAATCAGGCCTACGGGGTGAGAATTTTGTCTCTCTGAGGTCAAGAAGAGGGTTGGGGAAGTATTAGGTCCATGATAAGTATTTGTCAAACGCAAAATGAATGAAAATATCTTTCTTCCCTTGCAGAAGGGGGTATTGTTTAAGGCAATTATATTTTTGAAAAATGAACCTTCTCTGTCTTAAAAATAGTAACTGAGGTGTTCTGTGACGTTTTTTAGCTCAACTAAAAGTTGGGTTCAGCGTTTAATAAGTCGCAGAGACATTTCCAGATTGCTCGTGAAAAAACCGAGGACTGGGTTTCGGTATAACTGGGCAAAAAGCGCAGGAGGCAGGCTGCAGGGAGGGGAGGGGGCTGTGCGGGCCGGCCTCGCGGAACCACCCTCGGGCAGGGGCAGGTGCACCAAGAGACGGTGCCGCACCAGCCGAGGCCACGGGTCCCCACAACCCAGCTGGGGTGGGGTCTCCCGTGACCCCCACTCCCCGTCTCCACAGCAGTGGAGGTGGCAGAGTGCCTCCCGGGCTCGGACCAGGCAATCACCCAGCGTAAGGGGGACAGGAACTTCGAATCCTCTCCTCCCCACAGGAGATGCCCGCTCTGCTCTATGAGGCTGTACCGGCCATCCTGCCGCCCACGGGCACGTCCCCAGAGTCCACAGGGAAGCAGTTCTCGCGACGGTGCTAGACCGAGTCCGCATCCTGAGCTGTCACGGCGGGGAGCGGAGGCCACCGCTCCGTCCGTGGTACAGACGAGAAAACCGAACACTGGAGCCGCCGACCGCCTGCTGAAGATTGAGCTGACAGTCTACGCTTCAGCTTGGCTCCAACTCAACATTCACATCCTCTCCTCTGCACCCTGGTGCCCCTTCCACTCCTGCTAACCCCTAGCGGGGAGGAGGCCGTGGAGGCCAAGCGGACCCAGAGGCTGCCAGGGAGGAGCGGGGAGACCGTGGCCCAGCCAGGCCAGCGAATCTCAGGACGATGCGCAGGAGGCCGCTCATTTACATTGCTCTAAAATACTTTCGGTCAAGGTCTCTGCTCTCGAGCTGGACGGCAGGCTCACTGGGCGCTGGCTCTGTGCAGCCCCTTTATTCAGCACTAGACACGTTAAAAATCGTCCGCTCTGGTTAATGAGTGCTTATGCAGGGGGTTTTCTTAAAGTCTGTGGGGGTACGTGATGTGAATTTTTGGCAAGGGAAAAATTTTAATAACCAAACATGAAAGAAGGTTTTACCTCGTCGTTGTAAGTTGTGACAGTCACAAACATCCCCAAGCCAGGAGCAGATTCAAGGAAATCTTGTCTGCGTATGTCCCATTGCTGTATCTTGAAAGTCCCTGTTTCAAAAGCAGAAAACATTTATTATAAAATAAGCGTAGGAAATAGTTGCACGTGATTACTGATCAATGACTTTATTCAAATCATCTAAATGACAAAATACTGTGGGCGTGGTGATGAGGTCACATAGCCGAGTCGGAAGGCCCGGGATAACGGAAGGCAGGGGCTCCTGACCCAGCCCCCACTCTTGCCCCCAAGACTGCATCACTCTGGCCTCAGCTCCCTCGGAAAATGGGGGTGATATGTATCCCTCCCAAGTCTCAGAGTTGCAAGGATTATTGGAAAAACAAAAAGCCCATGAGTGCTTTCTCTCTAGAATGTAAACTTCATGGGGTCAGGACTTTCCCAGTGTCCCCAGTAGTTCTCTTTGGTCTCTCCCTCCTCTAACTCACCCAGCACGATTCCCTCCTAGGGCCTAGGTGTGTCCTGTCGAGTCCTTCCCAGGCTCCTGCTAAGGGTTGCGGCACCGAAAGAGCCTCCCACTTCGTCCCGTTCGTATATGAAAGCATCCTACGGCTTCACTTGCCCCCAGGGGTAACGAAAACAGAGTTCATGTTTATTGAAACCGTTGAAAAAGAGCCAGCGGTGCCTTGTGCGGGCCGGGTAGCGAGCCGAGCACCTAGCCCGCCCGCCACCCAGGGATTCTTCAAATGTGCTCCAAGGGGGTATTTTTACTCCTTCACCGAGTCTGTTTTAAGTATGAGCTCCTTGCACGGCGACAGCACTGTTCCAGGAACTGAGGACAGAGAGCAAGGGAACAAGTACATAAAGTGGGGGATATGGTAAGGACGCCGTGAGAAAAAGCAAGTAAAAGGGGCAGGGGATTTTGAGGGTTATATGGGGAAGTCGGGGAACGCTGCTCTGAGGTTTGCGCAAAGACGCAAAGGAGTGGGGGAAATACGGCCATAGCCTGCGCCAAGGAGACTTACAAGTACGCTCCGTTTGGTCTCTCCGTCGTATCGAGTGCTAATGATGCGACAAGCATTCTAAGCGCATTCTCTCAGACTGTTCTAATTCCCAGTCTGCCTTTTCATGGCAGCACTACGTGCAGGAAACCACATCGATTCTCAAGGGTTCGTCCATTTACTGGGGGGAGGCAGGGGCAGAGGGAGAGGGAATCCCCAGCAGACTCTGCACTGAGCACGGAGCCCCACGCGGGACTCGATCCCACAGCCCCAAGATCGTGACCTGAGCCGAAACCAAGAGCCCGATGTCCAAGCGATCTTGCCCCGAGGCGCCCCGGCGACGCTCGTTTCACGGTAACTTTCCACAGACGAGCGCAGAAAAGGTAACTTGCGTTCAGGCCCCACACGCGGCAAGGGGCAGAGTGGAGACTCCAACCCTTTCCCCTCCTACACATCCTGCCGCTCCCCTGCGGCGCAGAGCGGCTGCGGGAGGGAGGGGGGAGCAGGCGGCCCAGGCAGGGGGGTCTGCGGAAGGGCGGCTGTGGGGGACGGGGGAGAGGGGGCGGGCGGGGCGGGCGGGGCGGGCGCGCGGCTCCGCGTGGTGGTCCTGACCTCACAGGTTGGGAACCGAGGCCACGGTCGGGTCACGTGGCTTGTGAGCTGCAGAGCCCGAGCTCCGGCCGCCTAGTCTGAGTCCCGGGCCCAGAGCCGCAGGCCCGGGCCTCCCTGGAGGCCAGGCCACTGGTCCCCGACGGCCCGACGGGGACGCTGCTCGAGTGACCAGAGGAGTGGCCCCTGCAGAGGGAGGCCTCGGGCCGGCCGACAGGCGGACGCCGGCCCCACAGACGCGGGCCCCGCAGACGCCGACCCTACAGACGGCGGCCCCACAGACGCGGGCCCCGCAGACGCTGACCCCACAGACACGGACCCCGCAGACGCCGACCCTATAGACGCCGACCCCACAGACGGCGGCCCCACAGTCACCGGCCCCCACTTCAGACGCGCTTCCCGCGAGACAAGGCCTCCGTCGGAACCACAGGCCGTTCTCCAGGGCACACCGCGGGAAGAGCGGGGCCGGCGGCGCAGCACAAACCCGGACCCACGCTCCGCGGAGGCGGCAAAACCAAGCCGAGGACGCGCCCCTGGGGACGCCGCCCGCACGCGGTCGGCCGGCAGACAGACAGCGGGAAGGGCGATGGCTTCTCATTGGCTGGGCCGTGCCAGTGTGTCATTGGCCGCACTGTGGCGGTCTCTCATTGGCTGGGCTGTGACTGTCATTGGCTGAGCTGCAACTATCTCTCATTGGCTGAGCTTGACTCTCATTGGCCGGGCTGAGGCAGTGTCTCATTGGCTGGGTTGTGACTGTCATTGGCTGGGCTGTGGCTGTCTGGCATTGGCTGGGCTGTTGCTGGGGAAACCTTTCCTCCGGCTGGGATAGTGCAGTGGTAGCTAAGGTAATCGCAGGTGCGGGGTGCATCTCTTCCTGCTGGGTCTGCCGGTGACCAGGAGCAGAGGGCTGGAGCCCCTCCTCCCCCGCCCGCCTGCCGACTCCGTTCTAAAGGATAAAAAACTACAAATAGAACGTGGAGAGAAAGCACGCATCACTGTTAGGGGAACCACAGTTTGAACGATGCACATTTCTCATCAGAAACGGGGAGTTCAGAAGGAAGCGGCACATGTTGACAGAATTGTCAACATCACATCCGCGAGAAGCGGCCTTCAGAATGAAGGCAAAATATTCTTAGGTCAAGGAGAACTAAGAGAATTTTTCACCAGAACACCTATTTAAAATAATTGTTTAAAGAAGTTATTCAAAGAACTTCAAGAAAGTGATAAGGAAATTTGGAACACCGGGAATGAAGAGAAAATAATGGAAAAAGTAACTAGGGAAACAACAACAGAGCAATATCTATTCTTAAAATCGTTTTACAGTTGAAAACAAACAGTATATAACATTGTGTTATATTTAAGACAACTATATTAAAAGGGTGGGGAGGGTAAAGGCACATGGTTGTCAGGTTTCTACATTCCACTTGAAATGACAAAATATGGATGCTTATAGACTGTGATAAGTATGCGTATTGTAATCCCTACACCAACCATTAATGAAAACTATACAAAGATATATAGTGAAAAATACTACAGATAAAGCAAAAATAGGACATTACAAAACATTCAAGTGACCCACAGGAAGCTAGGAAATGGAAAATGGGAACAAAGAAGCAGAAGGAACAAAAAGAAAAAAATAATAAAATAACAGACCTAAATCCTGACAATATACATTATATGTAATAATTACATTAATATAAACGACCTAAACAGAGATTAGACAAAAATTGTCTGAATGGGTTTTTTTTCATGACCCAACTATTATGTGGTGTACAAGGAAGTCACTTTGTATGTAATGTTATACATAGGTTAAAAGTAAAAGGATAAAAAAAAGCATACCATTCTGATGTTAATAAAAAAAATCTTGAGCGGCTCTATAAGTATCAGATAAAGTCGACTTCAGAGCAATGAAAATTACCAAGGACAAAGATGGGCATCACCTAATGATAAAGGAGTCCTTTCACTCAGAAGACAACCATCCTAAAAGTATAAACGTTTGAAAACACATGAAGCAAAACAACTGAACGGAGAAGTAGACGAATGCACAATCGTGGTCAGGACTGCACTTGCTAGTAAGGGAGGGAGAAGCAGCCCGCAGGGAGAAGGGCTACACACCACCAACCAGCAGGACCTACCTGACGTCACAGAGCACACCCCCCAACAAGAGCGGAATATGCATTTCCTCTCCAATACTTAATGGAAAGTTCACCAACTTGAGCAAGAAAGCCCAAACCTGATCAGGCACCTTCGCTGAAGCAGCCGAACATTCCTGGAAGGAGTGCAAGGCTGGGCTGACGGATCACTTTGCCAATGTTTGACCTGCTGGAAATTTCTGTTCCCAGTGTTTCCCATCCCATGAAACATGCCAGATCTTCCTCCTGGCCCACTTCCAGCACCCCGCCTCTCAGATGGGAATGGTCCGTGTCCCTGTCTTTGCAGCACCGAGAGCCCTAGCCCCTCTGCGACTCTCCCTTGCTGCCCTGCCTCTTGCTGAAGCCGTTGGAGCGTCCCCTCCCATTTCTCTGGGACTTTGTTCTTGCTGCTGTTCCTCCACTTGCCCATACTGGGTGATTCTCGTCAGCATGCCCGCTGTCCTCGCAGTTGGGAAGTCCCCTTATCTGCACTCTGCAAGGTGCTAGCGCTCAGGGGGTACTGTATTCCTCTCTCGTGGGCCTCTTGGACCGGACAACAAGCTGAGGGCAGTGTTTGGCTCTAGGGTTGGGCTCAGTGAGGTTTTATGAATGAGTGTGTGTCCCATGATACTTGTTCAGTGAAGATTCTGAGTGAATGAGCGCCAGTTGGGCCTATTGTTAAGGTGCCACTGTTCCTGGCATGCTGCCTTGCACTACCAGAATGAGCAAGAGTGGTTTCTGCGTGCCTTGCCATTTTCTGCTGGCCCCTGGCAGGCCCCACGCAGCGCCCCCCCCCCCCCGCCCCCGCCCCCGCCCCCGCCCCGCGCGGCCCCCAAGGCAGGAGGGGAGGGAAGGCGGGAGGTGTCGTGTCCCTGGGCCGCCACCAGATGGCAGTAGAGAAGCACCACGTTCGCAGAGGGGATCGGCTACCGGGGGTGCTTCTAACCACTCGTCTGGAGAGCGACAGGGACACTTGGGCAAGGCCCTGCCCTGCTCTGCTTCACAGTCCCCTTGGGTAAAGCCAGGATAGTAATGGTCGACCTCTTAGCATAGGAAGAGTGTGCTTGATGCAGAACTTAGCATGTCGTAAGTGTGGTGTAAACAGTTGATCAATTATTTCTGACCTTATTATTGGGCTTTTAATGTGCAGTGCCTTCCCTCAGCTCCCACTGAACTCTACAAACCTATAATGCCAGGAGAATGATGCCCACTTTTACCAGTGAGGACCCTGAGGCCGAAGGCGCCAAATGGCTTACCAGAAACCATCCAGATAGTAAAAAGCCAAGCCAGGATTAAAACTCAGCTTGATTTGCAAACCAAGGGCCTTGGCCCCCTCACCATGAACTACACCACTCACCTCACGGCCCTAGAGAGAGAGGGAGTGTGTGTGTGTGTGTGTGTGTGTGTGTGTGTGTGAGCGGGCTTCCCAGGCACATTTCATGGCTGCTCCCCTCTGTGAGCCCCGGTCGGGAGCCGCTGGGTGCCAGGCAGGCCACGTGCACATGCCTCTCCTGGTCTCTGCGGACCCTGGGCAGGTCCTCAGCCCTGACCCCTGACCCCTGATGTAGTCGTGCCTTTGGCCCCAGACTGAGTCCTTGGGCTGGGACCGGGAGCCATCGGTTGGTTTCAGACAAGTAAAATGCATTCATTGTAGGAACCGTAGAGAGTAAAAATCCCCTCTAGAAGTTTTGGATATTCAGGATTATCCTCCTAGTCTTTTCCCCATAAATACGTATTACCTATTTTACAAAAAGTGAAGTCATACTGTATACGCTATTGTAACCTGATTTTTCTGCCCAGTTTTTTGCAACCATCTTTCTCCGTCTTCAAATATTCTTCTGTGACCCAGAGTCAAGTGTATTCAGGGAGCTGAAGATCAGCGCATTTGCCTGGTACCGAGCCCAGAGCTCGCGGTCAGCATCCGGCCCCGAGCAAGGAATGAAGGCCTGTGGGATGCCCGCCTGTGGGATGCCCGCAGGGTGCTGGCTAAAAGCCCAGTCGTCCAGTTGGCCCCCAGTGAGCCCGCGGAGAGAGCGGCTGCCCTCGGGAGTGGTGATGCATGCAGAGCCACGTGTTCCAGAACGCTCCAACCAGCGCCCCTGAGGACGCTTTGTTCCCCTCCAAGCGGTGATCGGTTTGCAGGGTCCAAGTGGAGGGAGCGCAGCCAGGCGGGGTGGGGCTGACCGGGGCACACACGCAGGGCCGGGCCCACGCTCCCCGTCAACCAGTTAGCACCACTGATCGCCCTGCTTGGAACAGCGTCAGCAACCCAGCTGCCCGCACTGGCCACCCGCCTCCGGCGTGACCGGCGCTCGAGCAGGGAGGACAGTCGCGTCCGTGCGTGCACGCTGGCCTGAGCTCCTCCTGGCCGCAGGTGCGCGGGCCGTGCCGCCGCTGTCGGGAGAGGTGACTGCCTTGCGCCGTCTGTCGAGGGCTCCTGGCCGATGGGATCGGGCCGCCGAAGGCTTGTGAGTCGTGTGCACGCACACACGTGTGCATCCCGGCCGGGGGCTTCCTGTGCTCGCCTGGACCCTGGGGAAACCCACTCGGGGGAAACCCGAGGCCTGCGTCTGCGTCCTCGCGGGCATGGTTGGCCTTGACTGCGGGCAGTGGCGTCTCCGTGGGCTTTGCTCTGTGTTCTCCCACCGGCCGTGAGGCCGTGCGCCTGTCCGTCGAGCTCCCGGCCGCAGGGCCCCTCCGTCTGCTCGCCTTCGGCCGCCGCTCTGGCCCCGAGCCAGGCTCGCCCTCCCAGCTGGTTGGCGGGTTCCGGAGTGAAGGTCGCCGGCGCGGGCGTGTTGACATTTATGCCTGCGGGCTTGTCGCTCCGTCGCTAAGGAGAAATGACTGGAGGTGACGTCTCCCCCAAACCGGCGTCATTGGAAACGGGGCGCCGATGAAGGGCTGGCGGAGGGCAAGGTGTCCGGTGAGCCCGGGAGCACTCTGGGGCCGCGCTCTCCCTCGACCCGGAGAAACGCCGGCACGATCCGCGTGGGCACAGCCACGACGACACCGCTGCGGCCCCTCCAGCGGCTGTTTGCGCGGCGGCTCCACTGCGACCCAGGAGCCCCGACAAGCGACCGGCGCACAGGCTGCGCACAGGGAGCCTCAGAGACCCCCGCGCGGTGGGTGGTGCGAGAGGACACCTGCCAGGAGGTGGGACACAGCACGGGGAGCAGCTGATCCATTTTTTAATGTTCTAAAAATCATGGTAAAATACATGTAACAAAATTTAACATTGTAACCGTTGTTTGGGTGCACAGTTCGGTAGCATCTGGTGTGTTCACGCTGGGCTGCCACCATCGCGACCGGCGCACTCCAGACCCTACCACCCTCGGAACCAGGAATTCCATCCCCTCTGCGCTCCTCTCGGCTTTGGGAACCCAGCTCCCCTCAGGGGCCTCGCACGTGTGGGGCCATGTGGGGCCGTGTGGGGCGGGTGGTTCCGTGGCCGCCGTAGTTTAGTGGTAGTTCAGCGGCATGATGCCTCTCGGGTTCACCCCCCTTGGGGCAAGTGTCTGAATGTCACTGCTATTTGTTTCATTCCGTCTTGTGACTAAATCACATTCCATCTGTCCGTCGATCTCCCGATGGACACGCGGGAACCCGCACGCTTATGCTGACGGGGCTGCAGGCCCCTGACTCGGCCGCCCTCGTTCCCATGGGGTCTCCCCAGCCGTGGAAGTGCTGTGAGGGCAGGGTCCTGTGTCTGCAGGGTCACCACGTGCTCCTGCTTGCCCCCTCCCCGGGTTCAGCCTGAAACCGGGCTCCCTCTGAAAGACCCCCTGGCCTGGCTGCTTTCCCTCCTTCTCAGAGCATCTCCTCAATGAACTACTTGCACAGGGTTGGCTTCAGAGGGTGCCTGACCTGAGACACCCCTGAGGTGTGGGGTGGTCTCCCAGGAAGACGTGGTTGGATGGGGCGCCGGGGTGGCCCAGTGGGTTAAGCCTCTGCCTTCAGCTCTGGTTGTGATCCCAGGGTCCTGGGATCGAGCCCCACATGGGGAGCTCCCTCTCCTTCTCCCTCCGCCTGCTCCTCCCCCATTTCTGTTCCCTCTCTCTCTGTGAAATAAATAGATGAAATCTTTAAAAAAAAAACAAAACCCTAAGACATGGTTGGAACTGCTCCAGGGGGCGAATGAGATTGATCTTTAACTTGTTTTATGCCCTCCTCTTCTCCTGTCTCCTGTTTCTACCAGGGTCTGTACTCTGAATTAAGAACAGAAATCTGGGTACTTCGGCAAAGTGAATCGAATCCAGGGACCTTTTGAATAGGACCATCCAGGAGCCAAACTTCATTGGTTCTGAATTCTAATTATTTTCTTTCTAATGAGCCGTCTCCCACATTATGGCCACTGTGCTCCCTGGCATGGGGCCTTCCCTCAGTGCTTACCTTGTACAAAGAAACCAGCAGCCTTGTTTGAAAAATGTCTCCAAGGACCAGCAAGCAGGTGCTTTAAAACTCATCAGAACAGCTGCCCCCGCCAGAGTCCCCTCCCCCTTCTCTTTCTCCCCCAGAAAGGCTGCACTCCCTTTTTCCGTTCATGACAATCTAGGATTTATTATCAAAGAACATTACTGAGAAGAACTAAGAAAAACAATGTAAAAGACCAGAATGTAATTGACTCTGAAGTTTCTAGGCAAGTCTGAGGAACCGGGATTTTTTTATCTGGAGTCTGTGGGCAGTGGCCTGGACCGGGGGGGGGGGGGTGTACAGGCCCCCGGGGCCTCCCAGCACCCTCCCCACTTCCTCCAGGGGGCCGCGGGGCTCTTCCCTGCATCTCAGGCGGTGTCCTTCCTCTTGGGCTGGAGGGCAGGGTGCTGGCCCACACTGTCTGGTGGCTTGGAAGAGCCTGGGAGGCCCAGCTGATAGGGCTAGAGATGGAGGCCACAGGCTGGGAACTAACAGGTGAGCAGCGGTGTCTGGCCGCTGCGGGCTCATTACAGATAAAGAAACAGAGCTCAAAGTCACCACGCTATTGGGCAACGACAGTGTTGACACAAAAGCCTGGTCGCTGTCTTCTGTGGCATTCTGCCCCGGGGCACGGCAGAAGGCCGATTCCTCGGAGTCCCCGAACTCTAGTTATTTGTAGTCCCGATAAGCAAAAGCGCACGTCTGGGCAGATCTGGATGACTGGCTCTGAGGTCATCTCTCTCCAACTTCCTAGATGGGTGTCTCTCATGGGATTCCTCTGTGCCTCAGAGGGAAAGAGACAAGACATCACTGGTGTGTGCTCTCCGGCACTGGGGACATCAGACAGGGTCTCAGATCCCTGCCCATCCCCGGAAAACCTTCAAATTTGTGTTTTTGCCCTTTCATGGTGATGTAAAAATGAACTCTAAGCGTATATTCTGGATGGGCACATCTTAATCACGTAGTCTGGCGTGTGCATTTGCCATCATGTATGCACGGAGTAGAGTCAGGGATTTCGTGGACAGTGGAGGCGGTGGGAACAGAGTCCTTTCCTGGCTCAGGCAGCACAGGCACTCGGAGCTCTAAAGAAGCTGGCCACCAGCCTCCAGGAACGTATTCATGCTCTGGGCGGGTGAGCTCTGGTCCTGCCCACACTTGACCTACAGCCCAGGTCCCGGCTGAGAGACAGGAGCTTGCAGCATATAATGAACAAGAGAGCAGAGACTACATGTGCTATGAACTTCCTTCATAAAAGGGATTTTTAAAAGAGACATTTAAGAGGTGTCTTTTGGGTATGCCATTACATGATTTGGCACATCGAAGTAGTGGGCTGATGATTAAAGATACAATCATAGTTAAAGGAAAAATAATGATAAGAATAGAGACTTGATTGATGGTTTGGCGTGCTCAAGTGCTCAAAATTCTTTTAGAAGAAACTCAAAACAGTCAAGTAGGAAACACCTGCAAAACATCTTTCTGTTATTAAAGCCAACACTGGGCCTCGCGTGTCCTTTACTCCCGCAACAGTGTTGTAAAGTCTGCTCTGACTACATTTTCTTTTCATTTATATTTACATGTATGTCTTTTTCCATCCTTTTACTTTCAACCTTTCCTTATATTTAAAGTGTTTCATTTAGGGGGTGTCTGGGGGGCTCATTTGGTTGAGTCTGAGTCTTGATTTCGGCTCAGGTCGTGATCTCAGGGTCATGAGATCGAGCCCTGCATTGGGCTCCATGCTGATCCTGAAGGCTGCTTGAGATTCTCTCTCTCCCTCTCCCTCTGCCCCTTCTCCCTTAAAGAAATAAAATGTTTCATTTGGGAATAGTATATAGTTGTTTTAAGTCCAGTCTGATGATCTTTGTCTTTTAATTGAAGAGTTTTGCCCATTTGCACTTAGTGTAATATAAGATGTAGTTGGGTTTAAGCCCGCCATATTGCTAGTCGTTTTCCATTTACCCTATTTGTTCCTTGTTCCTTATCCTTTCTTTCTTGCCTTTTTTTCACATGGACGGTTAATCAAGTGTTTTTTTCTCCATTAGCATATTATGGGACTTAAGGACCATGTGCTCTCTTTTTTAATAATAATGTTTTATAATTGGTGGCATTTAAATTTTTTTAATTTTTTAATTTCATTTATGTATTTTAAGTAATCTCTACACCCAGTGTGGGGCTTGAACTCACAACCCAAAGATCAAGGGTCGCACACTGTACTGACTGAGCCAATCAGGTGTCCCAGGACCATATTCTGTCTTTAAAAACATTGAAATGTGTGAAGCAACGTGCTTCCACAATTGCCCTGTAGTTACAGCGCACTTTAGGGGGGCTGAGCGCTACCCTAAATAACTGCAGGAGGGTGATGGCTAAGAAGACCACAGAGTGGGCAGAACAGAGATGGAGGCTTGAGGAGGCAGGGCGAGGGGCAGTCAGAGTTGGGAAGGACCAGCCCAGGACAGTTTGGACGAGGGGTAGAAGAGGCTCCTGGCTTGGGCTGTGGGGCTGGAGACCCGTCCTCCTGGGAGGAGGAAGGAGGAGGAAGGAGACCCGTCCTCCCAGTAGCTGCAGAGCACGTCTGACTGCATCTGCCTTCCAGCCTCAGGCCTCTCTGGAGGGTCAGGTGGTCCCCGCGCTCCCTGCCACGGGTATCCCAGGACATGTCCATCCAGCTGGTGGGCCACAAGACAGCCGGGAGCGTGGGCAGGCTACTCCTCCTCTGCCCCTTCAAATGCGGCTGAAAATCACAGGTCACTAGGAAAATGGCCAGTGGCCACGGAGCTATTCACTCGAGTTGCACGTCCCCTGGGATGAGAGAGCTGGGGTCGGGAACATGAGCGAACACTTAGAGTGATATTCTGTGTGGCTGGCTGCCTTCTAAGAGCTTTGCAGATATTAATCCCACCCTCATCACGCCGAGAAGAGTCAGGAGTCATTATTTTTACCCCATTTCACAAATGAAGCAGAGAGGTTCAGTAGCTTGTCCGAGGACGCACAGCTCTTAGGTGGCCCCGCTCGCACCACACAGCCCCAAAGGCGGCTTCTTCCCGCAGCAGCCGCAGCAGCCGTGAGCGTCCACGCGCCACCCGGCTGTCCTCCCCGTGCCTTCTGCCCTAGCCGCTCCCCCCCAGGCCCTCCTCCACAGCGCGCCGCCGTCTCTAGCTTTGGCTCCTCAGTGCGCTGTACATGTTGGACGTTCTGCAGGATGGGTTAGTGTGCTTTGCCATAAAACACCCAGATGTAATGGCCAAGAGTATTGGAGAGAACTTGGCGCTGGTCAACGTAAGATAGAATTGGATGTAAAGATACATGATGGGCTCTTCCGGAGAATACTACTGGATTTAGATTCTGCTGTTTTTTCCCTCTTTTGCATTAAAATCAGGGGATTTGATGTCAATTGGACTTGCATGTCGAGTACACTGTACTTGCCATACAGTTCTGAAACCCAGGCCACTTGTTTCTTTCTCAAGAGGCCGGGTGAGCTCGGCCGTAAGGAGGTGGGTTTAGTGGCAGTGCAGGGAATGGGCAGAGATCGGCGTGCCGAGAGCCGGATCCTCGGGCAATCTGCTGGGAAAGCAGTCTCAGTTCCGCACATGCCCGCACCCCCGGCATCACTCGCTGTCGGGGGCCATGGGGCTGAGGCTCGGAGACCCTCCAGCGTCCGCCGTCTCGCACTGTCTCCCCGGACCAGGCCAGAGACGTCGCTAATCTTTTGAGAATTCAACCATAATTAGCATGATTAATGGAATCAGAAATTCTTTTACTTAAGGAAGTCTGACAACCGAAAAAACAAATTAGGCTTGGATTCTGGGGTGTCGTATCTTTGTCTCCGGTTTATGAATCAATGCCATTTACTGCAAGGGCTATTTTCATGTCAGGTTTGCATAACCTGATAAACTCTCCCAGAGGAAACCGTACAGCATGAAACTCACCACCAAGTAATATGTGCACCAAGAAATTAGCTTCGTACCATAAAATGACGTATTGAGTTCAACATTCAGTGGAGCCCATCGTCCATACCTGTTATCAGTGTGTCGCTTGGAATGTCTTCTATTATGCATTTCTCCTCTCGTTCCCCCACGTGGAAATAAAAAGCAGTTGCAAGTGAAAAATAAAAACTTAAAACAACTGTTAACGTTTGCATTTCTGCTGCTTTAGCCACTGCTGGTAGCACTTTCCTCGAAACGGATCAAATGCAAGTGATACTGCCCGTGGAGAGCTTGTAGGTCATTGGAGAATTCCATAAATTGATTTTTGTGAGAAGGGACATATGGCAGCCGCTCTTGCGCAGGTGACTGCAGCAAATCCCAGGGAACAAGATAAAAAGATGCCTGGACCTTGGGGCCTTTCCAAGCACGGTGACGGCAAAGTTCCCTCTGCTCTCTAATTTTTTAAGGATTTTGAAGTGTGATAACGGAATGAAAGACACTGCAGGGCCAAGGGCCAAGCCCTGGAGGAGCCCTAAGTCCCAAGCCCCGCAGGTGCCCAGCAACGGCCCTCGCTGTGCGCCCTGACCCCGCCAGGATGGCCGTTCTGGGGCTGTTCCCAATGCACGGCGGGAGGTGAGGGAGGAGGAGGTGAGCCCCGGGTGAGAACCGAGGACAGTGCTGCGGGGGGCAGGCGGGTGTGGGCTAGGAGGAGCGGGGAGCCCCAGCTTAGCCGAGGCCTCACGTCGGACGAGTCCCCAAGTCTGTTTTCTTGCAAAAAGGATGAAGTTGCCATCACCACGTGTGGTCCCACAGGCCCTTCCAGCTCCGGCTTCTTTTAAACTTTTTATTTTGAAATATTTGTAGACTCCCCAAAAGTTGCAAAAGTAGAACAGAGAGGTCCCCCCGTGTCACCCAGCTGTCCCAAGTGGTGACGCCTCACAGAGCTCGGGGGCAGTCACTGCCTCCAGGAAACGGGGACCCGGGCCCGTCGAGGACACAAGGACCCAGCCTGCAGAGCGTCCACGGATCACGGATTTCACGCTCTTCCTTTACAAATGTGGGTGCGCTGTCGAGAGGACGCTTCACTAAGCCAGCGTGAGCACTTTCTTTTCTTGTTTTGAATTCTATACACTCTTGAGACCAGCGGGAAAGTGGAGAAATGCAGGTCGCGGTTTGGGGAAAAGAGCGGCATTCTATGGCCTGGGATGTTTCACGGAATTGTGTTTTATTTTATTTACTTTCATTTTTCTCTTTCGCAGGAGCCTGAAGCATGTTAAATTAAAGAAACTTGTGGGGCCCCTGGTGACTCAGTTTGTTGAGTGTCTGACTCTTGATCTCAGCCCAGGTCTTGATCTC
This sequence comes from Nasua narica, assembly GCA_028533885.1. Taxonomy (NCBI): domain Eukaryota; kingdom Metazoa; phylum Chordata; class Mammalia; order Carnivora; family Procyonidae; genus Nasua; species Nasua narica. The sequence continues at coordinate 414,605 of CM052800.1, forward strand.
AGGGTCATGAGTTCAAGCCCCATGTTGGGCTCCATGCTGGGTGTGGAGCCTACTTAAAAAAAAAAGGGCAAAAAATAAAAACAAAAAAACATTTTTAAAAGTTAAAGAAATGTGATGTGAGGACGGAAGGCAGCGGGTGGCCGAACAGATGGGGAAGATATTCTGGAATAGCAGAGACTTTCTTATTCTATTATGGGTAGGACTGACCTTGGCCTGTGGATGGGTCATTTCTGGAAACACTTCTCCTTTTTATTTTTAGTCACCTTTGCGTTCTTAGTGTTAGCATCTGGATCTGAATTTGTTTAGCAATTTTTAGAATTTATTGAAAAAATGGAATTTCATTAAAAGTCTTTGTTCTGCTTCAGAGTTATCTTTCCATTGTTTCTTCCCATAACATCCTCTATTTTCATTTAATTTAATTTCATTTTATTTTTGTTTTTTCATCATGACAAGTGCCCTCCTTAATCCCTATCACACGTCTCCCCTGGGCCCCCGTCCACCTCTGTGTTCTCTGAGGTTAAGAGTCTATGTCTTGACTCATCATTCTCTTCCTTTTTCCTTTTGCTTATTTGTTTTGTTTCTTAAATTCCACATGTGAGTGAAAGCATATGATATTTGTCTTGCTCTGATGGACTTATTTCACTTAGCATCATACTTTCTAGCTCCATCCATGTTGCTGCAAATGGCAAGATTTCATTCTTCTTCTGGCCGAGTAATACTCCACTGCGTGTTTAGACACCACATCTTTACCCATTCTCGAGCTGATGAACACTCGGGCTGACGCCATATCTGGGCTCTTGTAAATACTGCTGCAACCAACATCGGGATGCATGTATCCCTTGGAACTAGTGTTTTTGTATCTTTGGGTAAATACCCACTAGTGCAATTGCTGGGTCATAGGGTAGCTCTGTTTTCAAGTTTTGGAGGAACCTCCATACCGTTCTCCAGAGGGGCTGCACCAGCGCGCATTCCCACTGTGTCCCTTCTTTTTCAAGTGGCAGAATTCACCTGTGAAGCCGCCAGGTCCTGGGCTTTGCTCTGTTGGGGGATTTTTGAGTACTGATTCAGTGTCCCTACCAGTCGTAGGTCTGTGCAGACTTCCTGAGTCTCCGTGATGCAGTCTTGGTAGGTTCTGTGTTTCCAGGACTTTGTCCACTTATCTAAGTTTTCCGATTTGCTGGTGTACAACGATTGACAGTGCTTTCTGACAATCCTTTTTATTTCCGTGGAATCGGTAATAACATTCCCGCTTCATTTCTGACTTCAGTAATTGGAGTCTTCTCTCTTTTTTTCTTGGCCCATATAGCTAACGGTTTGTCAACTTTGATGATCTTTTCAAGGAGGCAGCTTTTTGTTTCATGGATTTTCTCTGCTATTTTCCCATTCTTTATTTTGTTTATCTACACTCTTGTCTTTATCAGTTCCTTCCTTCCACTAGCTTTGGGTGTAGTCTGTTCTTTTCTTCCTAGTTCATTAAGTAGTAAACTCAGATTAATGAATTGAAATCTCACTGTTTTTAACTGTGTTTATAGCTATAAATTTCCCCTAACTCTTAGAATTGTCTTCACTGCATTCCATACTTCTGTTGTGTTGAAGATTTTTCATCTTCATTTGTTTCCAAGTATCTTCTTGTGATATCTTCTTTGATCAATTGATTTAAGCATATGTTACTTAATTTCCACAAATTTGTGAATGTTCCATTTTCCTTCTGTTCCTGATTTCTACCTTCATCCCGTTGTGGCCAGAGAAGACACTGTATGATAGCTACCTTTTAAAAACTACTGAGACTTACCACGTGGTCTCGCATATGGTCCTGGAAACTGTCCCGAGTGGGGGCGAGGAGAACGCGTGTGGGGTTGCCGCTGGGCGGGGGCTCTGTGTGCCTGCTGCGTCTGGCTGGCTGCTTGGGGCAAGTCCTCTGTGCCCTTACTCATCTTCAGTCTGGTTGTTCATCCTCTACTGAGAGCGCGGGACTGACATCTCCAGCCGTTACTATACCGCTGGCGATTTCTCCTTTCGATCTGTCCGTTTTTGCTTCATATAGTTTGATGGTCTGTCACTGGGTGTGAAAATGTTTATAATTGCTATGTCTTCTTGTACTGAAATGTCACTAATATATACTGTCCTTTGTCTCTTGTAAACCTTTTTGAATGTAAGTCTATTTTGTCTGATGTTAGTGTGGCCACCGCCGCTCTCCTCTGGTCACTATTTACATGGAGTAGGTTTTTCCATCCTTTCACTTTCAATCTATCTGTGTCTTTGGATCTCAAGTGAGTCTCTTGTAGACAACCTATGGTTGGATCTTGTGTTTTTATCCATTCCGCCAGTCTCTGTCTTTTTTTTTTTAAAGATTTTTTTTATTTACTTATTTGAGAGACAGAGAAAGTGAGAGAGAGCATGAGAGGAGAGAAGGTTAGAGGAAGAAGCAGACTCCCTGCGGAGCCGGGAGCCCGATGTGGGACTCGATCCCGGAACTCAAGGATCATGACCTGAGCCGAAGGCAGTTGCTCAACTAACTGAGCCACCCAGGTGCCCCAGTCTCTGTCTTTTGATTAAAGAGTTTAACCCATTTACATGTAAGTAATTACAGATAAGGAGGGAGTCTTATCTAGTTCCTTGAGCATCTTTAAAGCCATTGTTTTAAAGTCTTTGCCTAGTATGTTTGCCATTAGACTTTTTTCAAGAGGCAGTTCCTGTTGATGTACTTTTTTCCTTTGACTGGGCCATACTTTCCTGTGTCTTTGTATGCCTTGCAACTTCTGGTTGAACACTGGACATTTGAATGGAATAATGTGGTAACTCTGAAAATCAAATTCTCCCCCTTCCCCAAAGTTTATGTTTTGTCTTGTCTTTTCTTCTCTCTCTCTCTCTCTCTTTCACTAAATAGGCTGCACCCAGTGTGGAACCTAACAGAGGGCTTGAACTCATGACCCTGATTAAGACCTGAGATTAACACCTGAGCTGAGACCAAGAGTCAGATGCTTAACTGACTGAGCCCTCCAGGCGCCCCTGGGTTTTTTCTTGGATTGCCTTAGGCTGTCTCTGTGCTGAGGATCCAGCTGAGGGTAACTCAAGGTCTTCCTGGGTCTTTTCGAGACTTTCCCTGGGCATGCATGGTCACTTTCTAATTTCCCAGTGTCCCCGCTGCCCCTGAGGCACGCGGGCGGCCGCAGGCGGGGCGGGGCTGGTGGCCGCTCTCCCGTTCACAGCAGACAACGACCTGAGCGAGCCGCCATCGGCCGCCCACGCCTTCCCCGGAGGTGGCGAGCCTTTGGGAGACTCAGGGGCCAACGCAGCAACATCAGACACATTCTGCCCCTGCAGCGTTCACCGGGGTGGGGGCCGGGGTGTCCCCTCGCAGATGCGCCCCACCCTGCCGCCGTGCCCTGGGCTCCTGGCTCCTCGCTCTGGTCCCTCACTGTGAGCGCGCCACGTAAAGGGTGTTGGTTGCCGCCGATGACACGCCCTCTGAGCCGTTTCCGAGGGCAGAGCTGGGCCGTGCTCGCCCCTTGGAAGCTCCTGCCGGGCTGGTCTCATGAACAAAACTCTCTTCATTTTTTTAGCCTGAGGACGTATACAAGCCTTCATGCTTTAAAGGGGATGCTGAGTTCATGCCACTCTCCGCGTGGTAAAAGTATTCCTTGACTGCCTTCTGACTCCCTTTGCTGTTGCCGAGAAGGTCCCATCATTCTGACGGATGCCGTCCCCCTCTGCTGTGACCTGGGAAGGTCTTGTCTCGCGTGGGAGCTCTGCACGCCCGTGGGCACACGGGCCCGGACGGCCTTCTGCTGTCCCACTGGGGGTGCCTCGCTTGCTGGGTCTGGACAGACCGCTGTGTTTCAGCAAGTTCTGGAACTTTTGCGTAATTTTCTCTTTGAGGATGACCTCTTCTCCATTATCGCCATCACATCCTTTAGAGTATCTCACTGAAAACATCCTAGTGCCCCTCGTTTCCCCTTCCGTATCTCTCCGCCGTCTTCCGTCTCTTGGACTGTGTGCGGCGCCCCAAGGTCACGAAATCTCTCCCGGGCTGTGCGTCTCTCAGCTCGGCTGGGGACCGGCGCTTTATCCCCCCAGGCCTTCCTTTCCGGACTGATCTCATCGTTTCCCGTCCTGTCCCACTTCTCTCGTACCGGGTTTATACTCCACTTCGGATGCTTTCATCATCTATGATCTTAGCTCAGTGAGCCTCTTGGGGCCTTTTTTCTGCTGATTTTCCATAGTGAATTGTTTTCTTATTTAGTTGGTGGTTTTTGCGTTGCCCTCACTGCTTGGCTCGATGGGTGGTGGGCCGCCAACCCGGGGGCCGGCTCAGCACCGGAGCACCCTGGGGCCCCCTGACGGGCTCCCCCCAACTCTGCCGAGGCCGCAGCTCCCTGGTGGGGGGCAGCTCCGGGAGCCCTGCCTTGCCCAGCTGCCCGCTATGACCGGCCAGGTGTTTTGTTGGCTTATTTGGGGAAGTCGGGGGAGGGGGTGGGAGTTCTCTCGCCTCTCAGGAAAAGGGCGCGTCCACCTGGAGTTCAGGGCGCAGGTGTGTGGGGAGGGGCGTCCCCGGAGACCCCGAGCCCCACGCAAGCACCCGGCTTGTGGCTCTGACATCCCTTTCCTGGAGTTTTGGTGGAGTTTGGGGGGAGTAGGGTTGGATCTGAGTTTTCGGTCTGCCCGCTCTGCTGGGAAGACCCCTCCTGTCCCCTCTCAGTGCCTCACCGTCTGACCGCTCTGCCAAGCCCACCACCTGCCTGTGCTTGCTGAGCCACTGGACCGATTCTCGTGACCCCCGTCCCCATCCTGGACATGCAGGCGCCGGGTCCTGACACTGGTGGGCCCCACCAGCCCGCCCCGGGAGCCAGCATTCGTGGGTCTCGCCCACGTGAGAGGCTACAATGGTCAGCAGAGGCTGGGACCCCCTCATGTGGCCCAGAGCCCCTCCTCTCTCAGCAGAACAGCAGTAAAGGGGCCCCTGGATCTCAGGAGTGAGCCCCCCGCCCCGCCCCCTCCCCGGGCTGGCCCAGCGGACCACGACCCACCAGAACTTCAGGTGAGTGAGGAAGGGGTTGCCGTAGACATCCCTGGGTAGCCCCAGATGCTGCTCTAGGAGCAACTCTCTCTTGCCTTTACATCGGAATGAACTTGGACTTCACCCATTTATCCATTTTACCCACTTCTTACCATCTTGACCGCATCTCTGTGGCCCGCGCCCTCCCCTTTTTGGGTTCGTGCAGGGGCCGCTGCTCTCTTCCTTCTCCTGCCCCCCGCCCCCCGTGCTGTTCTCTAAACAACCACGGGCTGGCCAGTTATTTTCTCCTCTCGGCACTCCCCTGCCGCTGCCCCCCTCACCCCACCGGGAGCACACGCACCGCCTACCTGCCAGGCCTCCTGCGGTGCTGGGACACCCCTCACAGGTCAGCTTGGGCTGCCGGCCTGTCCGCTCAGGGGCGGGCTGCTCAGTGAGGGTGTCTCTGGCCGCCGTCCTGAAGGGGCAGCTCGCACCCCAGCCCCAGCAGCACTGGCGTGTGAGGTTGGCTTCGTCTACGGCTCTGTCATCATTGCCGGCGCCCCTCAAATCTCTGCCCCTCACAGCCAGGGTCGTTCTCAGCCGGCTGTGGGGCCTGCACAGCCTCTGGGGGGCCGGGTGTTGGCCCCAGGGCAGTTTCTGCCGAGGCCCCTCTGCGTTGGCTGTGCTCCTCGGGGCAGTAAATGTTCTGGCCCCAGAGAGTGACACTCGTCACCCCCAGCAGCCCCACGAACCGCTATGCTCCCGAAGGAGGGAGGGGGCTGGGAGCGGCAGGGGGCCTCCGGCAGCAGCCCACCCCAACCCCGGCCAGGGCTCCAAGAGGACCCTCCAGCCCCCACAGACCTCGGCCTCATCACTGGGGTGCTCAGTCCAGCTTCTTGGGTTGAGACCTGTGGTCAGGCTACGAGCTCAGGTCCGTGGTGTCTCCTGAGGTTTTTTTTTTTTAAAGAGTTTACCTATTTATTTGAGAGAGCGCAGGAGCAGGGGGAGGGGCAGAGGGGGAAGCAGGCTCCCTGCTGAGCAGGGAGCCCGACCCAGGACTCGATCCCAGGACCCTGAGATGGTGACCTGAGCGGAAGGCAGAGGCTTGTCCGAGGGAGCGCCGGGGCACCCCGCACTTTGGAGTATTGGGTGCAAGTTTGGGTCACATGGTCAGCACGCGCAGTCGTGTCCGGTCCCCCGATCGTCCCATCCGCGGCCTTCTGGCTCTAATTTTGTAGTTTGCTGGCTTTCCTCATGTGATGGGTGAGTTTCGAGGGTGAGTCTGTGCTACCTGGGCTGTGAGCCCCGAGGCCACAGTGAGGTCCTGTGCTCAGGGCGTCACCGTCTCAGGATCTCCTGGCCAAGCCTGTAATTGGGGTTTTCCAGACCTCATGCTGGTGGGAGGATGGGCTTCTACTGCGGAATGGGCAGGGGTAACATTTTTCTTCCCTACCCAGATCCAAATGCTAGAGAGGCTGGGCCCTTGAAGAGCCAGCCCGCACTCTGGGCAGGTGCCCGGGAGGGCCTCCTACGCCCAGGGCTGAAGGCGCACCGGCCAGCAGAGCCTCCCCGGAGCCGCCTGCCTCCCGCCCTCGGTCATTTGGTTACGAACGTATCACGTGTCTCTGGAAGGTCTCGCTTGGTCTGGTATTTGCAGGGGCTCAGGATCAGGCCTCTTGGAAGAGAAACAAAGAGAGCCGAGTTCTCCATTCATTCATTCATTCGGCAGGTGAGTGCCCGCTGTGCCTTGTGCCGGGGCTGCGCTGTGCGGACCCTCGCCGTGTGCACGGCCTCCACCCGGGGCTGTTCGCGGGGGGCCCACTGTGCCCGCTGCTGCCCGCGGGCGCGCTGTGTCCGTGAGCAGACAGACCGAAATGTCTGCTGGCAACACTCTCAAGGAGTCTACCCGGTGCGGGGCTCCCCGGGAAGGCAGTAGGCACGCCTGGGGGAGGCTTAGGCAGGGCTGCGAGGGAGCTGGGCCTTCTGGCGTGTTCCAGGTCCTTCCCGGCTCTCGGTGAGGACCGCCGGCGGGCACCGCACTGCTGGAAAGCGCGGTGTCATGAAGTATATCGGCTGTGTCCCGAGACGGTGAGTCCAGAGACCCTCAGGGAACATCTGCTAAGAACGTCTCTCTCTTGGACGAGTCTCTCCTCTTAGGGGAGGTCCCCCCCATCTGTTTAGCAGGACACGCCCAAGGTGCTGGCTGGGAATCCACTCCCCAGTGGGGGATGAAGGGGTCACAAGCCGCTGTTTCACTGCTTCCTCCCCTAGGTCGAGCGTCAAGGCGACCACTGGGGATACACATCTCTTCTGGAGAGGGGAATGGGTCCAAGGAGGTGAGCGACAATAGAGGGCGGAGGGGCCCGAAATCAGGCTCACTGGGATGGGCATGGGGGGAGGGGCAGGTGGGTCGGGGGAGGGGCGTCGGTGGGCGGTGTGGAGGGGCGTCGGGGGCGGAGGAGGGCCGTGGGGAGGGGCTTCGGGGCGGAGGAGCTCCATCAGAAGAGATGGGGAAGGGCGCCTGGGTGGCTCAGTTGGTTGAGCGACTGCCTTCGGCTCAGGTCATGATCCTTGAGTTTCGGGATGGAGTCCCGCATCGGGCTCCCGGCTCCCCGCGGAGTCTGCTTCTCCCTCTGACCTCTCCTCTCATGCTCTCTCTCACTTTCTCTGTCTCTCAAATAAATAAATAAAATCTTAAAAAAAAAAAAAAAGAGATGGGGAAGAAGAACTGCCTATTCCGTGGGGGTGTGGGGGTGTGGGGGTGTGGGGGAGGGGCCGGCGGGGGGGGAGGGGTACGGGTGTCCAAGCTCCTGCTGCTGAGAGCGAGAGGACAAAAAGCAAGGAGCGTGGACCCCGGGTGCAGCCGTGCAGTGGACACACGGGAGCAAAGCAGGGGCTCCCATGTCGGGGGAGACATTGGGAACCGGAAATGGGGAGAATCCTTCCTAGGCATGTGGCTGGAGGTGGACACAGAGGCAGGAGGACGGGATGAGGAAAGGGGGGCCAAGAGAGACGACCGCCGACAGGAAGGGGAGACACTGGCTGCCGAGAATGAGCGTGTAGGGGACAGGAGAGGGAAGGCCCTGGCTGTGCGCGAGTCTGGGTGTGGGGTCCGGGCTGCGGATGGCTCCTTGGCGGGAGGTCTGAGCCCGTGGGGACCCAAGGCTGCCCCTCAGAGAGTGGATGGGAGAGGCGTCAGGTGGCAGGCCTGGTCTCGAGCAAACAGAGAGGCGGGGAGAGAGGCATCTCTTACCTAGGGGAACAGGAATCAGCAGGAGCATTGAGGGGGTGGGGCGGGGGCAGGAGGGGGAGGGGGAGTTGGTGGACTTGATACTGCCTGTGTCCGAGGAGGAAGAAGAATGTTCTAGGAACAGAGTGCAGGCTCTCCCCATCTCCTGGCCGTTCTCGGAGACCAGCCCAACCCCGGAGCTCAGGGGCTCCCATGGGATCCGTGCTGGTGGGTGAGGTGGGGACCCCTGATCTCAGACAAGGGCCCGGGCGAGGAACAGTGAGCCCCCAGGGAGGCTGGCGGGGCTTGGCGGTCAGTGGCCGGGCGCAGGGGGGACCAGCCGGGCAGCCACATGTGGCGTCGATGCTCCTCTGAAGTTCCCCGCTAGTCCAGCTGGGGGTGGGGGGGGAGGGGGCGGGGGGTTGAACACCTCCTTCACGGTGGGGGGCTGCCCAGTGTCCTTCCAGGAAGCTCAGCCCGCCCGCCAGGCAGGGGAGACCCTACTGGGGGTGGGACGGTGGCCCTCCCGGGGCCCTGCCAGGAAATGGGAGACGAGGGCCCTGATGTCAGGAAACAGTCTTTACTCAAGTGCAGGGACATGGGTCACGTGACAATGCCAGCCGAGGTGTCTGAGCCTGCTGTCCTTTATTCACCTGACCAGCGCGACCTGTCCAGGGCAGGCAGGGGGGTGGGCGCTGGTGTCCCCAGGGACAGCAGGTCCGAGGTATTTCATATCCGCTGTGGCCTGGGACCCCTGGGCCTGGGGTGCGCGGCCCTCCTGCAGGCGGCCCCGCGGGCGCTGTGGGCGCTGTGGCCGCGCCGTGCACACGCAGGACGACCTCCAACCGGCAGGAAGTGGAGTGGAGCGCGATGTAGGCTCAGGGCTGAACTCCCCGGGGAGAGTGGGTCCCAGAGCCGACAGGAGAGCTCGCTGAAAGGAGGTGCCTGTCCGCAGGTCCTGCTCCATCCAGCCGCTGGAGGCCCGTCTGCGCGGGGGCCGGCCAGCGCTGGGGCTCAGAGCCGTGGTGGACGGGCCTCGCGTGGCCCGCTGAAGCAGCGGGCTCGGCCCCCACGCCGGGTGGGGGGCCTGCAGGGCTCCGGTGTCACACGCAGTTGTCAGGGACACACTCGGCCTCCTCTTCGAGCTCGGGGCAGGGTGCCCCGTGGTTGGCAGGCCGCACACGGACGTAGCGAGTCCTGCTCTTGGCCCCCAGCTTCCCGCAGGGACCTGCGCACAGCCCCCAGGACGACCACAGGGACACCTCGCAGTCCAGCGGCGTTTCTGGAACTGGGCCGAGCACAGGAGAGGCCTGTGAGCAGGCGCGTGTCCCTTGTCCAAGGTCAGCGCCGCACGCGGGCAACGCGAGGAGCGGGGATTTATCAGCACGCCTTCGAGCCCCACATCTCCCCCGAACCCCCATCGTGCTGCACCAAGGGCTCCGAACCCCCGGACCCCAGCATCCTGCACAGAGTGGTAAGAGCCCGTGCCATGTGGTGCTCAGCGAGGGGAACCCGAGAGCCCACAGCGTCCTACCCCTGAGGCTTGGGCCCTTGTTTTTCGGCCTCTGGTTTGACTCTGCCCCTCGCATCCCGCCCTCCCTGCTCCCGCCAGGCCCCCCGCAGCTACGAAGGCACATCACACCCGGGAGCCTGGCTTTGGAGGGAGCACCTTTCTCAGCTCTGCCACCTCGGCTGGACGTGGGACTCCCCGGGGGCATCACTGGGGTGTGTGGACACGGCGGGGTCTGGTCCCCAGACCACTGGCCCCCGTGGGGAGCAGGTGACCAGTGCGGCCTTGGGAAGGGGAGCCTGTAGAGGTGCCACCGACCCCTCAAAGACGGTTCCTTTGGGGCAGTTTCTGCCCACAAGTGTCCTTCCTGTTTCAGTGCGGTGGCCACTGCCCAGTAAGGATTATTGTGCGGGTGGGACAGAAGGGCTTCACCCACGGGGGTCAGTATTGGCAGCTGCCCTGTCATAGGTCCCTGTGTGGCCCGCAAACCCGAGGCGCACTTCTCCCCCCTGCAACCCGAGGGCCATCAGGGCCTCCCCGGCGCCCAGGGTGGCCGTGCTATGGCCCCGGAGCCTGCAGGGGGCCTGGCGGCGGGACCGCGACGCGCTCACCTGAGATGCTGTCCACGATCTCATTGCTCCCGCCGGCGCCCACAGGGCCTGGGGGCGGGACGAAGGCCCTGGGGTTCTGCCGGAGTCGCACCAGGGTCACTCCGGCGATGGGGGGCAGGGACTTCAGCCGCGGGTAGTAGAAGGAGTTTGCAGGGTGGCTGGGAGAGGAGGAGGTTATCTGCGGGGAGAGCAGCCATGTCCGCGAAGGCCAGAGGACAGCTAGTCGCCTGCCTGTGCTTGCGTGGGGTGCGGCCCCGGGGTGGGGTCTCGGGGCGGGGCCTCCGGGTGGGGTCGCAGGGCGGGATCTTGGGGCGGGGATTTGGGGCGGGGCCTCCGATGGGGTTTCGGGGCGGGGCCGTGGGGCGGGGTCTCGGGGCGGGGCCTCCGGGTGGGGCCGCGGGGCGGGGCCTCGAGGCGGGTCCGGGCAGTTCAGGACACCCCACCCCCCTCCAGGCCCGACCAGGCCCCCAGGCCCCGAGGGGCGCGCGGCCCCAGGCCTGGGAAACAGAGCAGGAGGGGTCCAGCCTCCGGAGGGCGGCCTGGGCCCTCCTCCCCGAAGAGCGGCCGCCTGCAGACCGGCGTCCTGCGGTCAGGGACGAGGCTGCGCGCTGGCCGAAGGGCCACCTGGAGGGGGCGGGCGGGGCTCTAGTCCGACCGTAACCCTAACCAGCGGCACGCCCTTACCTCTGTCACCGTGTCCTGCGGGATGGTCGCGAAGTTGGGGGAGGAGAAGGTAAAGCCGCTGTCGGTGCCCGCGTCGTACGGGTAAAGGTCCAGGGCAACCTGCTCCCTCCAGCGGTCCCCGTCGCACAGGTCCAGACTGTCCACGCCCACAAACCAGTCCGGGCTGGGGACGATGCGGACCACGAAGGACACCTGGGGGCGGGGCGGGCGCTCAGCCGGGCCGCCGCGGCCCCCCCCCGCCCCCTCCCCGCCGCCGCCGGGCTCACCAGCGAGTGCCGCGAGTGGGCCTCCAGCTCCGCGGACGTCTGCCCGGTGCCGCTGGGCACGGCGGGCGCCGAGAACACCTCGTGCACGCTCTGCAGCTTCTCTCCGGCCGCCTCCATCTCCCGCATCAGGGCCCAGGCCTCGCCCCGCTCGGCGAAGTCCCTGAGCCCGTCGCTGACGTACTGGTTCTTCCTCCACAAGCTGTAGTCCGAGCTGTGCGCGGCCCCTGGGCGCGAGGCGGGGTGTGAGCTGAGCCGCCGGCCGAGGGGCGCACGTCCCGGGGCAGGACCCGAGCCCCGCAGGACGCACGCCGCACCGACTCCTGGCACCGCAGGAAAGGGGGTGAGCGCGCCCGCCCTGCGCGCTCGGGGGAGTGCGGTGCCGCGCTGCGGGGGGGGGGGGGGGGGTCACTGCCGTCGGGCGGAGCGGGCGGCGGGGCTGCACTCACCCAGCAGGGAGGACCACTGTGCGGGGGGCCGGAACAGGGGATACTGCTTGGGGAAGGCTGTCTGGCTCCACTTGCCCGTGAAGGTGATGCTGTACTTGGCCGGAGGCCGGGCCGTGCAGACAGACTCTCCCCCCAGCGGCTGGCTGGCCACCGAGCCCAGCGTGCTCAGGAGGAGGGCCCAGAGGGCCCTGCCCCAGGTGGTGGCGTGACTTGGGGCTCCCATGACCTAGAGCGGGGGGAGAGCTCCACCAGTTGGCACGGGGTCCCTGGGGAGGAGGAGGGGCAGGGACCTCCGGGAGGGCAGCATTCCCCACCATCCCTTCTCACCCCCACCCCAATCAGTCTCGGGTGCCCCCCATCCCACTGGGAAAGCCAAGCGGTGTCAGGTTACACTGACCCCAGGCAGGGCCAATTTGGAGCCCTGGCTTGGCCTCAGCCACACCCGCCCTGGGCAGCATCCCGGAGTCCCAGGAATCTGGAGGGTACCCTTCAGGCTCGCGGTGCGGCGGACGACCCCAGCAAACGCAGGGCTCCCTCTTAGGGTGCAGCGGGCTGCCGGGCCCGGGAAAGTGCCAGCAGGCCCGACTCCTCCAGATGGATGGGGACTGGGGCGCACACCCGTACTCACCCAGCAGGAGCGGCGGGAGCGCTGGGGGCTGGGCTGTGGCAGCCGTTGGCCCTGCAGGAGCCCAGAGCCCGGAGCTCCGATTTCTGCCCGCTCCGGCCCCTGGCCGGTCGCAGCCGCTGCGGAGAACCGCAGATCGGGCGGGGAGAGGGAGAGAAGGGGCTCCTCCAGCGCCGTCCGCCCTCGCTCTGAGGCCCCGCAGATGCTTCTCAGGAGCTGAGGTCACTCTCCTCCCTGGGCGCCTGCCACTTGCCGCACCCCTTTCTTTGTCTTTCCCTCCCGCCTCCCCGCCCTCGGTTCCTCTCCCTGCCGCTCCCCCTTCCCAACAAACCCGGCTTAGTGTCTCCCAGGGACGTGCTGCCACAGTCGTGGCTGGGAGGCTGGGAGGCTGGGAGGCGAGCTGGGCTGGGGAGTGCCAGCGTGTCACACCCTCCGGGCAGGGTGGGACCGGAGGGGCCACGGTCCTGGCCTGACGTCAGTCCCTGTGTGGAGATGAGCTGGAGAAGTGGGGGCTCCCTGTTCAGGCGTCCCTGGCCTTGGGGCGCTGGGTTTGGGCGTCCACACAGCCGCTGTCCACACGGCTGGCCAGGGTCCTGAGGCTGTCCCTCCAGAGGGGAACCGGAACCGTGGGGTACAGTTGTCCCCGCTCCGGAAGGCTCTCTGGGGCAGGGAGGTGGCCCAGGGCCCCCACCCCGCTGCCCTCCGTGGGGTAGAGCTCCTTGGACGCCTGGCAGGGGGACATGACCGAAGCTGGTCACTGCTCCGGGCAGGAAAATATTTCTGGAACCCTGATCTTGGGGCTGGGAACAGAAGGGAAGCTCTTACTTATCAGAACTCCTCAGGGAGCTTTTAAGCTCAAACAGAAAGCATTCTGATTTTTGGAACCGTTAACATTCCAGAGGCGGTGGGGGGGGAGGGTGAGGGGAGACAGAATCAACAGAATCAATAGGAATAGAACGCAGGCGGGAACCGGTGAGCTGAGCTGGGTTGAAATACATCACAGGGCCACAGAGAGCCGCCCCAGGAGCCGAGTAGACGGCGGGTCCTTGGGCCGAACACGGATCCTCACTCGGGGTTTTCAAACTTTTTGGTCTCAGGAACCCCGACACTCTCGGAAATCATCGAGAACCCCAAAGAGCCTTCGTGTATATGTTTAGAGCTGTCGACACTTCCTGTATTCGAGACCCTAACAGGACCGCTCAGAACACATATTAACTCGCTTACAAGCGAAAACACTTTCGCGCAAGCGGCATAATGTTTCCTGAAAAACGACGACGTTTTTCCAGCAGAGTGGCCTGCGTTTGCCCAGATCTCTCTCTGGTGGCTCTGGGCAGACAGCGGGGAGGCCCCGCGGGACCCCGGCCGGCGGCGGGGGGGCGCGGTGCGGTGCGGAGCCCTCAGCCCCTGGGAGAGAGCGCGAGCAGAGGCGGCGCCTGTGTCTCCTCGTCCTTGAGAAGCAGGGGCTTTCTCCGGGAGACAAAGCAGGAGGGGGCCCCCGGGCCCCGCAGCTGGCTTTGCGGCCCTCGTTTGCTCATGCACTGTCCAGGGGTGGCCGTGGCCTCAGGATGGGCCCATTTTACGGGGGGCTCTGGTCCCAGCACTCCCACCCCCATGTGGAAAGCCTCTGCCACTCAAGGACCCCTGGGCGGGGGGCGGGATGTGTGGCCGGAGGAGCCCCGGGCCTGGAGCGCGCAGGCAGGGGCCCCCTTTCTTCCTTGGACTCCCCCGGGAGGGGCTCCTCTTCCTTTGCTGGTGGACTGTCCCCCCAAGGACATGCCTGAAGGGATTCTTGGGACACGGTTGGACCTGGGAAGGGGCATGGAAGGACACCAGGACAGGCGACCTGTGGCCCCTTGGCCTCCGCTGGGCTTCAGGTGGGGACTCAGCCCGCAGGGAGTTGGCCCAGCTGCTGACCCGTTGCTGTGGGGTCCTGCCTCCTCTGAGGAGCACAGAACCCCAGGAGGGGCTGTGGGGGGCCCTGGGGGGCGCTTGTCCATGGAGACCCCGACCAACAAAGGTCCTGCGTTTAGGCAGCCCCCGCCACCTACGCCGAGGGAAAGCCATCCAGTCGTTAACCCTGATGAGTACCCCCGGGGTCTCGGTGCCAGGGGCCCAGAAGTGACCTGACCGGCAGCCCCTCCTCCCCGGGTGTGGGGGAGGGGCTGCAGCCCCGTGGGTCTGTAGCTTGGGTTCTCTGAACTCCACGGGTGCTGCTCCCTTACTTGACCCTGATGGTGGGGTTGCTTCCTGGAGGTCACGCCTTGATCAGTCCATCCTCCTCTGGTTCCAGGCCATGGGGCTCAGGACGGGGGTGCCGGTCAGGCCTCCACACCCCGTCCTGTCCTGCACCCCGTCCTGTCTGCACCCCGTCCTGTCTACACCCCATGTTGTCTGCACCCCGTCCTGTCCTGCACCCCGTCCTGTCTACACCCTGTCCTGTCCTGCACCCCGTCCTGTCTGCACCCCGTCCTGTCCTGCACCCCGTCCTGTCTACACCCCGTCCTGTCTGCACCCCGTCCTGTCTACACCCCGTGTTGTCTGCACCCCGTCCCGTCTGCACCCCGTCCTGTCTGCACCCCATGTTGTCTGCACCCCGTCCTGTCTGCACCCCGTCCTGTCTGCACCCCGTCCTGTCTACACCTCATGTTGTCTGCACCCCGTCCTGTCTGCACCCCATGTTGTCTGCACCCCGTCCTGTCTGCACCCC
>CM052800.1:430178-506533 GCA_028533885.1 Nasua narica
GCCTCGCTCGTCTTGTGACTCGGAACCTCGGGGCCCATTCAGCAGTGACTCCCGTTCCCACTCCTCCCGGCCCCTGGCAGCTCGTTGGTTCCCGTGACTCCCGCTCCTCTAAGTTCCTCCTACAAGTGGCATCCGACAGGACTCGTCCTTCTGCGGCCGGCTGCTCTCACCGGGCACAGTGGCCTCAAGGCTCACCAGGTGGCGGCAGGCGGCAGATCGTCCTTCCCGTTTCGGGCTGAAGAATATTCCATTGTTGTCCGCGGGTAGACACTGGGCTGCTCCCGTGGGCAAGGCCACGCCCCTGGGAACAGGCTGAAGGACGAACTCCGGGGTCTGCTGACGGCGGGGACGTACCCTCTGAGACCAGGACTGGGCTGATTTCCGGGTGCAGCCTGAGCACATGCACAGAGGGCGGGAGGCGAGGAAGCAGCCTGACCCCAGGCGGGGTCGCTCCCAGTGGCGGGGCTAAGCGAGCAGGGAGTCAGGAGTCCGGCACCCTGGGCACACACTGCGTCCCAGGGATTGGCGAAGAGCGGGGACCAGGGGCAAATCTGAGGCTCGGGAACCCGGTGCGCCCACGGGCAAGAATCCCAGGGACAGGCCAGACTGCGGCACAGCTCCCCTCAGAATGTTCTGGAAGGGCTGCAGCCCCGAGGAGCTGGGCTCGGGGCAGGAAGCCTTCCTGGGTTGGAGCGTGCCCTCGGAACCCAGCGCTGCAAGGACACAGCTCCAGAAGGATCTGGAAGGAGCTCCGACTGCCAGGCCCTCGGTGGGGCCGGCTCTAGTTACCTTTTGGTGCGTAACCCACCACCCAAACCCCGCATGCCAGAACCGTGACTGCATCTGCTCTGCCGGGAGCCCGCACCGTGCCGGGAGGGGGTCCAGCCGGGGGCCTCTGGGTGCAGTGCCAGGGGTCCACGCCGGGGGGACCTCGGCTGGGCCTGCGCGTGGCCCGTGCTTCTCCCAGCGGGCCGGCTGGTTCCTGGCTGGCATCCCGAGTGCCAGCCCGGAGGAGGCTCCGTGGTTGTTAACCTCCCTCGTGCGTCACAGGGGCCCCCCAGGCTCTAGAGGACGAGGGGGCATTTGGGGGACATGTGAACCGTGCTCGGGTCTTTGCGGCAGCTCGAGGGGCAGGCACGAGGTGGGGCTCACGCCTGGGGTGTGCGAGCCTCCAGGTCCTGGCACACGCACCAGGCGCCGAGGCGTCGTGTCCCCTGCAAACGCACCCTTTGTCTACAGCCCTGTGCCTGGACGCTGCACCAAGGGAGCCCGGAGCGTGGTCCCTGTGGGTGTGCTGCAGCCCTGTCCGGGCACCGCCTGGGGGGGGGCCGCCTCTGCCCCTCCCCCAGCTGGGGGAGCAGACCCACAGCACGGGGGGGGGTTCCCCCCAAGACCCCGCAGAGGGCAGGCGGGCGTTCCTGCTCTCACCTGACGCCCGTCTGGAGCGCCTCTTCTCGGGGTGACCCTGGCCAGCGGAGCTGGATGTCAGGGACCGGCCCCGAAGCGCACAGGGAAGGTCGGGAGGGCGGCGGGAAGCTCCCCGCACCAAGGCCGCTGCTCAGGCTGGGACTGTGCCCACTGGCACTGCGTGGGCTGCGCGAGGGGAGGCCGAAACCGCGGCTGCCCGCCTCCCCGGCGCGCACTCCCCAGCGCGGTTGGCAGCAGAGCAGAGGGAGGAGGCAGGGCCCCAGGACAGCCAGCCCCCTCCCCCGGGCCTGCGGGCCTCACCCCCCCAACGTCCCTTGTCCTGGGCTGGGACAGCGGATGCCCAGCACTGGGCGGGGGGATACACGGGCCGTGGGAGAGGCCGGGCCCTTCCTGGCTCCCCGCGTCCTGACCCTGTGTGGGCCACACCCCCTCGGGGCCTCAGTTTCTCCCTCTGCAGGGTGTGGGAGGGACGAGGCTCACCAGATGGTCGTCCGGCCCCCACACGCTTGAGCACTGAGATCACCCCTTGCCTCATGACCCCGCGGGCCAGCCAAGCTGCTGTGCTGCGCTCGGGGCTCTGGCCAAGGTCTGAGTCAGGCCCCGCCGGCGGCCGGGCCTGCCAGGCCTCCCGGGAGTGGCTTTGGGCGCGGGGACCTCAGCGTCCACATCCTCACTCTTCCTCCCCGCGGGTCTCCCCCGCTCCTCGCGGGGCTGGAGAAGTCAGTGCGGAGCGGCGCTGGAGGGGCTCGGCCAGGCCTGGGGTGCCAGCAGCCAGCTGCACAGGAAAAGCACCTTCCAAGGATGGCCCTGGGGCTCGGGGTGGCGTGGGGGCAGCAGAGGGGACTGGCCCCTTCCCTCCCGGCCAGGAAGGTGGTCCAGCTTCGCCCCTGTCAGGGAGGGGGGACCGAAGGGGTTCCGGGGAGGGGGCCCCTTTCAGAGGCGTAGTGATCACCAAAGGAGCCGGCCCCAGTGGGGAGGCCTGTGGCGCCCAGCCCCGGCTCTGGCCCTGTCCCCGGCCGCGCTGTCCCCCGTGCTGGGTGGCCCGGAGGTGCAGGCCGGGCTCGGGCTCGCGACAGAGCCGGGGAGCAGGCACACACAGCGCGGCTTGGCCTGACCCCCGCAGCTCAGGGAAGGCCTTCCGCCCCACTCAGGGACCTACTTCCCAGCCTGGAAAATCTGAGCAGGCCCTGGCGGCCCCACAGCCTCTCGGTGTCCGGGCTCCAGGCTCGCGGGGGCCGACTTTCCTCCCGGGCGCTCGGCAAACGTGGGGCGGCGCTGGCGCACCTGGCTGGGGCCACAGCCCCGGCGGGAAGAGCACAGCCTGTGGGGCTGCCGGGCAGGACCAGCCCCCGCAGCCGCCTGCCCCGCCCCGCCCCGGCGGCCCCCCTCCCTCGCGCTCGCCCCCCCCCCCCCCACCGCCCACCTCTTCATCCCCACACAGTCATCTCTGGCTCTGGCTGCCGTGTTGGGGTTGGGCAGGCCCAGCACCATCGTGGGTCGTCCTCTCCCCCAGAGGCTGCGGGACTGAGCCCGCAGGCCCCGGTGGGTGGCCCTAGGGCCCCTGGCCCACCAGCACCCAGAGCCCTGCGCCTTCACCCCTCCCAGCGTCGACACCATCTCCTGGACTCTCAGCACCCCTGCGCTGCCCGTGGCTGCCCTGACCCTCCACAAGCCTCCAGGGGCGCTATTCCTGAGGGGCACAGACCCCAGATTCAGGGGGCGCCCTGGAGTCGTGCAAGCTCAGCCCCTGCCTCAGGACCCTCCTGTTCAGCCCACGGAAAGTCCACCCGGAGGTCAGCGAGGAGCCCGACCGGCAGGGGAGAGGCCGGGAGCCCCGCGGGTGCTGGGAGACGGGCAGGGGAGCGGCCGGGAGCCCCGCGGGTGCTGGGAGACGGGCAGGGGAGAGGCCGGGAGCCCCGCGGGTGCTGGGAGACGGGCAGGGGAGCGGCCGGGAGCCCTGCGGGTGCTGGGAGACGGGCAGGGGAGAGGCCGGGAGCCCCGCGGGTGCTGGGAGACAGGCAGGGGAGCGGCCGGGAGCCCCGCGGGTGCTGGGCGCTGTCCCACTGCACTTCCTGAGTGTTCTTCTTAGAGAAGAAGAACTTCTAGGGGTTCCTGAAGGAGATCTAAGCGGAGACAGGCTTGTTCTCCAGGATTGAAAGGAAGGCTCGGCCGTCCCTTCCCTCGCAGCCCTGGGAAGGGAGAGCAGGCGCAGGGCCGCTGGGCTTCGACGGGCACTGCTCAGGGGCCCGTCAGGTCCCACGTCGGCATGTGTCTGCTGACCCTTTTCCCGGAGCTGGTTTGGGCAGGAATCCCATGAGAGGAGGGCGTGTGTCCTCAGGGCCAGGTCAGGGGTCGTGCCTGCTGTTGACACGACCTGAAAGCCGGAGTCCCCGGGGTCGGCCGCCTGGGCGGGAGGAAGTCCAGCCGGGCGCAGACGCCGCGGAGGCAAACTGGACTCGCAGAAGTCCCGACAGTGCTGATCGCCATCTGAATGAGCAAAGCCGGCTTCCGTGGGTTCCCCGTGGGCAACGCCCTCCAGTCTCCCCCCTGCTCCATCGGGGAGGGGTGGGCAGTCACAACACCGGCCGCCCTAGGGGCTGGGGCTGCGGCCACTGGTCAGGCCCCAGGGTCTGGCCGGGTGACAAGTGGTGAGTGTTCTCGCTCAGTGCCCGGGTCAGCTGCCCCGTGGGGGAGCCCATGCTGGGGAAGCAGCCCCTGGATTAGCGGGCCCGGCTCGGTGGGTATGGGGTGCGGGCAGCCCGCCTTCTGCTCCCATCGTGGAAAGCCGTAACCCCGCTTTGCAGCGGCGATCTGAATTGGGGTCCTGTGGAAGAGACAGGTTGGAGGTAGCTCCTGGTGCCCTTGCCCCTTGGGGGGCTCGTGGAGGCTGGAGGCTGCCCCCCTGCAGCTAGCCCTGCAGCCTGCACCCAGACAGGCCCTCCACCTTCTCTCCCTGCTGCCCAGCAAGGGAAGGAGCCGGTGCCCTGGGCTCAGAGAGGCCAGGGGACTCTACCTCAGGGAGGGTCGGCCAGTCTCCAAAGCACCAGGGGGGCTCTGTCTTCCCTCTCACGCGGCTGCTACACTCAGAGAGCAGCCACGGGCCAACGAGCACGAGTGTGCCCGGCAGGTTCCCATCAAACGGCCCTGACCAAGACCCGAGGAGGGCTTGAGAGCACCACAGAGGTGGGGAGGCCTCCATCGCTAGCTCCGCGCATGCCGCTGGAGTGCTGTGTCCTTCCCCTTCCCTCGCAGACCCCTGAGGTCCTGAAACCTTGTGGGTGGGGCTACCAGGCCGGGGGACTACATGCTCGCTGACAGAAAGAACATGTTACTTCAGGAGAGAAAATCTCAACAAGGCCTGGAGATCTCATCTGCAACGCTGGAAGCAGAGGGCAGTGAAATGTCATCCACGGGTCACAGACGGAGAAGGACTCCACCCCAGGCATCTTATGCTAGCCCAGAAGTAGCTGCTGTGAGCACGGAAATATTCGTACAAACGTCATCAGACCCACCATTCGAGGGGAATACCAGAAAAAGTCCAGGGACCTGACCGTGAATCGGAACAGAGGGTGCCAGGCTGCTGTCAGGACGGCACGAAGAGGAAGGAGCCTGAGCTCAAACCCTGGGCACGCCGATCTGCGCAGAGAAGTGAGCACATTTTGGGGTGATGGAAACACAAGTCATCAACCTCTATGCACCACACAACATAGGAACGAAACACATGAAACCACACCAAAGGCAGCGCAGGGACTGAGGAATGCAGACACAGGGACTCTCACCGGATCTCTTCATTTTTAGGTCTAGGAAGGACTGAGAACTAGAGCAGACTTGGACGTAGACGATGGTCCCCACCGTCCTCCAAGGGAAGTCATAGGGCTTTCTACGCAGCCATGACATTACACACTTGCACGGAAAGAAAACCTTTGAATGAGAAAGTAGATCAGTAAACACGATCTTATTATAATCTAACAAAATTCTAAATAAATAACAAAAAAGTCACATACATACTCCCAATTTTAACCCTTCAGGAACTAAGAAACACATTCTTCGGTAATGCTCAGATAAAACAGGAAATCGAATCTGAACACGCGAAGTCTCTGGAAAGCCATGAAAATGTAAACACCTCTTCACACAGCCCAGAGGCTCCACTGACACAACGCTCGCTCAGAGGGAGGAATGAAAGTGAGGGATTCTGTGCCCATTTTAGGAAGTTAGAATGAGAACAATAAAATACTACTTAAAAAGCAGAAAGAGGGAGGGGCGCCTGGGTGGCTCAGTGGGTTAAAGCCTCTGCCTTCGGCTCAGGTCATGATCTCGGGGTCCTGGGATTGAGCCCCACATGGGGCTTTCTGCTTGGCAGGGAGCCTGCTTCCCCCTCTCTGCCTCTCTGCCTACTTGTGATCTGTCTCTCTCTGTCAAATAAATAAAATAAAATCTTAAAAAAAAGCAGAAAGGGAATTATGACAAGAAAAACAAATTAAGTAGAAAACAAGAAAAAAGGAGAGATGATAAAGGGTTTTTTTCTAATAGAAAATTAAATAGAACCCCCTAGTCCTGCCTACAAGCCTGGTTAAGGAGTGAGAGTCTCTATTTCAAATTTGTGTGTCTTGAAACTTAGAAACCACAGGCAGCCAGGAGCTGGCGGGAGAGCCAGGGTGCATGGCGGGGACGTGAGAGCGCGACCTGCAGATCTGGGGCGGCGGCCTGGAAACCTGGAGCAAAAAGGTAATTTTTTAGTGAATACCAATTATCAAAATAACTTAAAACATGAAAGGAAACATGGACAGACATGTAAGACAGTGGAGAGGTGATTAAAGACGAAGAAAAGAAGGGAAGCAGCAGGAAAAGATGTCCACAGCTGAGTGTGTACTAAGTTAAGTCAGAGGAAAAGTCATTCCAGTGTTATTTTAATTTTTCCAAGACACATAAAAAGATAGAAAATGCTATAATTCATCCCATAAAACCAGTACAATTTAATCTAAAAACCTGGTGTTGTAAAAAAAAAAAAGTAGACTACAGACAAATATTACTTATAAATGAGGATGAGAAAAAACCTAAAGAGGAGGATAGCAGAAAGAATCCAATAAAGTCTGTGCAGAATTACACACCGTGACTCAGTAGGTCTGGTCCCGGCTTCCAGGGGTGGCTCGGTGATTGAGCTCATCAAGTTCATTGACAAGATCGGGAACATTCATGGAACCGAATCAATAAATACTGAGAGTGAATGTGACAAAGTTCAACAATCATTAATAATATAGAATATCAACCTATATAATAATCAATATGAAAGTATTAATCTGTGTAATCTCCTGTAGTATAATGGTAATAGTAATCATTACTCCTAACATAATAAAATAGAAAAAGAAATGAAAATCTTTGCACACAACCCTGGCCGAGATCACTCTGCCTAGAAAACACAAAGCTTCCAATCAACACAGGTAAGAATAGTGATTCTCGCCTCTGCCGCCACTGTTCCACATTTTCTTGGAGGTTCCAGCAAACGACGTAAGAAATCAAATAAATGATGTACACGGTAGATAAAATGGATAAAATTATCTGCGTGCATAGATGATCATAAGACGCTATACTCTAGTTTAAAAACTTAAAACCCAAGAAGACACATTGATACGAGATAAATCTATGAAAATGGGTAAGTTGTCACTGCCCAGCAGTGAGCGCCTACGCGTGAGAGCAAGAAGACCCAGGAGGGACCTGGGGGCCGAGGTCAAGGTGGACGGGCCACTCGCCGCTTCCGCCTCCCGGCTGGGCTGCCCGCGGGGGGACGGGGGGACGCGGCTGCCATTCATCCAAGCCCCACTTTCCCGGTCGGGATCTCGCGGTCCCCAAGGGGCAGGCTGCTGCCTGGGGGCGCGGAGAGGTGCCCCTGTCGCGGGCAGGACGGGCAAGGGGAGCGGCGGTGTTCTCGGGCGGCGGGTACCGGCCAGCACTTGGCAAGAAAGAACGGACGGGGGAGCAGAACCGCGCGGGCTCGCAGCGGAGCAGAGGCGGCCCAGGCGGACGGGGAGACACTGCGGAGCCCCCGGCGCCCCGGGCACGCGCGCTCCCAGCTCCCAGCTGGGTCCCAGCTTTTCCAATGGGATGGAGCAGCTTTACGATCGCTCTGGAAGGCTTTGTGCCCGGCCTGCGAGGAAGGCAGGACCGGCGTGGACCCTGCTTCTGATCCTGGCTCGGCCGGTTGCTGGCTGTGGGGCTGGGGCGGCAGTGACTTAGCCTCCCTGTGCCTCAGTTTCCCCACCTGGGAGTTGTGCTGGGAAGGGCGTTACCTGTGAGCAGGACCTGCTCTGAATAAACATCTGCTCACCTGAGTGGTGTTCGCAGGTGCAATAACATCCTCGAAACCCAAACCCCGTCTGCGTGCCCTCGACACACAGGAGGTGATCCGCACCTGGAACGGAGTCTACGACATATGACAGGGTCCCGAATGACAAAGATGCAGGTCAACATCACTGGGAAACCGTGGCTTGCGTCATAATGACCGATGCCCCCAGGCCGCGGGCGGAGAGCCGGGGCTGGGAGGGCCCGGGCCACGAGCAGCGGGGCCCTGCCCAGCACAAGGGGCCGCGGCCACCGCGAGGAGGTGGCTGGGCCTTAGAACAAGCAGCCGGGGCACAGAGGCTGGGACCCCAACGCCCGAAGAGGAGGTCGTGGGTGGGCCGGCTGGCTCAGCGCCAGGACCGTCCAGCTCCCAGGGCATGTCCCCGCCGCCGGGAATGTAAACCATGACCTCACGGCTCGGGGAATGTGGCTTCCGCTGGCCGCGCCGCCGCTCACAGCTGGTCCCCATCAGGGCAGCTTTGGCTGCCGGGCTCTAGCTGCCCCTCGTTTTCCAGCAGGAAGCCCGGGGCCCAACAACTGCAGGCCAGGTGTGGGCAGCCCTCCCATCGCCACCCCTGCTCGGGACCGGCTCGGGCTCCAGACCCGTGGGGACTGCAGTCAGGGCCCGGGCAGGCACCAGGCAGGGCTGGACGTGGGGGCCCTTCCATCTGCGCGACATCACATCCTCGGGCTCGAGCTGGTGGACGGGTGGGGGTGGAGGGAGCAAGAGGTGGGGATCTGTGTCCCCTCCAGGCCCCTGTTGTGGAGGGCACTGCACTGAGGACCCTGGCCCCCCAGGACCACATGCAGCCTGAGCCCTTGCTGGTGGACAAGCCCCCACCCCTGTCCCCTGATCAGAGCCTCCGGGAGGGGCTTCCTCCCCAGCCCCAGCATCTCAGCTTCTTGGTGGGTCCCACCAGTCACGTCTAGAGGCCAGAAGGTTCTGGAAGGCTCAGAGGCCCCTCCCTGGTTCTTCATCTCCTTCTGCACAAAGCCAGGACTGAGCCTTTGTGTTGGAGCCTGTGCCCCTCCCCCCACCCCTGTGAGGTCTGCCGCAGGGGGCCATGTGGGTGCACCTGCCCAGGGCACCCCTCCCTCCCCCGTCTGCCCGGGCCCCAGTCCCCGCTGTGATCCCGCTGCTCCCCGAGCCCACCACGCGCAGGATGTGCTCTCTGCACAGATGTGGGGGCTCTCGCCAGGCCAGGGACCATGCCGACTCGAGCTGGGATGAGCTGGGGCTCCCGACTGCCCTCCGGACACCTTGGCTTGGCCCTTTCCACCCCGAAGCTTCCCCTCCACGGGCCCCAGCCGTCCCTTCCCAGAGCTCACGCCCCTGGACAGGGCTGTGGGGTCCTCCGGTGGGCCCGGCCTGTGCCCAGCAGTCCAGGAGCTGTGTGCAGACAGATGTTTTGGGGGCAGCCATGCCAAACCGCGTGGGAGGTCGGAGTCCCTACAGGAGGAAGGTCAGAGGGAACCGTATGTCCCTGGGGAAACTGCTCTCCTCCACAGGGTCCCCAGGGCCGGGCCTGGCACCGGCCGCCCTCTCACCGGAGGCGCCCATGGTTATCACCGAAGGGCAGATGGAGGAAGAACGTTCTCTTAAAAAAACCCTCTATTGAGATACAACTCACATGACATAAAACTCACCTTTTAAAGTATTTATTTCAGTGGTTTTTAGTTCATTCACGAGGTTGTGCAACCATCATGTCTATCTACTTCCAGAAAGTTCCTTCACTCCCAAAGAGGTCCTGTCCCCTAGGCAGCTCCTCCTAGCCCCTGGCCAGCACTCGGCTGCCCGTTATGCCTGGGGACGTCCCCAGCCCAGCCCCGTCTGTACACAGAGTCACACAGCGGGTGGCCGGGGCATTGGCTTCCTTCCTTCCCGGGATGTTTCGAAGCTTCATCGATGTTCACACGCACGTGCCGGAGCGTAGTTCCCGCCTGCGGCGGACAGAGCTCTGAGCCGCCCCCTCCCCGTGCAGGGTCCCCATCCCCCCCACTGAGCCGCCCCCTCCCCCGTGCAGGGTCCCCTGTGGGAGGGGACCCCCGTCACGCCCTCCAGTGGTGGCGGCCAGGACGCGCACATGCCCGCACTGCGTGGAGCGCTGGTTGTCACTTGAGGGTGTCTGTCAGCTTTGGGGACCCGTGGTGTCCTTACTGCTTTTCTCCTCGAGAATTCCTTAGGGATGTGTCCACGCTGGCTACTCCGGGTTGGCTTCGAGATCAGCGCACCCGGCGTCCGGCCTGCTCGCAGGGAGCCCGGCACCCCCGTCGGGCAGCCCTGTCCCCAGAGACGGGAGGCAGGCCCAGGCCGTGCCGGGACAATCCATCATCTTGATCGCAGCTGTCGACACGGCTTCTGTCCTCTCTTCTCGGAAGCTGCTCGGACTGGGAAGCTCCTGGTTTCTGAGCCCAGTGCACAGCCGCCTTCCTGCACGGTTCTGGCAGCTTCCGGGCAAGCACGGGGCCGCTGCTCTCCGGGGCGCCCGGCCGGGTGGGGGCCCGCGCTGAGGCAGGAGACACGGCCCCCCACCTGTGCCCCTCAGGCTGCGCGGCTGGGCCCTGGATGAGCCGCCGTGGGGCGGGGGGCACGGGGCCGCCGGGAGGCCCGGCCCGGCTGCCTGGGGGAGTTTCCCCCAAGCCGGGGCTCCTGTGAGAGCCGCGCCCCGGGGCCAGTGCCTGCCTGTCCCCGCGGCTCATTTCCACGTCTGCCCCGAACTGCCGTTTGTGGCCACGAAGCCGGGCGCTTTGTGGGGGCCAGTGTGCGGCAGCTGGAGGCTCTGGACGGGCGGCAGGACCGAGGGCCACGGCCGAGTCTTCCTCGAGGAGGTCAGGCCACAGTGCGGCCCCGGCCGGCCCCGGCAGCCCCTGCTGGGTGCCCGCGGAGGTCCCCCTGGCATATTTACCAGTGGCACCTGCGGGGTTGGTGGCCCAGGGCGGGGTGGTGGCCACAGAGGGTTGAGCGCTCCCCGCGGTCGTCCAGGCCCCCGGGCACGCCCGTCCCCACGCCCCCCAGGCTGCCCACTACCCAGGCCCCCCCGAGTCGCCCCGGCTCTGATGCTGGGCAGGCTTTGACGGGCTGGGGGTGGGGCCGCTCCGGGCTCAGTGCCCAGCAGGTTTTGGGGGCTCTCCGAGGTTCTGGGCCCCAGGGGCAGGGTAGTAGGAAGTGGTCCCTCCTGCCTTGAAGGCTCCCGGGGACAGCCCGGCCAGGGAAGAGCTGGCAGCGCGGGCAGAGAGTGGGAGCGGGGGCCCTGCCCTGCTCACTGGCCCGGGCCTGCAGAGTGGCCGGGCCCTAGCATGTGGTTTTCATTTTGGGTGTGATGGCTCTTCCCGGCGGATTCTTCCTCCTCTGTCCGCTGGGCCGGGGGCCAGACAGGGCCCTGAGCCGAAGGGGGTCTCACCATGTGGGCCGTGGGCGGCAGCCCAGCCTCGGCCACCTTGCCGGGTGTCCCGGGCTGGGGGTCGGTCAGCCTCGCCTTTGGAACTAGAAAGAGCCCAGCGCGGGGCGGGCCAGCACCGCCCGCCCCCACGGGGGGCCCAGCGGCAGACCCCCGGTGCGTCCGTGCCGCCTCGGCCCCTGCGTCCCTGGCCTGGCCACTGGGCCCCCCCAGGGCTGCCAGGGCTCCGCCAGGATGGGCAGAGGCCAGCAGGCAAGGTCGCCTGGCTTGCGTGCCACCCTGGTCTCGGGTCGTGCGGCCATCCCCACCCCCACTGCCTGCGGGCCCCACTCACCCATCCGTTCCCTTCTGCCACCAAGAGTGACCGCAGCCGCGACCACACAGGGCTGCGTCCACCTCCCGGCCTGGCCCTGCCCTGGGAGCCCCGGCTCAAGGCAGAGACCCCCCCCCATGAGGGCTGGAGGTGACAGCTGCTGCGGGAGGAAGAGGGTGGGGAGGCAGAGCGCAGGGGCCGACCCACGGCAGATGCCCCCAGCCCCAGGCACGCCTCCACGCCCCCCTCAGGCCTGGCCGCACGGGGGCTTGGCGGGGACACAGGGACCTAGCAAGCCTCCTCGTGGAGAAGGAGCCCCGGAGCTAACAGGATCCCCGAGCAGGAGGGGTCTCCCCTGAGATGGGCCCCCGGGAGCGTCAGCAAGGCCAGCAAGCGTCCATGGTGCCCTCGGAAGAGAGCTCCCTCCGACTCAGGGCTCGGCCCAGCTCTGGGGGACATGGGGGGTTCCCTCAGGGGGAGCAGGGCTTTCCTGGGGGTCTCAGTCAGGGGCGGAGGAGCACAAGCCCACCCAGCCCGAGCCGGGTGTATGCATGAGGGGCTGAGCAGGAGCTGCCGCTGCAGGGGTGAGGGCGGCCGCAGAGGCCGCCTGGCCTGGGTGGGGGCCGGGCAGACGGGGTCCCGTGGTGCGGGCCAGGCTGAGCCTTGAGGAGGGGAAACGCCCTCCAACCTGTCGGTGGGATCGGGGGTTCTGTCCCCGCCCCTACAGGTTTCCTGGCTTCCAGCCTCAGTGTCCCCACTGAGCAGGGTCAGTCACTGCCCCCAGGGCCATGGCTAGCTGCTTGGGACCCCAGCCCCTGTCGCTGTCCCGGGGGCCGGTAACCGGGCGGCGGAGGCGCCCGAGCCGCAGCCCACACGCAGGGCTGCGGGCAGCCTTCCAATAAAAGTGGTGTTTTCGCCATCAGAAGGTCCTGGAAATGGCTCCAGAAAAAAACCGTCCGTGGGCCGTGCCAGGCTCGGCCGGGGAGACCCGGGAAGGGAGCAGTAGCCCTCAGCTCCCTGGACTCACCAGATGGCCTCGGTGGGGACAGAGGCAGCCAGGCCCCCCGCCAAGGCCACTTCAGGGGCACGGGCTTTCCTTGGAGTGGAGTTCTGATTCTGGAAGGTGCGGTCCCCGCCCCCCCTCCCCCACCAGAGCTGGGGCCCGAGGCCACAGGGGTCTTGTCGGGGGAGCCCGAGATACTGGAGGCCGTCCTGTGCGGGGCGCTGGGCGCGGGCAGGACCGGCTCCAGTCTGGTTCCCGCTGGGCTGGGCCACGGGACACAGAGTCAGCCCTGGGCCAGAGGCAGGGGAGGCGGGGGCTGGGAGGGAGGCGCCACCTCTTGGAGCAGAGCCATGAGGCACACGTGGCCAGGGAGGAGGAACCTTCCCCTTTCACGTGGGGGGGGGGCCCGGGGAGCTGTGTGTGTGGGTTTTGGGAGGACGCACTGGAACAGCCAGGTGGAACAAAATGGGGGAGGGGTGTGCAGGCTGGACCGGAGCCGAGCTGGCCTGGCTGCCATGGAGCTGCCCATGCCCTGGGAGACACGAAATTAGCTGAGAGCCCAGGCAGGCTCCTGGGTGAAGGGGACAATACGCTTATGCTTGGGCACTCAGACATTCCTTGCCCTCCTGGGGCTGGCCATCCAGTGGCAGAGAAAGATAATAAGTGTGTAAACAGTTAAATAAACAACAAATGAGGAACCTGTATTTACAACTCATATTATAGATAAAAGTTGGATTTCCTTAATAAATAAAGAGTGCTTGCAAATCAATAAGAAAACGACCAGTCATAATTTCCCAAATAGAAAATAGAGTTTGAAGCAGTTTGAAAATAGGACACGGAGACATGGTCAGTGTGTAGTCTCACTAGTGCCAGGAGAAAAGCCAATAATATCGCATAGAGGCACCGCTGCTCACCTGCCCCACTGACGTGAATTATGTGGTTTGATCCCATGGTGCCTGGGTGGCTATGGGGGTGCATGTTGGCTAATCCGTATAGCACGAAATTTGGGACTATCTCCTGGACTGCACACGTACGTGCCCGGGATTAGTGATTCATTCCTGGGAACCCACTTGAAGGCGAATGTGTTCACCCACGACAAGCATCCAAGGACAAACCACAGGCTGGTTTGTAGCCCAAACCCGAGAAGGCACAGAGGGCCTGGGGGGATGAGCAGTGACTCATTCCCACACGGGATCCTACACAGACTCCCCAGTGCTGCCCATGGGGAGAGGAGGCCCCGGGTGCTTCCTGAGCCCAAGTGTAGAACATGTGGAGACCAGGGGCCCACTGGCCGCGGAGGGCAGCTGCAGAGGGGTCTTGTGATGTCACCCCATCTTTTTCTGCCTCTTGAATATGATTCCAAGTCATTTGTGCCATGGCGGCCCTCTGGCTGCTCTGGGGGCGGACCGGAGGGGCAGCAGGTGCCCACGCTGTCCCAGTGAGCGCTCAGGCTCAGGCCGGGCGGGTGGGCACTGGCCAGACCGCAGCTGCCTGGTGAGGCGGCAAGGACTCTGCTCGTGACCCCGGCTTGTCTGAAGGCCCCGTGCCAAGGGCAGGGGTCTGCAGGGTAGCGTGGGGAGCGGTGCTGGTCACGGGGACCCGAGGTCCCCCCCCGAGGGCACCAGCCCCTGGCCCAGCGGACCAGATGCTTTCCTTCATGCAGAGAGCGCTGGCCGCCCGGGCAGCAAGCCCGGGAGAGCTGTACAGCTGGCCCTTGTCTCCGTTTTCCTCCCGGCCACTTTTTGCTGAAAAATCAACTCTGCAAACCCAGCTGGCCGCGGTGCAGCGGGCGCTCCGCAGATGGGGTCCCGACACCCCCATCCTGCCTGAGCAAGGGGGAGGCAGGAGCGGGACGGAGCGAGCTGGGGGGAGGGCTGAGGTCACAAGGAGGGAGGCTGCCTCCCTGCCCAGTCCCCGCTCAGGTCACCCCCCAGGACAGGGTCCCCCACATCCCTGCCCAGGGCCCAGCCGGCACTCACAGAGCCCTTGCCGGGTGCCCACCCACTGTCCTAAGCCCCCAGAGTGGCCCTCGGACCCCCCTTTCCAGCCCCGTCAGAGAGGGCAGGGGACTCAGCACTAGAGGGGCACAGCCGCAGGCGCGCACACCCATGATGCACATACGCCCACACGCACGCGCCCGGCCCCCCCCCCCCCCCCGGCTCCCGGCCCGTCTTCCCTGTGGCCCCCCGGCGGCTCTCTGCGAGCTGAGGGCCACGGGGGAGCAGCGCGGGAAGAGCCCCGTCCCGCTGGCCCGAGGACAGCACGTCCACATCCGCGCCCGGCTGGCTAACCGAAACAAACCCAGAGGCTGTTTCATGTTTATCCAAAAGCCGTCCCCAGACTAATGTGGGTCTTTCGTTAAAGAAAAGGGCAGACTTGAACCTCCGGAAAGCCGGAGACCTGAGCCCTCACCCCTGTGAGTCCAGACCCGTTTGGGGATAAGATGGTGGAATTTGTTAGAAATTCACAGGTGGGACCTTGGCTGGGATCGTGAGGAACCTCTGTGCTGGTGGAGAGAAGGCGTCTTTCATCGTCAGGCTTCCCCTCCCAGGGCTCCCCCGTGGCTGCTGCGATGGCCCAGACCCCGCCCTGGGGCCCGAGCGCCTGTGCTGAGTCACGCGGGTGGCCCACGAGCCTAGTGGCTCCCCTGGTTGGTCGATGTCGGGTTTCCTACACCGACGCCTGCCGGCGAGCCTTGGGAGCTTGCCTCCTCCCCGCCAACCTCCCCCTCACGCTCCAGTCCCATGCTACGGCCACGGCCTCCACTGCACAGATGGGGAAACCGAGGCACAGGGCCATGGAGGGTGGGGACCTTTGCGCTCTGCCTCCTACCCCCGCACCAGGGGCCCCGCTCTGAGGGCCGCTGGCTGGACCTAAGGCCAGAGCAGAGTGCTCCCCTGCAGCCCCCAGACCCCGGGAATCCCTCCCCCGCAGCCCCCCAGACCCCGAGAATCCCCCCGCAGCCCCAGACCCCGGGAACCTCCTTTCTAGCTCCTCCAGCCGCATCCACACCCTTGGCACCAGCAGAGAGGGCAGCGGTTTCCTCCCGGCGCATCCCACCCCCTTCCACTGTGGTCTAGGCCCCTGAGTGCTCCCGGGGCCCAGGTGGCGGGGGCGCCTCTGACTGTCGGGGGGTGGGCCCGTGGAAGGGATCCTCAGGACCTGGTACAGAGCGGGAGGAACGTGGGGTCTGGGGACCCCGGGCTCCTGGTTTGGGCCCTGGAGCCTTCCAAGGGGCTCCAGGAGGCAGCTGGCCTCACGGGATGGCCCCTGGGACAGATGGGCCGACGGCCTCCAGCAGGGAACCCACCTGCCGAGCGGGGCCAAGGGCAGCAGCCTCAAGCACAGGGAGGCGGGGCCCCCATGGAGTTGCCCCCTAGGCCACAGGCCACTGGCCACACCTCCGGTGACCCGCGCAGGACTTGAGAGCCCGGAGCCCGGTGGGGACCCCGAGGGCTGGCACTTGGGCTGGGGGCTGCACCCTCCTGCGACAGGCACCAGATCGAGAGGGCAGGGCCAGAGGCGAGGGGACCGGGGGAGGTCATTTCAGGGACTGGTGACTGGACCCCTTTCCTCCCTGCTGCCGGTGGGTCGGCACTGTTCGTTTCCATTGCTGCGGGGTGCTTCGCTGGGAAAGACGCACCAGCTCCCCGAGCCTTCACGAGACCGTGTTCCCGTCTCTGATCATCAGGAGAGCTGCTGCCAGCACGCATGCTCCTTCCCTGTGGGTCTAATCCGTGCTGGGGGCCCCAGGAGGACTGTGGCTGTGTCTGAGTCCGCCTGCCTGAGAAAGGCTCATCAGACAGGTTTCCACACACGGCGGGTCCAGACTGTCTCAGCAGCACCCTACAGACGCTGGGAGCATGGCTGCAGAAGGAGCATCACTGCAGAGGGAGAAGCTGGGAGCATAGCCATGGAGGGAGAAGAAGGGGGAATGGCCGCAAAGGGAGAAGCTGGGAGCATGGCCACAGAGGGAGAAGAGGGAGTGCCCGCTATGGAGAAGCTGGGAGCATGACCGCAGAGGGAGAAGCTGGGAACATCACTGCAGAGGGAGAAGCTGGGAGCATGGCCACAGAGGGAGAAGAGGGAGTGCCCGCTATGGAGAAGCTGGGAGCATGACCGCAGAGGGAGAAGCTGGGAGCATCACTACAGAGGGAGAAGCTGGGAGCATGGCCACAGAGGGAGAAGCGGGGAGCATCACTGCAGAGGGAGAAGCTGGGTCCACAGATGATCAGAGCTGGCAGACCTTCAGAACTGTCCTCAACTGAGCCAAATGGCAGATCTTTCTACCAATGTCCGCAGGTGGGCTTCCCAGGGGGGAGGCAGCTCCCCTCGCACGGGACATGCCCACAGTGGACCCAACTGTAAGCCATGAACCCCCCTAGCAGCTTGGGAAGTGAAACCCGGAGCAGACAGGGCTGAGCACCGAGGTGCCCCGGGTAGCCCGCCCCTGCCCCTGGGGGTGGGGGACGTGACCCCTGGGAGGCACCCCGGGTAGCCCGCCAATTTCAACAACCGGATTCACTTCGCAGGGCAAGTTCATCCCATTTGGGAACACGCTTCAAGACGATTCTAGATGGTGCTTTTTCTTTTAGAAATTCGGAGTCCAGGTCAATTTCACAAACGGTTGGGAGGCCGTCCTCCTTCCCGTCCTCCGAAGCGTGTGAAATGAGTTCTCTCTTCATTCGGTATTTGCTGAGGCTAATGACGGAAGCCATTTAAATTCGTAATTTCGGGCGCCTGGGTGGCTTAGTTGGTTGAGCGACTGCCTTCGGCTCAGGTCACAATCCTGGAGTCCCGAGATCGAGTCCCACATCGGGCTCCCAGTTCCATGGGGAGTCCGCTTCTCACTCTGACCTTCTCCCTTCTCATGCTCTCTCTCACTCTCTCTCTTTCCTAATAAATACATAAATAAATAAAATCTTTAAATTTGTAATTTCCTGGAGAAAGGGTTTCTAAGTTCAATTTCTTTAAGGTCACAGAGACACTCAGACCCGGTGTGTCCGGTCGGTTTGGGCAAGTGGCTCTTCGCTCCTCCACGATTTCCGGTGTCCGTGACCTTGGGGGCGGCCTCCTAGTCTTCGTCTGTCTGGCAAACTTTGATCAATTCTATGAACTTTTTCGACAACCAGCTGTTGAGTTTGTTGGTCCTTTTCCACTTGGTTAATTCCCTCGTTTGTTCCTTGTGCCCGTCGACCTCAGATTTCATCTTGTCATTCTTCGTCAGCGTGGCTCACACTCGTGCCGGGGCCGCGTTCTTCTCGGGTGTGGCCCCCAGCCCCCAGCCCCGCCGCGTGGGATCCCTCCAGCAGAAACAGAACAAAGGCAAGCAACTGCAGACAGAAAGGCCGAGAATGTGCCAGAACTACGTGGAGACGCCAGCCCCCAGCTCGGGAAGGACGATGAGTTCGGGGGGACACCCGCGGGGAGGGGGGGTCCAGGGACCCGGCCAGGACACCCACGCAGAAAGACAGAGGCCCCAAGACCACGGAAGGGTGTGTGTGCGGCTCCCAGCCCAGAATCCTGTCCCCGCCAGATGCCTGATCAAATGTGGGCAAAACCACACGGGCGCTTGTCCACGGTGCTTCCCTTGGCACGACCATGTGGGAAAGGCCGCTGAAGGGCCAGCTCCGGGAGCGGCGCAGCGGTGGCTCAGGCCAGGGGGACGCCGTCCCTGCCCCCAGGGCCCCACCTAGCCAGAGACAATCCCGGGCCTGGCGGGTGCCCCTCAGACCGTGGGCCAGCACAGGGTCGGGGTGCAGGGCCCGAGGGCACCGATGAGCCTGCCGGGGGAACCCGTGAAAACTGCCGGCTGCGACGAGGATGACTGTTTGGCCCTGAGCTACTGCGGGGAAAGGGCCACTCTGCATCACACACATCCGTGAGCTGGCGGACCAGAGGTCCCTACAGCCTTCTGGGCCTTCCACGTGCCAAGGCTGAGGCTTCCGCTCGCGCCCCAGGCCGGCCCAGGGAGAGAGGGGGCCGTGGCCCCACAAACGCCATCGCTCACACCTGCGCCCACACCGCCCGCCGCCCCACGGCAGCAGCTTCCAAGCCTGGAGCCCCCTCAGGACCACTGCCTCCGGCAGCCAGGACTGGGATCCCCCCGAGTCCCTGCAAGGCAAAACCACTGAAACAGATGCTGGGCCTGCCGGCTCTTTCTGGGATTTTTATTTCTTTAAAATAATTCATACAAATGGTTACAGTCACAAACATGATTTTAACCAAAATATTGCTAGCCTACCACATCAGCAGGGCGGCACCCCCGCGGGCCGGACGCTGCGCCCCCGCGTCCCCGGGACAGAGGCCGACGGCCAGAGCGCGCTGTGGGCTCGGCGCGGCCTCGTCTCTCTCTGGCAGCCGCTGCGATGCCGTCTTGGTTTGGAACAAGGGGATTCATGCCAAAATTAGGAAAAACAGCCTTTGTTTTGTTTTTCTAAATTATTCTAAAAATAAGACAAGCAGGTAGAAAAAACAATGCACTGTGTGGCGTAGAAAGAAAAACGGGAAGGATTCGTTGTCCTGAGAAGTTTGCCAACTGCCTCGTTTCGGGGCGCGATCAGACACACAAGGGACACAGTCTGAGACCGACCTGCTGAGCGCTCCCTCAGCTTCTCTCTGGCGACAGCTAAGCAAACCAACCCTCGGTCGTGTTCTAGAGAGTGCACACAGACAAGAACATCCATGATAGAATTAACTACTAACTTCTTCTGCTGAACGAGGACGCAAAGGACACAGGACAGCGGCTGGCCCTCGGGACAGGGCGACTACGGGGACGCGGGGAGGCCGGCGCCACGTCTCCCCCGCCGGGCGCTGGGACAGTCTCTGGAGCGCTGCGGCCACCGCGGGCGCGGCCTCTGCACACGCCCGTCCAAGGGTGCCACCCCGCCCGCGCCGAGGCTGGCGAGCTCCGCCCGGGCTACAACTGGTCACTCGCGTGGTCTCGATCTGCCTCGGGCTTGACGGTCTGGCCGGGAGAAGGGGCGTGGGGCGGGTGGGACACAGGGGGCAGGCCGTGGGACAGGGACATGGCGCTGGGGACAATGCCTTCGACGGCCGTCGGGATGCCACTGGGGGCCACGCCCACCACACCGGGCGGGTACCTGCTGGGAGGAGGGGCGGCGCGTGAGGCTGGCGGAGTCCCTCCCAGGCTGGGGGCTGCTCCCAGAGGCCCAGCCTGGCGGGACCCCCCACCCCCCGCCAACTCCGCCCTCTCCCCGCCCCCGCCCCAGGTCTGATGTGTGGTATGCAGCTCTCACCCCCAGGCCTTCCGGTCCCCGGGGCCCACAGGAGCACCCCCCTGCCCCCAGGACCCCACCCGCAGTCATCACAGAAGTGCTGCGCCCCCCCCACTCACCTGTAGGCGGCCCCGTTGAGCTCGGGGTGCACGACGGCGGGGTCCATGCTGGCCCAGTGGGTGGCGGCGGTCAGGTGGTCCTTGTTGACACAGTTCTTCAGGCTGTCGGGGATGCGGCCTGAGGACGCAGCGGAGACAAGGGCGGCGCCGTGTCACATGTCTGGGAGCACGGCGGCTCAGCGGCGGGGGCACGGGCTGCAGGGTCCCCACGGCTGGGCTGCCCTCCCTCTCACTCTCCTCCCCTAGTCCGGACGTGGGCCCCTGGCAGCTCAGAGATGCCCCCGGGCCCGGGCAGCACCCCAGCGGCCCCGATTCGGCCAGGCCTAGGGATTTCGGGGAGCAGGAGACACGGTCCAGCCTCCTGCACCGGCACGCCCAGACCTGGGGTGAGGAAGGGCACAGGTGCCGGATCCCCACAGGGACGGAGAGCTGCGGGGGAGCACCGCCCTCGGGGGGTGGCATGGGGGGGCCCCTGCCAGGAGGGCTGCCTGGGGAGGAGACTTGGTCAGGCCCCGCCGGCCCCCTCACCCGTGATGGCTCTCCGGATTTCCCGGGCGGCCTCCTCCCGCATCTCGATGGACGCTTGCTCGCTGTACCAGGCCGCGTGGGGGGTGCAGATCAGGTTGGGCGCGTCCTTCAGGGGCCCCTGGCTGAAGCTGCAGGCGGTACGAAGCGGGTCAGGACGGGGCGGAGGGTGCCGGACCCCGCCTGGCACCGCAGTCCCCCCCGGGGTCAGGCCAGGGCACCCGGCCGCGGGCTCGATGGCAGCAGGGAGGAGGCCCGGCTTGGGTGCAGCTCCTGCAGGGAGGGCACCGGACCCCACAGCGACAGGTCCCGGGCAGCGGGGCTGGCTGCCCCCGACAGGCTCCTCGGTCTTACGGTCTCTGGAGACGTGGCCACACCGGGGCCAGCAGCCCCCTGCACTGGCGCCCCAGGCCCTCCACGCGAAGCACGGGTCTGAGCCCCCTCCCCCCGCCCGCAGCCGGACCTCAGGCTGGACCCGGGGCCCCAGGACGGGGCCCACAGACTGCGGGGGGCATCGGGCCCGGCGCGGGAGAGGCGGCAGCCATCACCCAGGCGCTGCCAGGAGGCACCTGAAGGGCTCAGACTCATGCACGTCTAGGGCGGCGCCCCGGATCCGCCCCTCCTTCAGGGCCTGGGCCAGGGCCTTCTCGTCCACCAGGCCGCCCCGGGCCGTGTTCACCAAGAAGGCGCCTTGTCGCATCTGCGAGGAGACAAAAGCAGCGACGAGAGTCAGGCAACACGGAGGCCTCTGCGCTCAGCGCCCCCCACGCCCAGGGGACGGGCCCCACAGGGCCACGCAGCAGACGGGGCCGGCGGCGGGACAAGGCCTTGGGGGTCTGTGTGGACCCTGGCCCACCCTGAGGAGCCCTGGCTGGGGCACAGGCGCCAATAGGCTGCCTGCTCCTCCCGTTCCTGGCGGTGGGCTGCGGGCTGGGTCCTGGGGTGGCCTGGCCTCAGGATGCACCGGGAAGGGTGCGGCGTGTCTAGGACACGGTGTGGCCGGCGGCGAGGGACCCCAGGCCCCGAGATAGCGTCTTCACTGCACCGGCCCTGCCAGCAGACCCCGTTTCCGAGGCTGGACAGCGGCTTCGTTTCCCTTCGCGAAAGGCCCTCTCGGCCGCCCTGAAGGTGCTCCCCTCCAGGCTGCGTGGTAACCGGGGCCCCTGCGCCGAGGGCACAGGCTCCTCGAGACCAAGGAAGCCGGCTCCCCCGCCCCGCGGGGCTTCTCCTCACTTAGCTCTCTGGTCCTGGACTCACCCCAGGGTCTTGGAGACAGCCCCCCGGGCCGCGCCCCGCCCCTGGCCCCTGCCCACCGCCGTGGGTCCAGACAGGACCCCGGGGGCCAGCCATCGTCCTCCCCGGGAAGGCAGGGGCCGGGGGCGCAGGCAAGCTCACACCCGGGGGCACACCCAGGGCCACGGGCGACGCCCACCTGCTTGACAGTGAAGTCGTTGATGAGGTGGTGGTTGTGCTCGTTGAGGCCGCAGTGCAGGGTCACGCAGTCGCTGTGGAAGAGCAGGTCCTGCAGGGTGCTGACCCGCTGCAGCCCCAGCGCCCGCTCGGTGCCGTCGGACAGGTACGGGTCGTAGAAGAGCACGTTGAAGCCGAAGGCCTTGGCCCGAAGCGCCACCGCCTGCCCCACGCGACCTGGCGGGGCGAGAGTCGGCGTCACCACGGCCACAGACCGAGCGGCCCCCCCCACAGCCTGCGCCCCCGCGTGCCCAGGGCCGACCCGGAGAGGAGCGAGCCCCGCCCATCCCGAGCAGCAGACGCGGGATTCGGCGAGGACGGCGGCGGCTGGAGGAGCTCCCCGGGGGGGGGGCGCGTGGGGGGGACAGCTGCAGCATCGCAGGCGCGGCCCCTGCACTTGGGAGGGTACAGGCCAGAGCGCTCACGGCCCCGTGCCCCAGCAGGCCAGGGTCAACCTGGACACTGGGGGCCACCGGGCAGCCGGGCGCTGGGGGGCGGTGGCCCAAGTCCCAACACCTCAGGGGGCTCCCCCCACTGAAGCCCCGGGGCTTGGTCCGCGCAAGAGGACGACGACCCGGAAAGCAAGCAGGGGATGGAGATGTCCCGTCTGCATCCGCTTGCCGGAGGGCGTCGCCAGACGAGCAGGGTCGCCGAGGCCCCAGGCTACCGCCTTGACCGGGAGAGACCCCACACGAGACCCCACGCGAGGCCAGACAGAGCCATCCAGCCAACTCTACCCAGAATACGAGCCCACAGAGCGGTGAGGTCAAGCACCGGCCGTGTCTCGACACGAGCTGGCGGACCGCCCCGGCACACGCCCAGACCCGCAAACAGCCGCCAAAGGGTGCCTGACCGCGGCTCGGGCCATGACCTCACGGGGGGACGCGGGGCCCCAGCAGGTCAGGGCTGTGCTGAGTGGGGCCTCCGAGTCCCTCAACAGTGCTGCTCCAGGAGGCCAGCTGGCCCCCACATGGAGCCAGCCAGACAGCCCAGCCCTCCAGCCTCCAACAAACCCCCAGGGACCAGTGCTGGGGGCCGTCCTAGACCACAGGCCCGTGTCACGGACGCCCGTGGCCCTGGCATCGTACACGGAAAGGCAGGCCTGTCCCGTTAGGTCTCGCGTCTCCCCCGGCCCAGCGGGGGACCAGTGGGGTAGGGGTAGGCACAGGGCCTGCCCAGAGGAAGGTCGGGAAGCAGCGTGACAAGGGGGCGGCAAAGGGTTGCCTGTGAGCTCCACCCCGGCCTCCCGGGTGGAGAGAGCCCGACTTCACAGACGGACACGGGCCGCAAACAAGGTGGAGAAGAGGGCTGTCGCCGGCCCCGGATGGCTGCCCTCACGGCGGGTCCACCAGCTCCCTCCACCCACGGCAAGGCTGGGGCTGTCTGGCCCTCACACACAGGCCACGTCCGCTCGGCCATGGGTGCGTCCGAGTGTGGTGGGCACAGTCATGTGCAACCGGGAGCCCCTGTTGCACGCACGCGTGTGTGTGTGCGCGCGTGTCCTGCACCCAGCGATCCCGGGCAGCCAGGGGTCAGCCCCACGCAGGCCCTGGGCGGGGGATGGCGGCAGCGTGGCCAGGCCCTGGCTCACCGGGCCCCCGCAGAGGCCGAGGGCGGGGCTCCACTCACCCAGTCCGATAATGCCCAAGGTCTCCCCGCGGATCCTGGCGGCTCCGGAAGCGACTTCCCGGATCTGCTCGACGCTCTGGACCCGCGTGCCCTCGCGCAGCGCCTGGTGCAGCCACGTTGCCCGGCGGTACAGGTTCAGGATGTGGCACATGGTCGAGTCGGCCGTCTCCTCGACAGACGCCGCCGGCACGTTGCAGACAGCGATGCCTGGGAAATAAGACGCGCGGGGCGGTCACCGGCCGGTGCGGGCGCTCCCCGCCCCCCACCCCGGAAGGCCGCACCACGTCACAAACGCAGGGGACACGCCCCGAGCCGAGAAGAAACCGCCCTCAGGTCCAGCAAGTAAACCGGACGGGACAGAGGAGAGGCCGCCCCGGCAGATGCCAACCCCTGGGTCCACTCCGCCTGGACCGCCGGCCGGGGACCTTCCAGGAAGAGGTCTCAGGCAGGGCGGCATCCGGAGCGCCCCGCAGCCTCACACGCCGCACAGGCCCCACCCCACCTGCGTCCTTGGCTCCCAGGCCAGCGGGACCTGCCTTTGGACAGGGCGGCCCCGTTCTCCAGCTCCCACGGACCCGACAGCCCCAGCAGCCGCAGAGAGAGAGCTGGTTGCGGCTTCCCTCCACTGAGCCTCGTGGTCCTGAGTCCACATGGGCTGCTTACCACCGGGGGCCAACGGTTCGCCAGGGTCCCGGGGCCCGAGGCAGGTGCAGCCCCTCCACGTTTCTACATGCCTCTCCCAAGCCTGGCCCTCCCACCCTCACTCTGCCCGGGCACGGGCCCTCCCTGCTGGCCGGAAGGGGCTCTGATGCCCCTTCAACTATTCCAGAAGCCAGGGCGGGACCCGACACACCCGCAGGGCTCCGTCAGAGGGCCCCGCGTGGGCCTCCACTCCCCTCCAGGAAGAACTCAGCCCACCAGGAAACGCGAGAACAGGTAGAGAACAAGAGGACCCTGCTGTACTGTCTCCTAGATTTGGGCACAAAATTGCTGCTGGAGAGAGCAGACCAGGTCCTGGGACTTCTGAGTCCCCATGGGCCAGGGCTGACCGCGGGGGGTGGCCCCGACTGTCCCCGGTGCGGGTGCAGAGCCCCGGCCTGAAACACCACAAACGGGGCAGACGGGCGCAAGGGGCAAGTGCCCCAGGAGCCCGCAGGCAGAAAGCGCGCAAGCCATGGCCCCCACTGCCCAGAAGCAGAGCAAGCCGGCAGCCGGCCCCGCCCGGCCGCTGTGACTCCGACTCCGGGGCCGTCGGCCGCACCCCAGCTGACAGAGCAGGCCAGCCAGGCACTGGGGGCACCCCTGCAGCCGTGGGCCCTGGTCGGGCACACGCACGGCACACACGTGCCCCCGCAGGGCCTTCTGAGGGAGCCGCGCCGACCAGGGCACCGCTGTGGGGCCCCAAGTCACCTCTGACCAAACAAGGGGCTGCGAGGCAACTCACGGCGTAAAGCAAAGCCAACCCACGAGCCTGAGGAACCAAGACACAACTACGGAGAGAAGGGCTGCGCGCACCCTACCTAAGTCCCCGGCGGACTTGATGTCGATGTTGTCAAAACCGCTGCCGATCCTCACGATGATGCGCAAGGCCTTGAACTTCTCCAGGTCCTCCCGCGTCAGCGTGATGGTGTGGTACATCAACGCGCCCACGGCCTCGTTCAGCACCTGCCGGGGGGACAGCGGCCACCCCATCAGACGTTGGCCCCACGGGGACCCTGAGCCTGCTGCCGGCCAGCCGCCTGCTGCCCCGGGGCTCTCGCTGCCCCAAACCAGCCCAGACAGCCCCCTGGGGGGCGGGGGGAGGGGACTCACCTTCCCTGTGGGCACCAAAGAGCAGAACGGGAGGCTGAGAACAGAGAGCATCGGAAAACCCCAGACCCCGCGAGGGCCACGCTGTCGCACTGCTTACCGGGTCGGGGAGACAGCGACAAACAGTCCTAGCACAAACGCACACGGGGTCCCCTGGCGGCAACCCTTGCCGAGGAAGGGCCGGCCTCTGCCTCACTGCCCACCACGCCCTCCCCACGTGCTCCCTGGCGGCTTCCACCCGCGGGCATGGGCTCCACGACAGCCCTGGACACCTGCCCCGACAGAGTCCACGGGTCTCTGTGGCCTGGATCGCCGTGCGACAAGCTCCACGAGAGACCGGTGTCCTTTCTCCCCAGGGTTTGGATGACATGCGCACAGACTACTCTGCAAAACTGCCTAATAGGAACGATCCTCCACAAAGTGGGGGATCCACCCACGGCTCCGCCCCACAGGACCCGCAGCTGGAATTCTCCACGGGTGAGAACAAGCCCTGAAGAGGAACGCACAGGCGGGGCCCACGCATACCATACCCCCACCGGACGCGGGGCCAGGTCCGTGCAGGCCGCCCGCGGGGCCAGGCGGGTGCAGACCACGCCCCACGCCGGGTCAGGTCCGTGCAGGCCACGCCCCACGCCCCACGCCCGGCCAGAGCCGTGCAGACCACGCCCCACGCCGGGTCAGGTCCGTGCAGACCACGCCCCACACGCCGTCAGGTCAGTGCAGACCACACCCCACGTCGGGTCAGGTCCATTCAGACCACGCCCCACACCGGGTCAGGTCCGTGCAGACCACACCCCACGCCGGGTCAGGTCCATTCAGACCACGCCCCACGTCGGGTCAGGTCCGTGCAGACCCCACCCCACGTCGGGTCAGGTCCATTCAGACCACGCCCCACGTCGGGTCAGGTCCGTGCAGACCACGCCCCACATCGGGTCAGGTCCGTGCAGACCACACCCCACGCCGGGCCGGGGCCGTGCAGACTGCGCCCCACGCTGCTGAAGCGTTGTCTCCAGCGTGCACAGCACCACCGCTCCCCCCCACCCCCGTGGCGACTTGGGGACAACCGTAGCCCCCAGGTGTGCCCCACAGCCAGTCTGGGGGGGGGAAAACGCCCGGCCCCTGGGGGGCTCGTCCCAGGGCCGTGAGCGCTGCCGTGGTCTGCCCAGGACGCGCTCCAACAACAGCAGACACAAGCCAAGGGCGTGCACTGTCAAGTCTCCCCGCGCAGCGCAGGGGCCCAGGACACAATCCGTGACCCGTCATGGTCGAGGGGCGAGCTCTACTCACCCTTGGCAGGATACAACGGCGAACCTTATAACCAAGGACACGTCACATTCTGTGAAATGCTATGGGGCACCTGTAACCCGGCGTGGGCCATCCCGTCCTCCTGCACACGGGGGTCTCCTGGATGGCGACAAGGCCCGTCCAACAGGTGAGGGAGGCCGCCCCACGGGCACCTGCGCCCCCACCAGCCTGCACTTCGGGCTAATGTGAGTGGCCCAAAGCAGGGGTCTCATGTGGGGTGCAGGGCCTACAGTGAGCTACTCACCACGCCCTCATCCCCCTCCCCCGCGAGCTGAGTCTCGCGGCAACCCGAAATGCGGACAGCTCCCTCTGAAGCTGGCGTGACCTCCCTTCCCCTTTTGATGGCCAATGTGGCCAAGAGTACATGTCCTTAGGGGACCACACAAATGGGTGGAGGGAGAGACGGCTGAATGGCAGGACAGAGGCAGCTGGGTCCCTGATCCTTGGAACGCTGGCAGGCCTGGACGTTAAGGGACTGCCCGGGTGCTGTTGGCCCATGCTCAGGTTCCCGAATGGAAGATTAGAAATCTCAGCTCCTGATCCCGCACTGAAGATCCCAGGAACCCCGGCTCCTGATCCCGCACTGAAGATCCCAGGAAGCTCAGTCCTGGACTCCCAGGAGGACATCAAGGCCGCATAGGCATGCACTCCTGGTACCTTGACTGGACCCGATGTAGGTGGGGGAGGACCCGTGAGGGACAGCTGAGTAGCAGTGAGAGCCCACGGGGCAGAGTGCATGGGGACGGCAGCTAGGAAGTGGACGTGGTGAGGGCCTGGGAGGGAGGGGAGACCCCAAGAAGAGCCCCTCCGGCCACGCTGTGCCGAGCTGCGTGGACTGGAGAGGAAGGTGGCCGCGGCCGTGGGGGCGAGGGGACAGATTCGTCGGCTCCCGCTGTGGGCAGACACAGCCGTGTGCTGGCAACAGAGATGCATCCCGGCCGGCACTAGCAGCAGCAGCAGCCCTGGACTCAGGGACAGAGGGACCGTGAAGGGGACGCTCCGGAGGTGAGCCCGAGTGTCCGGCCTGGGCATCGGGACTCATGCGGGCCTGCTCCCGAGACGACCGTGGGGAAGGCCCGGCTGTGGACGGACGGGCGGTCGAGCCCAGTGCGCAGGCCGGTGGCATGCGTGCAGACGGCAGCCTCCTTTCCATCCTGAGCGCGGAGCCATGGAAGTAAAGCCTCCCAATCCCAACTGTAACTGCTCCATCCCGACGCGGATGAGCTGGGATCTTCCCGACCTCCCATGGGTGGCCGGGCGCGGTAAAAACGCACGGCGTCCTTGAGCTCAGTGCGTAGGGTGGGAACTAGCGGGCGCGCCGGAGAACCGTCTATGAGGCTCTGGGGAGGGTCACCGCTGGCAGGGACTGCTCGGCGCCGGGCGGGCGGGAGAGCGAAACCCCACGCGTGGCGCGTACAGACTGACACGTTGTTTTCCCCCCAATTCGCCTTTTTGAGGGTGACCTGCCCACGTGCGTTTCTTGATGAATTATTTCTTTTACATCGTCGTTTTTCTATCATCGATTTTTAATCACGTGGAAGCCAGTGAAGCGTTCTCAGAATCGGAACTGGAGCCCGCTCGGGGGCTGCCCACCCGCGACCCTGGGCCAGGGGGCCCCCCTCAGCTGTGGGGTGGAAGCTTGCTGCTCGGGCAGCTCCGTACAGAGGGACACAGGCCTGGGCCACCGCACTGCTCCGGCCAGCCCCTAGGCCTGCTCCCCTCGGAGGTCCCTCTGGTTCCCGGGCGTGACTGCAAAGTGGCCGGGACACCCCCGGGTATCACACGGACCTCCCGGGGAGGAAGCCGGCAGGAACCCCGAGGGCCCAGTCTGTCTCCGTAAGCTGGAAACCAGCAAATGTCCCTTCCCATCACCCTCCACCAGCTGTTGTGACCCTAACCTCTGTCCTCAGCCCCACAACGGGGTCCCACGGGGCCCCCCTCGCAGAGCGAACCGGGCGCCCTGGGAGCAGGGCCTGAGGGGAACTCCCCGCGGTCTGGCTGGCCAGGCGAGGGCCCCCCACACCGTCCCAGAGGTGGGGGCCGCGCTCGCGTCCATCACACAGACATGCACGACTCACAAGCGTGCTGTGACTTCTGTAGCGTTTACTTACTTTCTGGGTCATTCTGTGTGGCTTCACTTTAGAAAAACATGGCACGGGGCCACCCACACACTTCTCGACGGTTCCAGACGTTTCCCTGTGGCCTCCAGCCGCATGCAGGCCCAGGGAACACCACCGCCTTCAGGTCTGCGCGGACGTGCCGGACCCGCCAGAGCCAGCGCGGCCATGCCCCCGGGTGTGTCCACGGGGCGGCCAGGAGCCCCTGGGGTGCAGACAGGGTCACCTGCTTCCCGGCGGTCGCTCTGCCTTTGTGCAAACGCTGCGGGCGCCGGCCACCTTCTGGGGGGAGCCCGAGCACCCGCCGTCAAGCCCCTGGCCGCCGCAGGGACCACCAGTGTCCACCCACTTCTCACGTGTCCTGTTCTCTCTTTGGCCACGACTGTTCTGATCACCTCAGAATCAAACCATCTCTTCCTGTACGCGGCCCCGTTTTGTGCACCCCGTACCTCACTCGGGTAGGAAGCACGTCCCTCCGGAAGGTCCCGATACGTCGGCTGCGACGTGTGCGGCCGTGCCAGGCCTCACTTCCCCGGGGCGTCTGTCCCACTCACAGGCACCGACACGGCCCAACCCTCTGCCCAGAGTCGCTGGGGCGCCCCTGCCGCCCTCCACCACCCACTGCTCCCGCCGGAGCCTGGACGTTTCCCTCACATCTCCCTCCTGAGACTGGCTCTTTGCAGTCTTCCCTGGCGTGTCCCCAAAGAGCCGCCTTACTGCCCCCACTGCTACAGGTGTCTTGCTTTCCCAGATGTGCCCCCGGGGCACCC
Source organism: Nasua narica (assembly GCA_028533885.1). NCBI lineage: Eukaryota > Metazoa > Chordata > Mammalia > Carnivora > Procyonidae > Nasua > Nasua narica. Next base: position 459,639 of record CM052800.1, read on the forward strand.
GCTGCTCCAGACCAGCGGACGGCACCCTCCCACCCCACGGAGCCCTCTCTCACGAGGGCCCCTTCCTTTGCAGCCGAAGGTCTTCAAGGAGCCCTCCAGGAGCGTAAGGGAAACGCCCCTGCTCCTGCAGTTCGGTTGAACCCACAGCGCCAGATGAAAGCTGTTCTCTGTAAGCTTGAAAGCACCTGGCGTGGGGCCGGTCTGATTCTCGTCTCTTTGCAGGTGACACTGGGGTAATCTGCCCCTTGAGGAGCAAAGCACCCTGCGAACCCCATCCTAGGAGAGTCTCTGCTGAGCTCAGAAGGTTTCTTTGACACCTTGTGCTGAGAATCACAGTCTCCCTTCTGTAACACTCCCTTCTGTAACATACAGCTAGTTACGAGGGTCCACAGCGATGTGTCATTTTCCTCTGAGCTGAAGCCTGCAGACAGGTGGTTCGGGGCCCTGGGTCAGCTCCATGGCCAGCAAGGGCCAGGGCTCCTCTCTTGTTGCTCGGCCAATCCCAAACATGGTTCCCCTTATGGTCCAGGTGGCTGCACAGGCTCCAGCCATCACATCTGGTTTCCCGCAGAAAGAGAGAAGGGGGCTCTGCACACAAAGCCTGTTGGCTCTTCCTGGTTGGACTCCGTCACTTGGCCACAGCAGCAGCAAGGCTTCCCCTGGGACCCAGGCTACCTGAGGCCTGCAGCTGCGTGGGCACACCAGGCATGGCGCTCCCGGGGTCCGCACAGCTCTCCTTTAGCCTCCTCGCCTCCGTCTTCCTCCCAGGCTCCCCTTGACTGTGTCTTCCAGGCCTCCTGTTAAAGCTTAAATTTTCCACTCGCATGTTTAATTTCCAAGAGCGCCTCAAGTTCTCGGATGCCGCCTTTCCGGACCGCTGGCTGAACGACGAGCCTCCCCTCCGGTCTCTCGAGGGCTCACGCGTTCCCGCCTCCAGAGCACCACTCACGGGGCAGCTGTCCCATGCGCTCACCCATTCCCCCGATGGCGCGGCCGCAGCTTCCCGGGGCGGCCCCAGGGGACCCGAGGGGGCGTCCAGGGGGCCGTCCAGGTGCTGGCGCGGGCAGAGTCGCCCGCTCGCTGAGGCTGTCCCTGCCCCTCCCCAGGGATCGGACTCGCTTCTCTGGGTCCTACGCCAACTTGAGATTGTTCTATAAATTACAACCTTAAAGGAAAACATCTGTTTGGTCTTAGCTTTGAGATTTATTGACAGAACCTGTTTTAATATCGTTCATGATTTTTAAACATTTTTATCTGTATATTTCTTTCATTTACTACCTTGGTTTTTGGCTTTTTTTTAAATATCTTTTTAGTTCGAAACTGTTTCAAATTCACCGAGAGCTGCCAGGAGCTGCCCTCCCCAGCTCTGCAGCCGATCTGCCCACCGTGCCTGCGCGTGCGCGAGCGCAGAGGCGGCTCTGGCCCCGGCGGTTCGAGAAGACCCCCCCGCATCCCGGCCACCCCGACCCTGCCCCTGAGACGAGAAGCACACAGCGCCGCCCCGGGCGCCAGCCGCGTGCCGCCCGCGCTCTGTCCCCAGCCCAGGATGCTCAGGCACCCTCGCTGAGGCCGCCGGCTGCTTCTGCTTCCGGGGAGCAGGGGCGCGGCGGCCACGGCCACATTCCAGCCCAAGACACAGTGGACACTGGGCTTCGTCTCTCTGGGACAGACACCGAGGGTGTCACACCGGCGGGCAGGTCACGACGTGTGCCTGCTCCAGAGAGACCACGGCCGGTTGGCGGGCGACACCTCGTCACGTTCACGCACACCCCCCACATCCCCCAGGTCCCGAGGCTTCCATCGGCGGCGCCGGCCCTCGGCTGCCCCCTCACCCCCGCCCCCGCCTGCGGCATGGGGACCCTCTGGGTCTTCTAGGCTTTCCCGAAGCTGCTCCCGTAGTCGCCAGCTCCTCGTGAGCCCAGGCTTCGCGCTCTGCCCGTGTCCTCGGGTCCTGGGACAGATATGCAGCAGGGAACGAGGGCGGGGACGGCCTGAAGCCTGGCCGATGGGCCCTTCCCGGACAGAGGCCCCCCACGGCACAGGGATCCCCGTTCAAGGCTTGCCGCGGCGGCTGCCAGGCGGCATGGCGGACAGGGAGCGGGCCTGGCTGTGTCCCGTCCGTCTGTCGCCAGGATGACCCGGACGCAGGGCCGGTCAGCCCCGCTTCCAGACGCCCGACTCCCCAGGCCGAAGTGCTTGACCACCACCGGGACGACCGGTGTGACCGACGCGGGACCAGATGGCACAGCTCACTGGCCCCCACTGCTGTCGGCCACCCCCACGGCACCAGGCTCCACGTTCCGGGAACATCTGGTCACGGTGGCCGTGGCTCCCGTGGCCATGGAATAGCCCGGGGCCCACACCGGTGAGGGGCTTGCCGAAAGCTGCAGGTCTTGGCGGTCTGGGAGCCACGGAGGCCCACGCCCGAGACCCTGCCCTCCTCGCTCCCTCGAGGACCCGCAGTTACCTTCTCGTGGATCTCCTGCGTGGACTGCGCGTCACAGAAGGCCACCGTGGCCACGTCCTTCAGGATGGGCATCTCCACCGTGCAGTCCCGGCCGTCGAGCAGGGCCACCAGGGGCCGGGGGTGCATGGGCCCGTTCATGATCGGGGGTCGGACGCCTGCAGAGACAGGGGCGGTGCTCAGCGGCCACGGCGGCCCCAGAGACCTTGCGACCCCTGCCGCCCACCGCCCACCGCCACCGCGGCCCCACGAGTCGTGTCTATGCGCCTGGATTTTGTCAAACCTGAGTAAAAACCGCTGCTAAACGGCAGCCTGTGTCTGCTACAGCCCCCCGACCCCGAGCGCACAGGGACCCCAGCCGACTGGCAGCCCCCCCCAGGACTCGGGGCCCCAGCCACATGCGGAGGCGCCGTGGTGGCCCGAGCCAGGGTCTGGACCATCCTGACCGGGGCACTCGCAGACTGTGATGTCACCGGCGCCCCGACAGCACCCACCATCCCTTTTCCGCCCTCGGCTGCAGCATGGCCACCCGGACACCCGGACAGGACCATCCCCCAGGCCCAGCATCGTCTCACGCGCAGGTTTGAAGGGAAGAAGGTGCGGAGGCGGGGACGGGCGAAAACACCGGGACGCAGCCAGAACCCCCAGCCTTCCGAGGCCGAGACTAACGATGACCGACAGCTCCTTCCGCAGGGGAGGTGACCACGCCTCGTCCCGGGCCGAGCGGACACACGGGGGCTCCCAGGTGACCAGACCCACGGCCTCGCGCAGACGGGCCGACCAGCGCACGGCCGCCCCCAACTCCCTGGCGCCGGAGGACAACGGGTGGGGACGGCGGGCTGCCCGGGGCCGGAGCCCAGCAGGCGGCCCACCCCCCGAGAGCGGCACACACCCAGCAGTCCCGCCGGCGGCCCCGGGAGGGCTCTGCGAGGCCAGAACCCCTCCTGCGTCGCGTCCCCCCCTCCCCGCGGGACGACGGTGGCCGCGGCCAGGCAGACAGCGCCAGCCGCGCGTGGGGACCCCGCCACTCCTCTCCCCGGCCTTCCTCGGAGACGGCGATGTCTCGCGTGGGAGGATTATCTACATGCTCGGAGCGCGTTTGTCGTCGCTGCTTCCGAGTCCCTCGGCTTTCCAGAGAACACGGCCCGGCGGGCTGCCCGCGAGACCGGGAGAAAGGCTGCAGCACGTGGGGTGGGGGGCCCCCGCCAGGGCCGCGGGGACCCAGTTCCACGGGAGCACGGAGCTCACGGGAGGACGAGCAGAGCAGACCTGGCGGCGACCTGTGAGGCCTGGCGCACTGGAGACTTCGGGCCTCCGTCTGGGACCCCCAGGAACCGCCGCGCTCCGCTGCGGGGCCACACCTTGGCCGGCGCACCGCAGGCAGTGTCGCGCCCTGACCCGCCCCGCGCCGCGAGGACGGGAGCACCGCAGTCTCCGAGGGACCGGCTTCGAGCGGCCGCGCTCCAGGAGCCCCTACCAACCTGACATTTCTTAATATGGGCTCGGCTTCCACGACCATGAATTCGACTTTTCAAAGCGTTTTATCTTCAGAATCCCCGGGCAGAACTGCGTCCTGTCACTGGGTCCTCATCCCACGTCTTTAATTGTCTCGAACCAAAACTCTTAGGCTCCTGATCCGTGGCGACCACTGAAGCCTGCGCAGGGCTCAAAGTCTGACTAAAAATTAAACACAAGAGACACGTTAAAATGCCCTCCAGGGCCCGCCGGCGCTCGCAGATGCCCGAAGGTCCACAAAGGCGAGGTTCCTCCCCAGCCAGGCTGGGACCCGCCCGCGAGCAGGGGCCGCCCCCCGCCCGGGCGGCAGCCAGAGGCTTCCTCTGGGGGGCCGGCGGCAGTGTCCCCTGCAGGGACTCGGGAACTCTGCCCCACATGCCACCTGTGCCCACGACGTGCAAGGCCCGTGAGCGCGCAGGGAGGGGGGACCTGGGGAGACAGACTGGGACACAAACCACACCCCAGGGATGGGCACTCGACTCGGGCACAGCTCGCCTGACGTGGCACAGAGGATGCATGCAAGCGCGGGTCCCACGCCCGTCAGGAACAGGCTGAGGCTTCAGGTCCCTGACACCGGACCCCTGTTCCTAGCATGAGGGCAGCAACCTCGGCTGGCCCCCAAGGCGAGGCACCACACTGGCCGGGACCCACAACGCACCGGCGTGCACCTCGGGAGCCCCTGCAGCAGGAGCACGGCAGGGGCGGGAGGCTGCACGGGTGGCCCCAGGGGCTGTCTGCACCCCCACCCCTGCTGCTGGCCCCACGGAAAGCGGGCAGACAAGCCCCAGCAGGGACGGGCCTGCAGCCTGCGGAACCCGTCCCGACCCCTGCTGCAAGGACCACGTTGGCACCGAAGGCGTGCGTCCCGCCGTCCTGCCTGGGAGCCTGCGCCTGGGCTTCTGCCCGCGGGATTTCTGACTGATCCCCGTCCCCGCCCGCCCGCCCACACGCACGGGTGCTTGAGAAGCCACAGCGCAGGCGGCGGAGCCCTCTGCTCATCGGGCTCGACCACGCGGGAACCAGACCGGCCCGCGGAGAAGCCACGGCCAGGCCAGCCACGGGCGGCGGGCAGCAACGCCACGATGTAACGCCAGGACGTGTGGGGGTGGGGGGGCAGCCACGTGTGCTGGGGTCTCGGGCCCAAGCTGGGGCCAGTCCGAGCGCTTCTCCCCTCGATTCCCCCTGCGGGTTTCAAGCACCCATATGCTGCCCCCTCCGACCAGCTCCCAGGGGGCTGAGCACACCGGCTGTGCCAGGACGTGGTGGCCACCGGCCTTTGTCCCTGCAACAGGCTCCACGCTGGGACCCCTGGTCAGAGGGCACTGAAGCCACAGGGAGGGAGGGGGCTCCCAGAGACCAGCGCCCCAGCAGGTGGCTGGGGGTCCACACAGAACCTCAGTTCCGGGAGGCCCTTCCCCGGGCCGGGCCGGACTGCCCAGGCTAGCACCCCACTCCCCGCCCCCTGCTGCAGGGGCCACAGCCGACCGCCGGCCAGGGACCGCTGGCCAGCTCCGGCCCGGCCAACCCGGCACCGTCCTGGGCTGTCGGGGCTGGGCTGCCCCCGCCGTGGGAGGAGGGCCCCTCCTTCTGCACGGGGTACTGGAGCCCCTTCTCTCCCTGTCGCTCCGGTCGGGGCTGGGGCGGCGGCTGGTGGGCCCCGGGCAGGGACTGCGGCACGCTCCGCCCAGGTCGCCCAGCGCTGCTCTGAGGTCAGGCACAGCGGGCAGGAAGGGGCTTGAGGCCCAAGGGCCGGAACGCTCCAGACGCACGTGAACTTCTCATCACAGACTTACAGCTCCGTGACCCGTGGCTCAAGAAAATACAAAACCTGGGAAACTGGCCACGATGGACCCACATGTAACCGCATTCCACGAAGAACATACCCAATGGGCCGCGGAACCAGAGATGTCGCCCACGTCTCCTGAAGCAGGAGGGGCCGCCCTGTGACCGGGTGACGCCCCAGAGGGCTCTCCGGGACCTGCGGGGACTGTCTGGCCCCGGCCTCACAGGGGCAGGAGGCGGCGGCGGGCCGAGGCGTCTGGGCCAGGGCAGCGAGCTGGCCGCCAAGGACAGAGGACACCCCGAGGACGCGGGCCTTGGGTCAGGGGTCAACCAACGGCGGCCCAACAAAGTCCTCGGGCTGGCTGGCCCCCCAGGAGCCCCACGCTGCGGGTGCCTGCAGACGGCGAGGGAGGGTGGACGCGCCCGCTGCGGGCGGACTGGCCCCCCAGGGCCGGGCCGAGGCGGGGGCGGGAGGGAGCGCCGCAGAACCGCAGGCCCTGCAGGCCGAGTGGACTCGTCCCGCCAGGTCTCCGCGCTCCGCACCTGCTGCCACCACAGAGCTGCCTCCGCGGGGCCGAGGGCTCGGGCGGCCCCACTCGGCACACGCGGGCGACAGGGTGTCAGGAAGGGGTCACACCAACCACGCGCTCACGAGGCGTTCTGCAGTTCTCTTCCTAAATCCTAGAGGAGGAGGCACCCGCGGGGGCCTCCGAGGTCGGCGGGGTCGCGGCAGGCGGCACAGGCTGGTGGTACGGGGGCGGGTGGCGGCCTTCTCCGCATGCGCACGCTCGCTCCGCGCCGAGGGCCAGCCCGCGAGCAGCCGAACGGGCCAGGGTGCAGCCCAGGCTGCCTTCCCAGGGGCGGTGGCCCCACCCAGGGGAGCGCAGGGGGCATGGGGCCCCAAGGCCGGCCGGGTCAGGGCGCGGCCGCAGGACCCAGCGTGCGGACACGTGGCGACTCCAGGCCCAGGCTGTACACGCACAAAGGTGAGCCCGGCTCCTGCCTGTCCTGGTCCCAGGGCCCCACGGACAGCAGGACGGCATCTACCAGGGGAGGCCGAGCCAAAGCAGCGGCGAGGGACACGGGACTCCGCCACCCACCCGACTGTGCCGGAGAGAATGAGACGCCGTGACGGCAAGAAGCGTCTAGGCCAGTGCTGGGGGGCGCCCGCGGTGTGGAAACGCCATACTCAGCCTCGCTCCGGGAAGACACCCAACAGAAGCCCCCAAGAGACCTCAGGGTGCAGAACCACCCAGAGAGCCCCACGGACACGGGCGGTACAGGGGGCTACGGCGAAGCACGACGGGAACACACGGGGCGGCCGCCACCAAGATGCGGAAGGGGGGCTCCTGCGCGCAGTGTGGGGGCTGAGGACGGGGCTGGGGGGCGGGCCTCACGCCCAGCGGCACCTGCCGCGTGTCCTCTGGTCACCGCTGCCAACCGAGTCTGAGGTTTCCACCAAAAGCATCTTTTCTCAAGCATTTGCGTTGCATGTCTAAATACCTGCAAAACAGTTTTGCCATAAAGAGTAAGTCACAAAAACTAAAAGATGTCCGTTAAAATGAACGTAATAAAACATAAAAAACGGACAGCAAAACTATAGAAATGTTACCGCAAAATGCTTGCTCTTTGAACACGTTTAAACTGCAGAAGGCAGGTTCGTCCCTCCTGGTTCCAGCCACCGGCTGCTGCATTCTGCACCGCCCCCCCCCCCCCCCCCGATGCACCAGGCCACACGGAGCCCAAGGCTGGCTCAGACCCGCACCCCGGGGAGGCCATCAGGGGGCTACGCATTACAGAAGGTCCAAGGGGCGCTCTGCCTCCCTGCCCCCCAATCAAGGAAACTGATACACCGTCGTCTGCAGTTATCAGTTATTTTCTACTCTTAGAGCAAAACACCTGGCGGGCAGTTAGTGATGCGGCCCCCTTGCTTCTGGCAAAACCTCCCAAGCTCCCGGATCATGCCTGCCCAGCGCCTACCAGAGGCCAGGCCTCTGCTCACCCTCTGCCCCCAGGGGATGGCCCACACTTACAAAGGATGGCTGAAGGGCGGACAGCGGGGTGTCCTTCCGGGTGCCCCTCCCACGGCTGACACGAGGCTCCTGGGAGCCACCTGCTCCAAACAGCCGGCCCAAGAGCCCCTCGGCCAAGGGCGGGCCTGAGTGTCGGGGGTGGGGCTCAGAAACCAGCAGGGGTGGGGGTCTGGGAGGGTGAGACACGGGGTGGGCACCCCACACCAGCGGCAAGCTGCCGCCGCCCCGGCCTTCCCCCAGAGTTTCTCCCTGGCCACCTCCAAACCCGGCTCTGATCTCCAGCTCCGGACGGACACATGGGCTGTTCGCAGCGTCACCGGTTCGGGGACGTGGTGGCGGCAGGACCCTCTGGGCTGCAGCGGACCCCTTGGCTCGCCGCCACCCCCCGCACAGAGGCAGGGATGAACGCACATGCGCCGCCCAAATGTGGGCACAGAATTCCAGGTTCCAGGTCGGACAGGTGGGTGCAGGCGGCAGCAGGAGGGGGCCCGCCGCGGGGGAGCTGCCTTCAGCATCTTCCCGTGAGTCTAAGACTGGTCTCAAAGTTCCTTTTAAAGACAACCCACAGGGAAGGGACAGCTGCCCCTGCCCCCCCCCAGGTGTCTGGGCGGAGCTGTCCGTGGCCCAGCCCCACCCAGCTGACCTCGAGGCTGTCCCTCCTGCCCCACCCCCACCCCCGCCCCGGGAGGGTTTGGGGTGCAGCTGGCACAGTCCGGGGACACCCGAGACACTGAGCCCTCCCCAGACGGATCACAGCAGCTCCCTGGCCAGCAGGAACCCGGGAGAGGGCCGAGGGGAGGAGCCTGAGAACCCCACCCCTGGCTGGTCACGCCTCCCCCTGCAACTTCCACAGGAGTCCACACTCAACACCCAGAATCCGCCCCCACAGTGCTCCCGGCTGCTTTCCGGGCTCAGAAACTAGCCCCCAGACTCCCTGACCCCAGCGCAGCCCCCACCCCCATCCTACGTGCCCCCGCCAGGACCGCACACCCCGCCCACACCGTCAGAGGCTTCAGAAACAGACCCAAGCCCGTCACCCCCAAGGACACTCAGCATAAAGGCGAAGTGCTTAGCGGGGCTGGGCCCTGCCAGCCCTTCCCTCCTCCTCCAGGAAGCCAGGCCCTGGACCACAAAGGGCTTCCCACCTTCCCACCATGGCTTGCAACCCCCCAGGAAGGGGCTCTGGAACTCCTGGGGAGCACCTGCCGCTGTCCCCCTAACTCTCCCTGAGCCAGCCAGGCGCTCGCTCCCCCACACGTGACCGAGACCCACAGGGGCTCCTCTCTCTCGCTATTAGACGTGTGCACGCGTGTCCTGCCGGCCTCGTGGTGCCTCAGAGCCCCACGCCGGACAACATGGGGTGGAAGACCATCACCTTCCTGCCACTGCAGGCGACGTTCGACAGCTGCCATGGGGAGACCCCACGTGCGCACACGTCCCCGAGCCAGGCCTCCCTGCACCACCCGGACGGCAGACTCGGGAAGACCGGAGTTAGGGGCCCCGCAACCCAGTGCAGGCAGCCTGACTAGGGGCCAGGGGCAAGGAGCGGGCGTCCCGACGGGCCAGAGTCCACGCCTGGGGGTGTCCGGGAAGTGCCCCACTCGCACGAGGATTTCTTCTGGACCGTCCCAAGTCCCAGTCCTACGAGGGGGTCACCGTCCTGCCAGCACGTCTCGGGCCAGGCTGCAGGGCTGGCAGGGATGTAAGGGACCCTCCCCCACCCCTGAAGGTGACACAGGCAGAAACAACTTGGCAGGAAGAGCGAGCCCTTGGCGTTGGCGCGTGACAAGAAGTCGTGAGATCTCCGGCTCAGCGGAACCCGGGTGGGCCCCCTCGGGAAGACGAGCACGGGCCCCACACCTGAGCCTCCACAGATGGCAGTGACGTGGGATGTGTGAAGTCCCACTTGGGACCTGGAAGCAAGTGCGACGTGGCCTGCCCCCCACCCGTGCAGATGGCGGTGCCGGGGCCGGACACAGCCCCGCTCCCCCGGAGTCCCCCGGGCCCTCCTCCACACAGCGATGCAGGGAAACCCGGAGCCTTCCAGAGGACGCTGCCACAGGATAAAAAGCCCCACAGTGCACAAGCCTCTCACTGGGTGGCTCCTCCACGCCCAGGAGCCGCGGGCGCTGGGTGGCCGCAATCCAGCTGCTCAGAGCGGGTGACGCCCCAAGGGCACTGGCACAGGAAGCTCTGGGGCAGGTGAGACACTGCGTCAGGGGGCCCCCCCTCTGCTGGAGGCTGGCTGGCCACGGGAAGCCGCTGCCAATCTCCGCTTTCACCGGGCCGGTGGGGCACCGAGGCCAGACCCACCTCGGAACCCCAAGGGCCCTTCTCCTGCAGAGAGGTGCTCATCTGCACCCCGGGACTCCCCCAGGGAACATCGGACAGCTCCCCCCATGGCCACGGGGCACGCGGACGGGGCAGCTCTGGGCCCCCGGGCCCCCGTGTGTCCTTGAGCTCGAGAGGCTGTGAGGGAAACCCCGAATGCAGCCGGGGCAGCCCAGAGCTGAGACAGGTCACTGCAGCCACGAGTCCATGTCTCAGAGGGAACAGCAACCCATCCACGCAGGACAGGCTGGAGCCGCAAACACCCCCAGGGAGGTGGGAGGGGACACACCTGCACACGGCAGACAGGGGAAGCCCCGGGTGTGCGTCCCTCACGAGACCTCGTACAGACGCCCAGACCAGACCACGTGCTCAGAGCTGTGCTAAAACCCCAATGAGAGACGGCCTGGAAAGCCAACGGAGTAGAGCACAGGGCAGGCACCGCCGGGGGCCACAGACCAAAGCCCGGGGCCGGAGAGGACCCCCACGGCCAACTCTGGCCAAGCCCTGAGGGCAGAGAGAAGGTGAACCCCGCAGGGCACACACGGCCAGGCCAACACCCAGGGTCGGCAGGACAACGACAGTGAGCGCGCACGGCAGCTGTGGAAAGCACTGCCCCCGCACCCTGACCCTGGCACCACCCTAGTCCTGGCCTCAGTCCCCAACACTTGGCAGATGCTCACTCCTGATCCCAGATGGCCTCACACGGCCATCTCCACGGTAGGCACTGGCCAGGGGCTCAGCCAGGACACCCCGCGATGGGCTTGGCTGTGTTTTGATCCTCTCTGATCTCTCCTCCAAGAAGCTTGGGGGTGCCCCCCACGCAAGAGCGGACGGCCCGCGAAGACCCCGGGGCAGATGTGCCCAGATCCAGGTGCCTCCAAGGCCTGCACTGCTGGAGGGCAGCTGTTGCCGAGGACTCTGCTGTGTGTGTTTTCATACAAAGTCGCTGCTCCTGAAGGGGAGAGTGATCCTGGCAAAAGGCATGTGGACGTTCCAGCCACCCCAAGAAGTGGGAGCTGGGTGAGGGTTTCACATATGCGGACTCGATTCAGACTAAGCGGAAGAAAGCCAATCCTGTCCCGCTTCTGGATGGCAAATGGTTCCCCTCTCCCTCTCTCCCCCATCCAGAAGCTTAATCTGTCCTAAACCATCATGGGGAAAATGATCGCTACAAAGGGGTCTGGCTGCTGGCCAGGTTCCGGGCTTCTCCAAGATGCTGCCAGCTTGAAGGCCGTCCTCCCAGGCATGCCCAGAGGTGGTGCCCTCATTTCTCAGCAGTTAGGCAGAGGGCTGGGCAGGGCACGCAGCCAGAGAAAGATCTGGCCTCCAACGCAGAGGCTCAGGTGGGGTTGCAAGGAGCCCCTGCCCGCGGCTCTGACCGCCCAAAAGAGGGGAGGAGGAGGGGCGGCCCCTCCAGGGCGCGGCCGGGACGAGGCCCCAGCCCAGGGGGCTGGAAGTGGACCAGGAACTGCAAGATGGCCCCCGACATTCGGGCTCGACAGGGCACCAGGCGCGGAGCCGGCGAGCGAGCCAGCACCCTCCCCGGAGTGTCCCCCGCTGGCCTGCTGCCCCGGGCCGCAGGCTCCCCAGTGTGGGAGCCGGTCTCCGACACCCTTCGGGACACGAAGGGACACAGCTGCCTTGGAGCAGCAGAGCCGGGGCCGTGGCTGCGAACTACTCGGGGGGCGGCGGGCGAGCTGCGAGCGCGCGGGCGTTCAGGGCGCCGAGCTGGGGGTGCGTGCGCCCGGGCTGCCGGCCGGCCGGGGCTGCCCTCCCCACCGGCGGGGCCTCCGGACTGCAGACACGCTGGAGACACGGGCGTGCAGCGGCGCGCGGCCACCCGGGGGGCACGCGGGGCTCGAGGCGCACCGGCCTGCGTGCCCCCGGCCTACGCCGGGCCCCAAGGCGGCTCCGCACGCCGGCAGGCCGAGGCCGCGGGGAGCAAGGACGACGGCAAAGGGCCCCGAGGCCCTGGCGGGGCGAGCCCACGCGACCGCCAGGAGGCCGGCCCGGCCCCCGCAGGGTGCACGCCGGCCGGGAGGCAGGGGGCCGGGCCCGGGAGGGGGCCGTGGGTCCGCCGGGCAGGGACGCCGGGGCGCGCCGCGGGGGTGGCGGGACCTGGACTAGGGGTCAGGGGGCCGATCGCGGCGCCCCTTTGTGTCACCTGCGCGGGCGGCGACGGCGGCGGCGGCGGCGGGCGGGCGAGCGGGCGGGGCAGGCGCGACGGGCGCGACGGCGGCCCCGGCGCACGCGCACTCGCCCGGTGCGGCTCGCGCACGCGCACGGCGTTCCGCGGCCCCGCCCCCGGCCCCGCCCCCGCCGGCGCGCGGATGTCGGCGCGCACGCGCACTCGCACACAAAGCCGGGGGCCGCGCGCGCGCCCGCCCGCCCCGCCCGCCGCCCCGCCCCCGCGGCCGGAAATGCGCGCGCGCGGCCTTACCCAACGGCAGGCCCTTGTTGAGCAAGTGCGAGCTGCCCATTGAAAGGCGCGGGCGGCCGCGGGCCCCGACGAGTCCGGCGCGCTCCGCCGCGAGCCCGGCGCGTGGGGCAGCCTGGGCGCCGTCCGCTGCTCCGCCCGCTCGCCTGCGCCCGGGCGCCGCCGTGCCGAGCCGCGCCGCGCCGCGCCAGCAGCCGCTCCACCGGGCGGGGACAGGCGGCGCGCGCGCGGGCGGGGCTTCCGGCCCAGCAGTCTCCTGTTTCCAGGCGCGAGCGCCGCGCCGCACGACGCGGGCGGCTGCAGGCCGCGCCCGCCCGCCCCGCCCCGCCCGGCGGCGTGGCTCTCCCGCGCGCCGCGCCCGCCCGCACCTGCCGGCGTCGGCACGGAAGCCTGCCCCGCACCCAGCGGGCGCCCCCTGCCCCGCACCGGCGCGCACGCACACGTACGCACGCACCTGCCCCGCGACCACTGGGCCCCACCTGCCCGCACACACACGCGCGCGCGCGCGCGCACACACCCACCCCCCCACACACACACCCACACACACACCTGCCTTGTACCCGCACATGCACTTGCCACGCACCTGCCCTGCGACCACCAGGCCCCACCTGCCCCGTGCGCGCACGTACGCACGCACCTGCCCCGCGACCACCGGGCCCCACCTGCCCGCACACACACGCACCTGCCGCAGACCCGCACATCCACACAAAGATCCATCTACACACTTTGCGTTCACACACACTCACCAGGCCCCATCTGCTCCACACCTGCTGGGCTTTAACCGCCAGGCCGCACCTGCCTCACCCCGCATACTGGGCGTGGTGTGTGACCCGCACCGGCCCCACACCTCGGATTGCTCCAAGGCAGGGATCATTTTAATGTTCCAGGGCCACCACGAGAAGACAGTGCAGGTGCAAAGCTGTTGGCCTTTGGCCCCGGGCCCACGCAGGGTCGCAGTAGGCCACAGCAGGGATCCCAGAGGGTTTCTCTGGGCAAACCTGTCCTGTGCCTGCGCTCCTGGGACCCAGGAGGAGGAGAACCCCTGGCTGTGAGACCCCAGGGAGAGCCTCCTGACCCTGCAGAGAACACAGCGGCCAGAAGACAGCATCAAGAAGCCTCAGCAGGGACTTCCTGATGCCAGTGGTCCCTCGAGGTGGCCAGATGTGGCTGAAGCAGGGTCCCCAGCGCTCACAGCCCCACCCCACCCCCAGCGTGGTAAGCAACCTATGCCTCATTCCAGAGAGACACCAACGGGAGGGTCATGAGAGTTCCCCTAGGGTAGGAGCTAGCCAGGCCCCAAGGGTGAGATGATGGGATGATGGAAAAGGGACTGAGGCCAGCCCCTGGTCCTGGGCGCTGGAATGTCCTCAGGTAACCGTGAGCATAGGCTACATAACTGTCGTCTTGGGTGAAAACACAACACGAGCACGTGACATTGTGCAGCTAGCACTGACCTACCCATTCGGCTCACTGGGATGCGGGGGACAATCCTGAAATCCTGTTATCAGTCCTGCTATTGTTCTTTAAATTCTAAAATTGACGAGGAAGCACGAGTGGATTCAATCAAGGATAAGAGGGAACTGGGGATCTATTTGCAAAATAAATGCTTTTAAACCTTACTTAGTAGTCACCTATGAAAATACCTCCCAAATTGGGTTAATTAGAACAAAGCAGGGGGGGCATGAAAAAACAGGGTGTAAGTGCACATTTAGCAAATGTCTCAGAAAACTTTCCTGCACGCAGGCACGAAATGAGTCACAAGGGACAGATCAAAACTCCAGACCTGGGGGCATGTCTCACCCACACGCCCGTCACTTCCGCAGGCTGCGGTCACTCATTTAACAGTGTCCGGGACCAGAGCCCCCAGCATGGCCTGGACCGGCTCCTCCAGCTCCCGGCCTGCGCTAGGGCCCATGGTGCCCCTCAATACCTGCCCCCTCCACCTCGCTCCCACGCAGACCGGCGTCACGGGGCGTGGCCTCTTGTCTGGAAGGGGCCTGAAGAATGTACAACCGATGCTGTCATCCCCAGCTCAACTCCCTTTGTGGTTTCCCATGAGCCGAACAGGAGATCCAAGCTTCTTATCACAGAGAGCCCCGGGTCTGGGCCACCTAACCTTCCTCTAACCTCCCTTCCATCCTCCAGTTAGGAGCTTCTCCCTGCCTACTATGTTGCAGCCACATGACCCTTCTTCCCACTGGCCACAGGACCTTTGCAATTGCCATTTCCGCTGCCTTCCCCCTGCTCTTCCCTCCTTACCCTCATGCCTGGTGTGGGGATTACCTTTCTGTCTGGACTTTCTCCCTGCTGTACTGCCGGCTCCCTGGAGGCTGGGGGGTCTGCTCCCCTACCCCCATGTATTTGAGGTGGGGACCTGCTCAATGGAGGCGTGAGAAGAGGCATGCTCTTCCGAACATTCCCGTGCCTGCCTCCCCAGTCCTCAGGACTGGCCAAAGGCACCAAAGCCACCTCCGGGAGCCCGCCACCCTGATGCCTTCCACTCCGGGTCTCAGCTCCCTCCCCACCTTTGCACACGACCCTGAAGACCCTGAATTACCTTCAGAGAACTGGCCTGCGCACCAGGGCCTGAGGTGGGCAGATGAGAAGGCCCCAGGAACGCTCACTCCTGCACTGGGTGTCCCCGCCACCGCCCACAGGGCGGGCCCTGACACTTAGGGCAGTGCACGGCCCACCCTGCCCAGCCCGGGACACTGTCCCCTCCCGGTGAGGCTGCCCCCTCCCCAGAAAACTCGCCACCCGGAAGGACAGGATGGGAGGGACCCCACCCCGTTGCTGTTCAGAAGACCCGGGTTTGCAGCCACAGCCCGGCCCGGTAACTCAGGTCTGCCTTCGGGCGAAGCAAACCCAAACTGCAGAAGCCAAGCCCAGGAAGACCAGCCGCGGTTTCCCCTTTGGGAAGGAGGCCAGGCCCGCCCCGCCAGGCCGTGGAGATGTTGCCTGGCAGTCGGGCCCCTTTCCTTAAGGGTTTCAGAATATTTCTGCCAGAACTTAATATTTTACTTTTCTCTCCACAAACAATAAAATATCCTTTGTCTTCTCAGTTACTCCGAGTACTCAAGCAGTGCACGGACACCTGCGTAATTTATACAATAGTCAGTGTGGACACGAAGCAAAGCCTCCGAGCCCCATCAGCCACAGTGGGAACTTGGGGTTCACTAGGGGTCCATGAGGGCACGTCGCGGGCCCCCCGGAGCCCTGTTTCTCCTGCTGGCATTGAGGGGAGGAGGCCTTAGGACCCAGCTTCCGGTGACCCTGAGGGTTCTCAAGACAGACGGCAGGCTTGCCGTCCTCCCACTTCCCCCGCCAGCAAGGCCATGGCCACGGAGCCCTGAGGCTCTCTGGCGACTCTGTGTCTTGGGGCTGCAAGAGAGGGGACCCCGGAGGCATCGTGTGATTGCAGTCGCGGAGGGGCAGGGGTAGAGCCCTGTCGGGGGCAGGGCAGCCCTGCAGAGATCTGGGAGAAGAAGATTCCAGGAGGGGAGCAGCACGCTCAAGTCCTGCTGTGGGTAGAGGGTTGGAGGCTTGGGTTCTAGTCCTCACTGAGGGGGTGGGTGTGGGTCTGGGGTGCAGGCCGTCCAGATCCCCACACCCTCTGCCGCTGGAGTCGGGCTGTGGTCTCAGCAGGGATGACGAGGGCGGACGGGTCAGCCGGGCACACACTACAGCCCCAGCCTGGACTGGCTGGATGCGAGCTATCCCACGAGCTTCGAGTGGGACTTCGGACTCCCACAGGTGGGGCTACCTAGAAGCGGGCAATCCCAGGCCAGAATTAAAGGTTTCTTCTCATCCAGGTTACCCAGTTTCACTTTGTAGCTGGGACAGAAAGCCAAGGAGCTCACAGCTACATCTGAAAGTGAGAGAGAGGAAAGTGGTCCAGAATTCTGGTCCCTCCCCTAGCACTACTCTCTGCAGCGTCCCTGTACAGACCTTGTCAGTGCCTTATCATGGCTCCTATGTGGCCCCAGACCCCAACCCTCTGTCCCTAAGGGCTTTCTTCAGTTACTGTTACTAGATCTGCAGTGATTCCTACCCAGAAGAGAGGCAGCCCGCTTTGTGCAGGCCCTTCTGGGTGCAAGTGTCTGGGCCTGGGCCCGCCCAGGGCAGTGACTCAGTGCCTGTTACCCTGCAACAGGCACAACTGTCCCCAGAGCAGCTCAGGAGGCCCCCCGGTGGGAAGCCAGGGTCCAGTTCTGGTGGCACCAGCCTCAGCCCCTGGGGGACGACCTGGAATCAGGGGAAACCACGTCCACAAAGAGCTGCTAACGTGTGGATGATTCTTCACAGAACTCCATGTTCGTGGCCTTGAATTCCACGTAAGTATTTGTGAGTCACTTTCTGGCCACGTGTGGAAGCCGAACCCCATTCCAGGCGCTCACGCGGGTTGCAGCCGGGAAGATGGGGACATCTACTCCTCTCCCTGGCACTTCTCATTCTGGCATGGAGACTGGGGGCAGCCGTGTCTCACCCGGGGCCTGGGGTGCAACCCAAGACTTTGTGTTCATCAGCTGATAGAGCCGGAGCGGGAGATCCTGTGTCCCTGCAAACTCCGAGGAGACAAAGCAGCACGCAGTAAGAAACCCCGGAAACGGGAGGGGCGAGTCCCGTGGCATCCGGGGGCTTGGCGGCGGTGGAGCATCTGCCTTCAGCTCAGGTCGTGATCCCGGGGTCCTGGGATCGAGTCCCACAACGGGCTCCCTGCTCAGCGGGACGGGGGGTCTGCTTCTCCCTCTGCCTCTGCCGCTCCCCCGAAGGCTCCGGAGATTGCCAGCAAAGCCGCGGCTGGGGGGGCAGACGCAGGGACAGACTTCTTGCCGATGGCTCGGTCTCGGACTTCTGGCACCGAGCACGGGGAGGCAGTCAGCTTCTGGGCCAGTATGCCCCCCGGTCTGTGGTCGCTGGTCTGCGGCGGCGGGAGACCGACACCGAGGGGAGCCAGACCGCAGCGTGAGCCCGGAAGGAAAGCAGGTGCAGCCTCCCCACGTGCTGTCCCCTGTGGCAGCGTGCGTCTGGGCCCGTCCCCGTGGAACCTCAAGTACAGGAGGGAGACCGCAACCTTTCGTGCTACAGCTGCGTGCCCCAGGAAGTCGGGCGACGGTGGGCACCATGGAGGGCGGAGGTGCGCCCGCTCGCGAGGGAGGAGAGAGGCCTGCAGGGCTCCCACAAGCCACGGGCCGGCCAGACAGCCCCTCCCGGGGCCTGGGCAGGAGAGCTCGCCTGCAGGAGCGCCTGGCCTGCTCGGCACGTCTCTCTGCAGAACCGTCACCAACCTCGCCTGCAGGAGTGCCTGGCCTGCTCGGCACGTCTCTCTGCAGAACCATCACCAAGGCAGCACCCTGGATTCTCGGACAGCGCGGGCCGCCTCGCCCTGCGGCACATAAACCAGCACGCAGAGCTGGGCCCAGGACAGAGAAAGGGTAATCGCCGTGGGGGAGGAGCTCTGGGTCCCGCCTGGCCGACTCCTACCAGTAAAAGATGAGCTCACAATCAGAAAGTACAAAACTCACCAAGAAAGAGCCACGGGAGGGGGGTAGGAACAGACATGCAAACAGCAGGACCCCCAGCAAAGAACACGGGCTAACATGGGCTAGGAGAGCGTGAGTTCCCACGGTGAACACAGCGAAAGGACTGGAGGAACGTCCTTTGGTGAGGTGAATGAATGTGAATGAAAAGGTGAATGAATAGGGAGGGGATTCCAAGGGAGGGGAAGAATGGGCGGGTTGGACAGGGGAGCGGTAGTCACTGAAATGACTCAATATGCAGGTTCGAATGCGATTTGGACGCAGCGGATGGCCGCGCTTGCCGGAGGCCCTCGGTGGCCAGGCTGCAGAGCAGGGTGTGGACGAGGGACCCGACAGAAGGTGCAGAGCTGCTGTAGGGCTCCTTTTGGAGAGATCAGGAGTTGGGGTGACTGAGGACTTCCCACACTCGCAAGATTTGAACCCTTACATCCAGAATACTAGGATTCCTGAGCCAGAAACACCCCGAATCTACTTTCTACATCCAAGAATGAAACCACAGAATACAAAAGACATACAATTTAAGAGGAAAACCCCCCTCAGATTGTCTCAAAAGTAGTTCTGATGACAGCAGACTTATCAGTGATGATGATAAAAATCTAACGATGATTGTATATCTGTTTTTTCAAAGTCTCAAGATGAAATTTAGGATTTTACACCTGGCATTATCATGTATTATGGTGTAAAAATTTACCGCAACACTGTGCAATTCAGAGCAAAACACAGCAGGTCCTTCACAGCTCCCAAGGGTCAGAAGCTGGATGTGGCTTAGCTGTCCTCTGCGTGACGGGTTCCCGCACGCGTGATGGGTTCTCACACGGCTGCGGTCCCGGCGCTGGCAGGGGGCTGTGGCCTCATCTGAAGGCACAACGGGGACGCCCGCTTCCAGGCTCAGCCCCTGCTCTCGGCCCCCCTGGCAGAGACTCCTCACCTCCGGGCCTCGTGCACCTCACCCAGGCAGCAGGAGGCCAGGCCGGCAACTGGGAGTCGGTTAGCGGGACAGAAGGCGCAGTAACCTGATGGTGGCAGGCGTCAGTCCAGCTCCCAGGGGGGTGCGGGGGGGGGCTCACACGAGGAGGGGGCCGGCAGTGTGCCCAAGCGCACAGTCAGACTACCATCCAGTGAGGGCTGAGACAAAGCCACCTGCAAACACAGGCGACACAGAGCTGACCCCCCGTCTGCGGGGAAGGCTCTCCTAGAGCTTCGGGGGAGGTGAGTGGGACAGAGGGAGAGGGTGTGTGGCGAGAAGCAACTGAGACTATGAACAGTGGCCCAACCGCACGAGGAAGGGCAGCGGAGGTGAGGGAGTGAAGGGATGATGTGGGGCCAGCCAAGCAGTGCCCGGCCCTGGTGTCATTCAGGAGGAGGCTGGCCAGGTGACGTCCATCCCTGCTCCTAAGTCAAGGACTGGGTTTAAAAAGGGAAGTCAGTCCTTACCATGACACAGAGAGCTTCCGAGTCCGCGGAGGATCTTGCAGGGGTCAGGAAAGGGGATAGCAAGGCAAAGGTAAAGTCTGGTAAAGGGAAAACATAAAATGGGGAAAAACCTCAATCAGAACCCTGATCACAGTGAAGTTCTGTGGATTAAACTAGCCAGTTTTTAAAAAATCACTTATCAAATTGGATGGAGAACAGGAAATGTAGCTGTGTCCTCATTTGAAGGACACGGCTGAATCAATAAGGAAAGAAATGCGTGAAGCAGCTGGTCACCAGCAGAGAGCTGTGGCGACATTCTCGATGCAGCTACAAGGCGCCGTAAGATGAACAGCATGGGCGGGAGGAGAGGGGCCGCCTCAGATCGGGGAGACTCAGTCACGCTGAACTTGCATGTACCAAACACGGAAAATCTATAACGCAGACGTTGACCGAAGTCCAAGAGCAAATGACGGGCTGCGCAGTCGGAAGGAAAGCAAGATGCTCATCTCAGGACGGACAAGGCAGGCCGAGAATTTGTAAGGTCCCAAAGACTCGAAGAACCCAGTTACAAGCGAGATTCGGTAGACATAAAACTCTGCCCACCGATTTGAGGAATTCCTCATTTTCAAGCACATGTGGGATGTTTACCAGCAAGGGACACACTGCAAAGCCTCCAGACCAACTCTCAACAAAATAGCTGAGAATCTATGCACACTGATCATGTTCTCCGACCACACGCAAAGAAACAATCACCGAACATTTGGGAACGTAAAACTGTGAGACGATACTTGACCGATGGTTCAAGGAGCGCATCAGAAGGGGACCCGAAAATGGGTGGAACCCAACAACAAACAAACACCACGTGCAAAACTTCTGAGGCTGCAGCCGCGCTGGACCTTGGGAGGGAATTTCTATCCTGCAAGTTCATGCACAAGTGAGCAGGAGAAGTGGAGCGGTAGCTGTCTCGTTGGAGACGCAAAGAAAACAATGAAGACCAGAGAAGTGATTCGTGGGATTGAAAACTGGAAAGAAAAGCAAACATTAGGCAAGATGAACGAAACTCCAAACTGGGTCTTTGAAAAGACTGTGTGGTAGGAAGCCTCTAAGACGGCCTCCCGTGACCCCACCTCCTGGCATTCACAGGCAGCCAAGTCCCTTCCTGAGCCCGGGCGAGGCTGGCCGACCACTCCAGTGAGTAGGATACAGCAGAAGTGATGGGACGTCCCCTCCAAGACTAGCCCACAAGAAGTTTGTGGCTTCTGTGCCCCCCAGATCCCCCACGCTGGAGAAAGCAGCTGCCATGGGAAGAACCGATGTCTCCAGCTGACGGCCACGGGAGTGAACTTGGAACTGGGTCCTCTCCCAGCTGAGCCCTCCAATGGTTGCAGTCCCAGCCAACGCCTTGCAGCCTGTAAGACCCCCAGAGAGAGCCACCAAATTCGGCCACACCGGGTTCCTAACACACAGAAACTATGAGAGAATCCATGTTCACTGTTTTCAGCCACTGAATTCTGATGCCGTGTGTTGTCCAGCACTAGGTTGGCCCACGTAAACTAGAAGGGTCGTGATGTGGCGAGGCCGAAGAAGAAAGGAGGGAAGAGCACATCCCTGAACAGTATTAGGAACAAACAAGGACACACAAGCACAGGTAGAACACACATCTGAAAATCAAAAGGAAAGATTACAACCAATTTTGGTCAATAAATTCAAAGCTTAAATAAAATAAACAATATTCTATTAAAAATTAATCTTCACAAAATCACTTGAGGAAAAAATACAATACCCCCACAGCTCGATAACCACAAAGCAAATGAGTCGGTAGTTTATAGAAGTACCCCCAAAGAAACAGATGCAGATGATCTAAGGAAAAATTCTATCAAGTATTTAAAGAATAGGCCATCCAAATCTTATACAAAGTGTTTTAGATGATTAAGAAGTTGGAAAGCTACCCAACTAATCTTGAGAGATGAAAACCAGATAGTGTTAAAATGAAATTAAAAAAAATATGTAGACTAATCATATTTAGAAACAGAAATACAAAATTATAAAATTAAATATGAACACATCGCATCTATTAACATGCACAAAAATAATAATTATGGCAAGTCAGGTTTATTCCAGAAATGGAAGAATGACTTATCATGAGGAAATACATGAACATTTAACACATTAGCAAATCAAGGGAACTTTTCCACTGAATCATCACAACACATACAAGAAAAACTGATAAAATCTAGTGCACACTACTCTTTCATTGAGGTAAAATTGACATAACATAAAATGTAACCATTTAAAGTGTACAATTGTGGCTTCCAGTGGATACCCACAGTGCTGTGCATCCTTCAGCACTAGATAATTCTAGATAATTTCATCACCCCCAAAAGAACCCCCATTCCCATTTAGCTGCCACTCCCCACTTCCCCTCCCTTCACACGCTGACAACCATTAATTTGCTTTCTGTCCCAATGACCTTGCCTATACTAGACATTTCATATAAATTGAACCATACAATTTGTAGCTTTTGTGTCTGATTTGTTTCACTTGATACAATGTTTTCAAGCATGTATCAGTGCCTCATTTTTATGACTGAGTTAAATACCATTATATAGATATACATTTGGTTAGTCCATTCATCAGCCAATAGACATGTAGACATTCATTTGGTTGCCTGTTGATTGGAGAGTCTAATCAACTTATATTTAGTGCACTTATTGATAAGAAAGCACATTACTTCTGCCATTTTGCTACTTGTTTTCTATTTGTCTTACATCTTTTTAATTTTTCCTGGATTCCTCCATTTCTGCCTCTTTTGCTTAGGTAGATATCTCTCAGTGTAACATTTTGATTTCCTTCTCATTTCTTTAACTCTCTCTATATTTGTTATTAGCTCCTGCCATGTCACTTACAAGTAACATCTTAATTTGTGAAAATCTAGTCTGAATAAATACAAACTTAATTTCCATAGTATACAAACTTTGCTCCTACATAGCTTCATTTCCCCATGTTGTTTTTGTTACAAATCACATTTTTATACATTGCATGCCCATCAACAGGTTTTATAATTATTGTTTTATGTAACTGTCTTTTAAAGCAACAGGAAATGAAAGAGGATTTAGAAACCAAAAGCACAATAATACTGGCTTTCACATTTATTTTTCTATATTTCTTTGTGTGCATTTGAGTTACTGTCTAGTGTCTTTTCATTTCAACCTGGACGGATTCTCGTTAGCATTCTTGCATGGACGGTCTCCTAGTGACAGATCCTCTCAATTGTTGTTTATCTGGGGATGTCCCAATTTCTAGTTAAGTTTGGAAGGATAGTTTTCCTGGATGTTGAACTGAATTGGCAGTTCTTTGTGCAGCGTTTACCGTGCATCCCCCCAATGCTCCCTGGTGCCCATGATCTCTGAGGAGAAATCAGCTGTCATTCTTAGAGAAGAACCCTTACAGACACTCACACTGAATTTGGTTTTCAGTAGTTTGATTATCACATGTCTCAGTGTGGATTCCTTGGAGGAGTTTTCGTACTTGGACTTTGTTAAGCTTCTTGGATGGATACATTCATGATTTTCATTGAATTTGGAAAGTTTTTGGTCATTATTTCTTCAAATATTCTTTCTACCTTGTGCCCTCCTCCTAACATGCATATGTCAGTTCACTTGATGGTATTCCATAAGTCTCTTAGGCTCTGCTAATTTTTTTTTCTTTTTTTTTCTTCTCAGATCTTCTAATGCCTAATGACCTGTATTCAAGTTCACTGAGTCCTTCTGATGTCTGCTCAAATCTTCTATTGAAACACCTTTACTGAATTTTTTCTTTTCAGTTATTGTAATTTTCAAATGCCGAATTCCTTTTTGGTTCCTTTTAATAATTTCTGTATTTTTATTGACATTCTCCATTTCGTTAGATAATGTTTCCACGGTTTCCTTTGGTTATTTGTACATGGTTTCTTTAGTTCTTTGAGTATGTTTAATTAGTTTATTTAAGGCGCTTGTATGATTAATCCAGTGTCTAGGCCTTTTCAGGACAGTTTCTATATATTTCCTTTTGTTCTATGTGTGGACCATATGCTCTCATTTATTTGTATGCCTCGTAACTTTCATTGTTGTTGAAAACTGGACATTTTGCACATTATAGTGTGACATCTTTGGAAATCAGATTCTCCTCCTTCCCCAGGGGGTTTATTATCACTTCTTGAGGTTGCTGTTATTTGTTTAATGACTTTTCTGAACTGATTTTGCCAAGTCTGCATTGTTTGTCACATGACCACTGACGTCTTTGTTGAGCTAGCTTAGCGGTCAGTTAGTGATTTGACAAAGACTTCTTTAAAAGTCTATAACAGCAACATCTTCCCGGACCGTAAAAGCAGTCCCTGCAGATGGGCCATGCCCGCGGATCGGGACGTGCTTTCAACACTCATCCAAGCAGTTGAATACTCTGCCTCTGCCCTCAGTGCCACTTGCATGGAACCTGCAGGCCCCCAGGGATGAGAGATGAGGCTGCGTGGGCTGCCCTCCGCCAGGGAATGCGAGGGCAGCTTTAGACCCGCCGGAGCTCCCACCTCAGCCTCTCCTCCCAAGCTTTTCAATATGTCTGTGGTTTGGCCCCAGCCAGCAGCACCTAATAAATACATTTGCCTTTAAAAGTTTTAACAGGAATCGCCCCTCCCCCAGAGCTACTGCTTGGTCCTGGAGAGTGAGTTCCTAGTTGGGTGAAACAGGGGCAGGCACAAATGCCCGGAGCCCTCAGACCATGATGGAACTGCTTTTCCTTGATCAAGCACTAACCTGTTGTTATAAATCTTTGGTCATTTTCCAGAGTTTTGATAAAGTTGACTCTGAGATAATTTTTTTGCCAGTTTCCTTGCTGGTTCCTGAAGTTCCTTACTCCGCCCCTTTTCACAGGCATCACTGCCTAAAAAGCATTTTTGATGAAACCCTGTCAGAAAAGTGTAAACAGAAGGAAAAATCCTTGAGTTGATAAAGAATATCAGCCAAAAGTGGGCAGTAAGCATCACAAAGAGCAGATGTGGTGACGCTGGGCACTCACGGCCACAGAGCTCACCTCACATTGTGCTTTACTACACGGAACAATGCGGACCCAGTAGCAAAGCATCCTAAGCGCTTGCCTTCGGGAACGACAACACACCTGCCTTCGCCGCAACCTCATGCTGGGTTTCCCCGCCCCAGGAGCCCAGGCGCCCTTACGACTGACTGCAGGGCGGCTGGGAACCTACGCGGAAAATCAGGAGTCTGCAGACTAATATCCGCACCCATAAAACATCACTAAACATCAAAATATAATAGAAACAGAAAAAGGAATCTTTTGACGAGATGCAGCAGGCAGGACCTGTAGGACAACCTGGGTGAAGTCCGCTCCCCTTTCTGCCACACGAGGAGCACATGTCCGGACCCCCCACGCTGGGCTCGCCCCGGAGATCAGCCCAGGCCAGAGACCTGGCGGGAGGGACGAGGCAGTCCTCAGCCAAAACGCTCCGGCGCTCTCTCCCACTGGGTCAGTCACGGGGCCGCTAACTGTGGCGGTGCTGTCATGTGTCCCCACCTCCTGTCCCCGTGCTCACGTGCTGGGAGCCCGTCTGAGCCTGAGGGGGACCTTGCAATATGTTTCAGCCAGTAGAACGTGCAACGTGATGCGATGTCAGTTCCACGATCATCATTGGGATGAGATTTTAGAGCCCACGTGGCTGAGCGTCTCCCCTCTTTGCTGGCCTGGGGAGGATCCGTGGGGCGAGTTGCTGAGGGCGGCCTCCCGCCGGCAGCCAGAAACCGAGGCCCTTGTGCCGCCCCCTGCGAGGAGCAGAATGCGGCCATGGCCACTGAGCTTGGAGGTGGGTCCTTCCTGGGCCTCAGAGGAGAGGGCAGCCGGGGCGATTCCTGACCCGCGGAGACGGTCAGAATCAGGGGCCAAAGTAGTCCCCAAGTCTGGCAGTGTGGTCACACAGCCGCGGCCACCTGCCGTGGTGACGGAGGGCGGTGCTGGCCCGAGGTGTGTGGGCGTGGTCTGCTTCGGTGTGGAGCCACCGCTGTCTGGGGCTCTGGTCACCACACAGAACCTGGCCCTATGACTCCCATTCATCGTTGGAAAATGACCTTCGGCCTGTGAGCAACGGGTGGGGCCCGTGGGGGGCGAGCAGGAGGCAGGTCCCACAGCCCACGGGGGGACAGAGCAGAGTCTCGGGGCCTCGGCGGCGGGTGGGGACCGGCAGGACTACCTCACCTCCTGCCTGCGAAGGTCCTGGGGCTCCGGCTCAGCCCGGGGTCGTCTGGGGCCACGGGCGGGGGGGAGAAGGGGAGAAGGGGGGCATCTGGTGCGTCTCCTCATTTGATGTCAGGGCTTGACCCACGAAGGGTCCCCGAGTCCAGGAGAAACAGCCCAGCGCCAAAAAGAAAACGGATGGAAGCTGGAGCCGAGTCCCGAGGGATGAAGACCCTAATGGTCACCTGCTTGCCGGCCCCCTCTTGCCTTCTCCCCACTCCCGCTGCGGCAGTCTGGGGTGTAAGAGTCCCCAGCACCTGTCTCTGGAAACATAGTCTAGCCAACTCCCCATGGGGCTCGGCCAGCAGGGCGGAGGTCAGAGGGCAGCAAAGCCCGGAGCCGACAGACCGCTGGACCAGGAGGCGGAGAGAACCGTCACCACGGCAACCATTTACAGCCTCCCCAGGCGACAGGCAACGCGATGCAGCTCAGCAGAGGTATTTTGGGCAACACGAAAAGGAAAACCGCACCGGCAGGAAATCGGGTGTGGCCCCTGGGGACGGGAAGGCGCCCCTTCTCAGCGTCTGGGCGCTCAGGTGCTCAGTCTTTCCCGGAGCACCCCCCCAAAAGTCCTCTTCCCACCGCACATGCCCAGGGATCCCTCGGAGCGCCCCCCAGGCCTGGATGCGAGGCCCCGGCCAGCACAGGGGTGCCCAGGGCCCGGGAGTCATGGAGGACGGAGAGGGTACAAACCAGTCTTCAGATCGAAGTCCGAGCCCAAGAGTCACAGAGTCCTGGCTGCCGGCACGGCGTCGATGCCGCGGAAGCGGTCAGACGAGAAGGAGCAAAGCCCACAAGGGCGCGGAGGGTGCTCCCTGGCAGAAACCGGAGGACCCTGGAAAGAGCCTGCAGTGGGAGACTTGTTCTCGTCCTGACTCCCAGAGCTGGCTAGCGCGACCTCGTTAGTGTCGTTAGGATGAGGCCCAACCCGCCACGGAGGAGGGACGCAGACACAGAGGGAGGGGTGACGGCCCAGCCCAGGGGCCCCATGCACCTTCCACGACTCCAGCAGCTGCAAAAGGCCCGGAGCACCGTCCCCGCGAGCTCGGGTGGGAGCAGCGGCGTGGACACCTCGACCTCGGCCTTCTGGCCTCCAGGACGGGAGGGTAGCTTCTGGGGTTTGAAGCCAGCCCGGGGCTGCTGCCTGGCTGCAGCAGCTTGGGGGCGAAGACGGACCGTGGCCTCTCACTGGCCATCAGAACCTTCTTCCTTCGCGTGGAGGGACTTCTCAGGAGCAAGGAGCTCTCGTGGCACAAACGCCCCGATGCCTGCCCTCCGTCCTTCCCTGTTCGCCCGTCCCTGCTGCTTCCATTCAAATTATGGGAAAGTAAGCTAACATGCCCACCGCTAGGCCCTGGGCTCCTCTGATGCCCCCAGCCCCGTCTCTCCTTGAGTGTGCGTCTGAAGACGGCCACCAGCTCGGCCGGGGACAGACGTGAGACAGCAAATGCTCTCCTGCTCTCAGCCTGAGATCCTCTACATTTGTGGGTTCTTATCATAAGATTGCACATTTTTATCAAAAACAATGCTGTTTTGGGTGCCCGGGGGGCTCAGTCAGGGCAGCTTCTGCCTTCGGCTCAGGTCATGATCCCGGGTCCCGGGATGGAGTCCGGATGGAGCAGGAAGCAGGGAGCTCACTTCTCCCTCTGACCTTTCCCACTCTCGTGCCCCCTCTCTCCCTCCCTCTCTCTCTCTCTCAAATAAATAAAATCTTAAAACGAAAAACAGAAAATAAAAACAAAACCCGCAATGCTGTTTTAGCGGACGTGAAGAGCGCGAGAGGGACCCCGGGGGCTGTGGATGTGGAGCGCGGCCCGGCAGAGGGCGGTGGGGCGTTGCGGGCGAGCTCCCGTGGGCGCCCCCCTCCCCGCAGTAGGTGTCATTTTGTAACATTTCTTCGAGTCAAAAACCTTGAGAGAAAACCAGCTTTGCCCGGCGTATTGATTTCCTGGGGTTTCCGTGACGAGCCAGGTGGCTTCAGACGGCAGGAACGGATCGTCTCACGGCTACGAGGACGGGAGCCTGCGACCCAGCTGCCTGCAGGGCGGTGCTCCCTCTGGGGACCAGGTGCTCCTGGGCGCGTGGGCCTCCGGCCTCTGCGCCCGTCCCCACGTGGCCTCCTCTGCTCCTGTGGCTCGTCTTATAAGGACACGAGTCACGGTGGACCAAGGGCCTGCCCTGCGCCAGTGTGGCCCCCTCTTAACCAATTCCGCTCGCCACGGCCCTATCTCCAACTCGGGTCGCTGTTTGAGATCCTGGGAGTTAGTGTCGACGTGTCTTACTGTGGGACGCCATTCAGTCCCCAGCACCGGGTCTGGGGTGAGACGTGCCCGACACCCCACTTGCTTCCGCAGCCCGCCAGTCTCCCTGCGAGCTCTCCGTCAGAGCTGGTGGAGGGGGCGCGGCCCCCAGCAGGGGGGCACTGACAGGCCCCTCGGGTCACCTTCCCACGGCAGGGTCACCGGAGGGGATACGCCGCCGTCGCTGTGAGGCTCCTTCCGCGCTGAAGAGAGCGAGACGCTGCTGACGTTTGCTCACAGGCCCCTTCGGTGCTGATATCATTTAAAATTACTACGAAAATCAAAATCGTTACCACTAAAGTTACAGATGGTTGTTTAAAAACCTTCCAAGTCGCTACCGTGGCCTTAAACTTGAGTGATTTCTCCGCTCTCCACTGCTTTGCATAGATTCAGTTTTCTCCTTTCCGCCTGCACGCTTTCACGATCTTTTCAGAGACTGAGCATAAACTCCTAGAATCTGGGCACATAGGGAGCTCGTCTCGGGTCTTGAAGGACCTTCGGCGGGACACAGATCCCAGCGACCCCCTCGCCTCGGCGCATGGGAGGGAGGAGGCAGCCATCAGTGCCACTGCCCTCTGCCGTGGGCCATGGAACTTTGACGTCCAGCGTTTTAAGTTGAATATGTAGCAACAATTCACTCACTAAAAAGTGTTTTGGGGGTGCCTGTGTGGCTCAGTCACTTAGACGTCTCTCTTTTTCTTTAAGATTCTATTCCTTTATTTGACAGAGAGAGAGAGAGCACAAGCAGGCAGAGAGGCAGGCAGAGAGAGAGGGGGAAGCAGGCTCCCCGCCGAGCAGAGAGCCCGATGTGATCCCAGGATCCTGAAATCATGACCTGAGCCGAAGGCAGAGGCTTCAACCCACTGAGCCACCCAGGCGCCCCGAAGTCTGACTCTTGATCTCAGGGTCATGTGCTCAAGTCCTGCGTTGGGCCCCAGCACCTAAAAAAATGTATTTTCGGCAGCTGGCCTGGATCGCTTGTGGCCATGAGCAGGACAGGCAGAGCCCCGCTCTTGGACCTGACGCGCCACAGGCACGGGGGAGCCATGCCAGCTACCGCGCAGTGCCCGGTGGCCGCGGCTGCCACGGAGAAAGGTGCAGGGGCGGTGCCGGGAGCAGGCCCGGGCAGACACAGGAAGGGTCCCCCAAGGAGAGCCCTGAATGGGGGAACACGGCGTGCGCAAGGGGATGGAGCCCGGGGGGCTCTCAGCTGCCCGTTGTCGGTGCCATCCGTCCTGCTCCCTCTGGGCTATTTCCATCTGTCCTGCACAGTCAGGGTCCTTTCTTCCCCATGACAACGGGGAGGTACAGCCAGCTCTGGCGGCCACCACGGAACCCGTGCCCTCATGTCCTGTCCAGATGCCCTCCTCCGAGTGCTCTGTCCTCACGCCATCAGGAGATCCTTGAAACAGTCCCCTCCCATTCCCGCTCGCGCCCCGAGCTCCGAGATCTGCTCAGATGATTCCCCGCTTTCTTTTCCAGGTGATTAGGCATTTCTGGGCAGCATGTGCATACCCATTTTCTTCAGGGCCCCATGCAGAGCTCCCGGGAGGCTGGGGAGCACAGGCCCCAGAGCCCAGTGCTGGGGGCCGGCAGGCCTGCACTCACCAGCCCGATGCTGGAGGCCAGGGGCTGGCTCTGCACCTGCGGGTCCTCGCCAGGGAACGGCGCCTGGGAGGGAACGGCGCCGGGGAGGGCCTGGCACCGGGGAGGCCGTGGCGCCTTCTGCACCAGTCGCCGGAGGCTAAGAGGATTGATAGGAGATGTGGACTGTGCCCAGCGTTCCCCATGCATTCCGAGAGCAGGGACAGTCCATGTGTCCTCCCCTGGGGGGGCTGGAATCAGTTGATGAGAAGTGCAGATCAGGAGAACCTCTTCCCCTCAAGATACCGGCAGAGTTAGTCAGGTTGACGGGGGAGGAGACCGGGCTGTGAAGTGGGCTCCTGGGCCTCCCGGCAAAACAGCACAGGACGCGGGGTAACATGGCCCAGAGGGCGGCCGGCCGGCAGGAGCCCGGCGACCCAGCTTCCGGAGAACCTATCGGGCTGTCCTCCCAGAGCCGCCGCGCCGTCCGCGCCCAGCAGCAGCGTCGAGGACAGCCCCAGCTTCCCCGCGTTTGAGGGCGTCACCTACTTTACCCCATTCAGGCTTCTGTTTGCAGTTCCCCGACGGCTCGTGGTGCTGAGGACCCTCTGTTTGCTTGTTTGCTGTCTGTATACCCTCTTTGGTGGGACATCTGTGTCTTTCGCCCATGTTCTATTTGGCTAGTTTGGGGTTTTTTCTTGTTGACTTTTGAGCCTTCTGTATACATTCCAGATACGAGTCCTTCGTCAGACGTGTGGTTTGCAAATAATGTTCTCCTAGTCTGTAGCTTGTCTTTTCATCCTCCTAACAGGATCTTTACCAGAGCAAAGGTCTTTAGTTTTGGGAAAGTCCGATTTATCAAGTGCGTCCTTGTGCGGACCCCACTTCCGGTGCCCCGTTTAGCACCTGGCCGTCCCTGGTCCCGGACACTGTCTCCTGCGCGGCCTTCGGAAAGGGTGGCCGGTTCACCTTTTACTCTGAATGCATGCTGTGCTCATTTGAGCTCACATTTGTATAAGGAGTGAGGTGTAGGTCGAGGTCTTTTCATTTGTTTTGGTTTTGTTTCTTCGCCAATGGATGTTCAATGGCTCTAGGACCATTTGTGGAAGAGCCTATCCTTCTCATAAAGTGGTTTCTTCACTTCCGTCAAAAATCAGGGAGTCAGGGGCGCCTGGGTGGCTCAGTCAGCTGAACATCCAACTCTTGATTTCAGCTCAGGTCACGATCTCAGGGTTGTGAAATGGAGCCCCTCATTGGGCCCCACAGTGGGTGTGGAGTGGGCTTGAGATTCCTCTCTCCCTCTGTCCCTGCTGGCTCACGCACGCTCTCAGAAAAACCTCAGGTGGTCACACTGGCGTAGGTCTGCTCCTGGGTCCTCTCTGCAACTGAACTCATGTCTTCTCCAAAGTCTTGAGACCGAGCCCACTGATTCCCCCATTTTTTTCCTTTTCCAAAGTGTTTTAGCTCTCCCAGTTCCTTTGCATTTCCATACATACTTTAGAATAATCCTGTTTGTATGAACGAAATAAATACTGCTGGAATTTCGTTAGGGGACGTGCGAGGCCAGTGTATCGATCTGGGCAGACGGGACGTCCTGGTTCTCTTGAATCTTCCAATCCATGACCACATGCGTCTCATTCATTTGGATGTTTGATTTCTTTCATCACTACCACGTAAGTGGTAAGTAAGACCAGCAAACAGGTCTTGTACATGTTTTTTTGGATTCGTACCTAGCTGTTTTAATGATTATAAAACTTTTAAAATTGTGATTATGTATTTTTTTAAATTTTGGTTTCCATGTATAGAAATAAAGTTGATGCTTACCTTGTATCCTGAAACTGCCGAACTCACGTATTCATTCTAAAGCAGTTTTTGGTTTGAGATTTTGTTTGTTTGTTTGTTTGTTAGATTCATTGGAATTTTCTGCATAGTCAGTCATGTTGTCGACAAATAGAGACAGTTCAGTTTTCTCTCTTCAAACCAGATGCCTCCCCGACCCCTTGCCTTGCCTTCCTGCGCTGGCTGGAACTCGGAGCACCGTGCTGAGTAAGGGTGCTGAGCGAAGACTTCCTTGCCGTGTCCTGATTGTGGGAGAAAAGCATCAGTTTTTCACTGCTCTGTATTCAGTAGCTGGAGGTTTTCTATAGAGTTTCTTCATCAAGATAGAGAATTCCTTCTATTTTGATGTTTTCTGAGTTTTTATCATAAATGAACGTTAAATTATGAATCAGAAGAAATGTTCTTTCTGCACCAACTGATGTGCTCACGTGATTTCTCTTTTTCAGCCCGTTGATTGGATGGATTAATATTGATTGATTTTTGAGTATCAGACTGTCCTAGACGTCCAGAATGCACCCCACGTGGTTATGGTGCGTGATTGTTTTTATACAGTGATGAGTTCTAATTGATAATGTCCCGATGTGGATTTTGGCACCTCGGTTAATGAGGGATATTAGTCTGCAGTTTTCTTTTTCTATACTGTCTTTCTCAAGTTGAGTATCAGGGTAATACTGACTTCATCAAATAAATTAGGAAGTGCTCCCTTGTTTTCTCTCAATTTCCTGGAAAATATTTTGTAAAATTGATGTTAATTCTTCTTTAAATGTTTGGAAGAATTCTCCAGTGAAACAACCTAGGCCCGGAGATACCTTTTTTTTTTTTTTTTTTTTTTTTTTGTGCTCTTTTGAGAACTTGGTCCATTTCACCTAAGGTGTCAAATTTGTGTAGGGAGAATATTTCCTCCTCGCTCTTCTCTGTGTGCAGAGCCTGAGCTGAGGCCCCTGGTTTGTCCTTGATAGTGATCCACTGTGTCTTCTCTTTTTTCTTTATCAATTTTGCTAGAGGTTTGTCAATTTTATGGCCTGTTGTTTAATTGATTTTCTCTGTTTCTTTTTTCAATTTGATCGATTTCTGTGTATTTTTTTTTTAAACAGAGAATTTTTTTTTAAGATTTTATTTATTTATTAGAGAGAGAGAGACTGAGAATGAGAGGGGAGAAGGTCAGAGGGAGAAGCAGGATTTCTGTGTATTTTTATTATTTCCTTCTGCTTGTCTTGGATTTATTTTGCTTCTCTTTTTCCTAGTTTCTTACGGTATAAGTTTAGATGATTGGTTAAAGGTTTTCCTCTTTTTAATGTAAGCATTTAATGCTGTAAACTTTCCTCACGGCACCTCTTTAACTGCGTCCCACAAATCTCAATATCTAGTATTTTATTATAACTTAACTCATTAATTTTAATTTCCCTGGGGACTTGCTCTTTGACCCATGGATTATCAGAAATGTGTTGTTCGGTTTCCAAGTGCTTGGAGATTTTCGTATAGTCTTTCTATCATTTCTTAGTATGATTCCATTGTGGTTGGAGAACATACTCTGTATGATTTCAATTATTGTAAATTTGTTGAGATTTGTTTTGTGACCCAAGATATGGCCCATCTTGAATGTTCTGTGGGCACGTGAAAACAACTTGAACTTTGCTGGTGGGTGGAGTGTTCTAGAAATGTCTACGTCAGTAACCCAAACTTGTAATTTCCAGTAATCTACGCTCTGTCTCTAGGCTTTGCCTCTTCCGGACGTTGCATATGAATGGAGCCGAGCCGCGTGCGACCTTCCGTGTCTGATCTCTTCCACTCAGCGTGGTTTTGGGGTTCAGCCATTCTGCCTGTCGGCCCTTAGTTCCTTCTCGTGGCTGAAAAACTGCCCGTTGTAGGGACGGACCACATTTTGCTTACCCATCGGTTGATATTTGGATTGTTTCCACTTTTTGGCTCTTGTCAGTGGTGCTGTTTTGAGCAGGCGGGTGAATATTTTTGCATGGACGTCGCTCTCAGCTCTCTCGGGTTCATACTCAAGTGCGGATCTGCCGGGTCGTATGGTAATTCTATGTTTGAAACCTGGAGAGACACCAGACTCTTTCGCACAATAGCTGCACCATTTTTCATTCTTACCAGCAAAGCAGGAGAGCCCCACTTTCCACTCCCTCCCTAACTAACTCGTTGATTTCTGGGTTTGAATTATTTTGTCATTTGCCCTCTGGGATTATGGCTGTCCCAGTGGGTGTGTGAAGTGGTATCTTTTTTTTTTTAAGATTTTTAAAATGTATTCGTTTGAGAGAGATGCAGAGACAGAGACA
Source organism: Nasua narica (assembly GCA_028533885.1). Classification (NCBI taxonomy): domain Eukaryota; kingdom Metazoa; phylum Chordata; class Mammalia; order Carnivora; family Procyonidae; genus Nasua; species Nasua narica. Next base: position 493,444 of record CM052800.1, read on the forward strand.
GAGAAAGCACAAGCAGGGGGAGTGGCAGAGGGAGAGGGAGGAGCAGGGTCCCCCCTGAGCAGGGAGCCGGATTCGGGACTCGATCCCAGGACGTGGAGATCATGACCTGCGCTGAAGGCAGCCGCCTAACCAACTGAGCCACCCAGGGGCCCCTGTGAAGTGGGATCTTATTGAGGTTTTGATTTGCATTTCCCCCCGTGACTGAGATAAGGGAGGTAAAACGTACCCTTGACCCTCTTAAGGTTTCTGGCTGGGACTGGCGTAAGTATGTGTGTGGGAGTCCTCACGGAAAAAAGGCCCAAAGGGGTGACAAGACCTGGTGTTTATAGAGCAGCTGAACGAGGACAGGGAACCAGGAACCGTGACTACAGTGCCCGGGGAGGGCGAAGGCAGAGGAAAGCTATTTTAACAAGGTCTGTCTGCACAACATTGCCTCGGCCGGATTCCCTGTCTCCGCTGATAAGAGTGTTTCTTTTCGTTTGGTGCAGGGGTGAGGGGCTGTCGTCCACACGGCAGGTCCAGCTTTCGCGTCCAGAAAGGGAAGTTGTGTCGGGAGGTCAGAGCCTTTCTTGTACCTGCTGTCTTTCAAGCAAATAACCAGCGGCCAACACGACGTACTTTGGAGTGCGTGTCCCGGGCCACTTCGCTGGTGACGTTGAGCGTCTCTCCGGGGACTTACCAGCCATTCGTGCACCTTCTTTGGAGAGATGTCTGTGCGAGTGCTTTGTCCACGTCTAAAGGGGGTCGTGTGTCCCTTTGTCACTGAGTCGTCAGAATTCTTTCTGCACCCGTATCGGTAGATGTTTGCAAATATTCTTTCTCCTTCCGTAGGTTGTCTTTTCACTTTCTCGATCATGCCCTTTGATGCACAAAAGTCTTTAATCTTGACGAAGTATGATCCTTCTACTTTCTTTGTATTTGGTTACTCGTGACTTCGGGGTCACCTCTGGGAACCTCTTACTAAACCGAGGCTTAGCTCCCTGGATTGCGGTTTTGCTCCGGCCTTTCTGACCTCAGCTGTCACTTGCGTGATGCCGCACTTCGGTCTCTCCGTGCTCTGCCCGGTGGCGGTCCGGGTCCTGTGCCTCTTTCCCTCAGTCCTGCTTACCTTGGCCACGCCTGCACTTCTCCAGTTCCTGTCCCCTAGCTACCTCCCGAACTCGAGTGTGCCCGCTCACTGTGCCATCCCCGCCAGGGGGCTGGTCGGGGTCCGCCCTCGGGGCCCCGGGAGCAGGCTCCAGACTGCCTACTGCAAGCACACGGAGCAGATTCTAGAAGGGGAGCGGGTGCGTGCGGCCCCTTGGCCCTAAAGACCCATCCATGGGGACGAGTGAAATGGGAGACCGACACCCAGGGACTCCTGCCTCAGGTGCACCATCTTTTTGGCGGGAAAGCAGCACTGCGGAGCTTTAACCCCGGAAGGGAAAGGCTCTGGACACGAAAATGCTAACCACAAACTGGGTGTCCACACCGCTTCGGGGGGGAGGACTCTGGGAGGCCGTCTTGTCAACCTGATTCTTTCTTTGTTTCAGTGTATTTTCTACAAAGGAATTTAAAATCACTCCTATGGGGCACCTGGGTGGCTCAGTGGTTTAAAGCCTCTCCCTTCGGCTCAGGTCATGGTCTCAGGGTCCTGGGATCGGGCCCCACATCGGGCTCTCTTCTCAGGGGGGAGCCTGCTTCCCCCTCTCTCTCTGCCTGCCTCTCTGCCTGCTTGTGATCTGTCAAATAAATAAATAAAATCTTTAAAAAAAATAAATAAAATAAAATCACTCCTAGTGCTCTAAAAGGGTTACCTAATTAAAATTCTGCCTGCGAGCTAAAGTGAGTAAAATACACCAGTGGGGGTACATCAGTGATTTCGCATGAAAATAAAATCAGAATTCAAGAGCAGGGGCGCCTGGTGGCTCAGTCAGTTAAGCATCTGACGCCTGATTTTGGCTTAGATCATGGCCTCAGGGTCGTGGGGTTGAGCCCCGCTTCAGGTTCCACTCCGGGCATGGAATCTGCTCAAGATTGTCTCTCTCTTTCTCTCACTGCCCCTCCCTGCTCCTTCTCTAAAATGGAAGGAAAACGAGAGTTCGCAGAGCCGCCCGGTAGAAGGTGGGACATCTAGAGCGAGTCATTACCCTTAGAAAGCAAAGGGCTCTGGGCTGGTGGTGATGACAGTCCACTTTCCTTCCCGTGAAAGTCAGCGAGTCCCAGTGAACAGGCTCGCTGGTGCGCGGGCGGGGCCCGAGGTGCCATCACCGCGCCGCGCGGGGGACCCAGTTGTGACCGCGCGAGCCCGTCCCTCCCAGCCGACGCTGACCTTCAGGGACGACGTCCATGTCGCCGCATCCCTCCCCCTGCTGTTTGCTGGGAGCTGCCGGAGAAAGGGAAGACGGTGGGGACAGGGAGGTCCCGGAGGAGCACGTCTGTCCTGCGAGGGGCCCCCAGGGCGGCGGGGTGAGGAGAGGGCCGCGCGGGGTCAGGGGCAGGTCGCCACCGGCCGCACCTCCGGGGGACAGGCCGGCCGGCACGTGGCCGCGGGGTGACCAGCATGGAGGGAGCCTGCCCCCCAAGTGGGGTCTGCAGCCCTGCCCACTAGTCCTCAGGGCTCGCCGAGGGGCTGGCGGAGAGAACGCCCCGGGGGCGCCCCCCCCCCCCCCGCGTGGACCCTTGCGGGCGCGGCGGCCTGTGAAGTTGGGGACAGCACGGAGGGCGGAGAGCGACATGCCGGCCCGAGAGCAGCGGGCGGGACGGAACAGTGCGCAGCCGTCAGGCGGAGAGAGGGGCCGGGGTCAGGGGTCCCAGAGCCCTGCAGAGTCTCGCCAGAGCCCGGATCCCAGGAAGTCAGAGCGCCCCTTTTCATCCCTCATTTACTTAAAATTGAAGTCTAGGGGACCGGGTCAGGGTCAGGCGCCCGGCGCGGGGGCGGACGGCTGTCGCACTGTGCTCGCGAGGGCCGCGGCTTCTGTGGCTCCGAGACCCTGCGCTCTGCACCTTGTACCCTTCATCCCCTCGACCTGCTCGCCGTCCCCGGAAGCCTCCAACTCCGGCTGCCCGTCACCCAACTCTTCTCCCCCAATTTTTAAATTGTAATATATATTACAAATCACATGAAACTTCCCCTCTTCACCATTTTTAAAAAGATTTCCTTTGACACAGAGCGAGCACCAGCAGGGGGGCCGCAGGGAGAGGGAGAAGCAGACTCCCCGCGGAGCCGGGAGCCTGACTCGGGGCTCGATCCCACGACCCGGGATCATGACCTGAGCCGAAGGCGGACGCCCAACCGACTGAGCCCCCGGCGCCCCGATCTTAATCATTTGATACAGTTGGGGGTGTTTAATGCATTCATAATGTGCTGAAACCATCCCGCCCCCATCATTTTGTAAAAGTGACACTCGGTCCCCACCAGACCCTGGCTGCCCCCCCCCCCCCCGCACCCACCATTCGGGCAGTTTCCACACTCCGACCCCTCTATCCGCATCTCAGACAGGAGGATTCACACGCGGTCGGCCCTTTTGTGTCCGGCTCATTTCACCGAGCCTCGTGTCCTCAAGGTTCATCTGTGTCGTAGCAGGTGTCAGAACTTTCTTCACTTTTAAGGCTGAATAACGGGCTGCTGTGTGGACGGACCATGTTTTGGTAGCCACTCATCTGTCCCTGGACGCTCAGGTTGCTGCAGCTCCTTCAACTCCTGTGAATAGTGCTGCGCGAACACGTTGGTGCAAAGTATCTCTTCAAGACCCTGCCCTCGATTCTTTTGGGAACATACCTGCAGGTGGCATTGTGGGATCCTATGCTAATTCTATTTTAATTCTTTGAGTAAGCTCCGTCCTGTTTTCCCCACCAGTAGCCCTCAGCGCTCCTTGCCCCACATCCTGTAACAATCGTTATTTACCATTGTCATGCCCTGCCCATTCCCCTGGGCGTGAGGTGGGATCACACTGTGGTTGCATATTCCTGACGCTCAGTGATGTTAAGGATCTTTTCGTGGCTTGTGGGCCATTTGTGTAACTTCTGTGGTGGAACGTCTGTTCAGGTTCTTTTGACTCGGGTTGTTATTTTTGTTCTTGAGTTTTAGCGGTTCTCTACATATTTTGGATAATAATTCCTTGTGAGACATGTGATTTACAAAAATTTTCTCCCATCCTGTGGACTGCCATTTTATTCTGTTGCGAGCCTCTTTTGATGCACAATATTTTAAAATTTTCGTGAAGTATAATTTGTCTATCTTTTCTTTTTTTCCTGTGCCTTTGCTGTCCTATCCAAGAAATCATGTCAAATGTTGTGAAACTTTGGTCCTGTGTTTTCCCCTAAGGGTTTTATAGTTTTAGGTCTTACATTCAGGTCTTTGATCCCGTCTGAGTTAAATTTTTCATATAAAGTAAGGCTCCGAGGTCATTTTTTTGTATGGGGACATCCAGTTTTCCCAGGACAGTTTGAAAAGACTGTCCTTTCCCTATTAAGTGGTCTTGGCACCCTTGTTAAAAATCACTTGATGGGCGCCTGGGTGGCTCAGTTGGTTGAGCAACTGCCTTCAGCTCAGGTCATGATCCCAGAGTCCTGGGATCGAGTCCGGCATCAGGCTCCCAGCTCCATGGGGAGTCTGTTTCTCCCTCTGACCTCTCCCCTCTCATGCTCTCTCTCACTGTCTCTATCTCAAATAAATAAATAAAAACTTTAAAAAAATATTTAGGGCGCCTGGGTGGCGCAGTTGGTTGGGCAACTGCCTTCGGCTCAGGTCATGATCCTGGAGTCCCGGGATCGAGTCCCACATCGGGCTCCCAGCTCCATGGGGAGTCCGCGTCTCACTCTGACCTTCTCACTTCTGATGCTCTCTCTCACTCTCTCTCTTTCCTAATAAATAAATAAATAAAATATTTTAAAAAAATTTAAAAAAGAAAAAAGAAAATCACTTGACTATATTTGTGAGGGTGTGTTTCTGGGTTCTCTATTCCCTTCTATTGGTTTATATGACTGTCTTTTTGCCAAGACCACAGTTTTGATTATTGTAGCTTTGGTATATGTGCTGCCAAAGCGAGCACTGATTATTGTAGCTTTGTACTAAGTTTCAAAATCAGAAACTGTTATTCCTCTAGTTTTGGTCTTCTTTTTCAAGATTATTTTGGCTGTTCAGCGTTCCTTGAGATTCCATATGAAATTTAGAATTGGGATTTCCAGTTTTTGCTAAGAATGACATTGGGATTTTTATAGGGATTGTATTTGGGAACAATAGATTGCTTTGGGAAGTATGGACATTTTCACAACATTAGGAGTTCAAATCCACAAACATGGAATGTTTCCATTTATTTATGAGTTCTTTAATTTTTTGAGCAACACTTTGTAGTTTTCATTGTACAAGTCTTTCGCTTCCGTGGTTAAATTAATCCTTAAGTACTTGATTCTTTTTAATGCTATTGTAAGTGGATTTTTTTTTTTTTGCAATTTCCTTTTAATAGTGTACATTGTTCAGGTACAGGAAAGCCACTGACATTTTGTTGCCTTTGTATTCTGCCACTTTGCTGAAATCATCTATTAGTTCTAATAAGTATTTTGTGTATCCTTTAGGGTTTTCTAAAATAAGGTTATCTCATCTGCAAACAGAGACAGCTTTAGTTCTTCCTAATTTTGATGGCACTTATTAGTCTTGTCTAATTATTTTTTTTAATTTATTTTTTTCAGTGCTCCAAGGTTCATTGTTCATGCACCACACCTAGTGCTCCTTGCAATTCGTGCCCTCCTCAATACCCACCCCCAGGTGCGCCCCCCCACCCCAAAAGCCTCAGTTGCTCAGAGTCCACAGTCTCTCATGGTTCATCTCCCCCTCCAATTTCCCCTAGTTCACCCTTCCTTTCCTTCTCCCGATGTCCTCCATGTTTTTCCTTATGCTCCACATGTAAGTGAAACTGTATGATAACTCACTCTCTCTGCTTGACTTATTTCACTCCACATAATCTCTTCCAGTCCCATCCATGTTGATACAAAAGTTGGGTATTCATCCCTCCTGATGGAGGCATAATATTCCATTGTATGTATGGACCACATCTTCTTTATCCATTCGTCTGTTGAAGGGCATCTTGGCTCTTTCCACAGTTTGGCGATTGTGGCCATTGCTGCTGTGAACATTGTTTTTTATTATTATTCTTTTTATTTGTTTTTTTAAAAGATTTTATTTATTTATTTTACACACAAAGAGAGAGTGCACGCACACACAAGCAGGGGGAGTGGCAGGCAGAGAGAGAGGGGAAAGCAAGCTCCCTGCTGAGAAGGGAGCCCGATGTGGGGCTAGACCCCAGGACCCTGGGATCTTGACATGAGCCGAGGGCAGAAGCTTAACTGACTGAGCCACCCAGGTGCCCCAATTATTGTTCTTTTTAAGTAAGCTTGCATGGGGCTTGAACTCATGACCCTGAGGTCAAGAGTCACATGCTCTACTGACTGACCCAGCCAGGTGCCCCTATCTTGCCTAGTTGTTCTGGCTAGAATTTCCAGTACCATGTTTAATAGAAGTGGTAAATGTGGGCATCCGTACCTTAGTCTTGATTGTAGAAGAAAAGCTTTAAGTCTTTGACCATTGAGTTTGATGGGCACCATGGGTTTTATCATATACGGCTTTTATTATATTGAGGTACTTTTACTCTTTCTAAGTTTTTTTTTTTCCAATCATGAATGTTGAATTCTTTCAAATATTTTTTACTGTGTCAATTGAAATGACCATGTGGGGTTTTTTTTCCCCTTCACACTGTTAATGTGGTGGTATATTACATTACTTTTCATATGTTGAACCATCCTCGCATGCCTCGCAGGGGATAAATCCCACTTGGTTGTGGTGTAGAATCCTTTTAATATGCTGCTGAATTCTGTTTGCTTGTATTTTGTTGAGGATTTTGGCATCAATGTTCATAAGTGATACTACTCTGTAGTTTCTTTTCTTGTAGACTTTGCCTGGTTTTGGCTCAGGGTAATGCTGACCTCATAGAATGAGTTAGTAAGAGTTCCCTCATTTTCAATTTTTTGAAAAAGTTTGAAAATAATTAGTATTAGTTCTTTAAATGTTTGGTAGAACATTTTTGTAGTTTCCTATAGTTCTAGGTGAGACCATCAGGTTTGGGGGTTTTCTTTGTCAAGAGATTTTTTATTATCCATTCAATTTACTTACTAGTTCTAAGTCTATTAAGATTTTCTATTTCTTCATGATTTAGTCATAGTGGGTTTGTGTTTCTAAGAATTTGCCCGTTTCATCTAAGTTATCTAATTTTTTAGTGGACATTTATTCATAGTACTGTCTTACAATCCTTTTTATTTCTGTCACATTTGTTTGAACATTTCTACTTTCATTTCTGATTTTAGTGACTTGTCTTTTTTTCCTAGCCCATCCAGCTAAAGTTTTGTCAATTATGTTGATCTTTTCAAAGAACCAACTTTTGGGTTTCATTGATTTTCTCTATTGTTTTTCTCTCCTCTATTTTGTTTTTCTCTGCTCTCACTTTTATTTATTTTCTTCCTACTGCTAGCTTTGGGTTTAGTCTGTTCTTGTTTCTCTGATTCCTTAAGTTGTAAAGTTAAGTCATTGGTTTGAAATCATTCTTTTTTTTCTTCAAGATTTTATATATTTATTTGACAGAGAGGAGAGAGATCACAAGCAGGCAGAGAGGCAGGCAGAGGGAGAGGGGGAAGCAGGCTCCCTGCTGAGCAGAGAGCCCGATGTGGGGCTCGATCCCAGGACCCTGAGATCACGACCTGGGCCGAAAGCAGAGGCTTTAACCCGCTGAGCCCCCCAGGCACCCTGAAATCATTCTTGTTTCTAAATGTGTTTATAACTATAAATTTCCTCTAAGACCACTGTCAATGAATTCACTTGCTTTAGTAAGTTGTGCTTTCTTTTTCATTCATTTCTAATTATTCTCTAATTTTCTTCATGATTTATTTCTTAATTCATCAGTTGGTTAAAAGTGTGCTGTTTGGACAACAGATTGAGCCTCTGATGTTCAAAGTAGGTCCAAAGTTGTTCACCATAATTATAGTCGCTACAAACTTACAGTTTCTAAACAAAATAAATATTGAAAATATAAAGAGAAGAATTCTTTTTTAAGCATTCCTTTTATTCTGGGAACACCTGTGAGAAGCAGAATAGCTTCAAGACTTAAAACAGTTGATTTTTTAGAAGAGAGAGCGTGGAAGAAATCACAACCCCCTGCAAGATGCTCAGATGATGATGGTCGCGCTCGGTCCTCCTCAGTAAATGTGAATATTTTAAGTCAGTACAGTAAGAGGAAAGATTAAATATTAAAGCTACATGACTATGTGAAGTGTTTTTAGCTTTCTTCATACAACTTCTAAAATCTGAGTTTGTATTACAATTAAATATATGTAACAAAAAAAATAAAAATGCATTATTTGATTCCCACAATTTTGTGAATTTTCTGCTTTTCCTTCCATTATTGATTTCTAGCCTCATCCCATTGTGATCACAGAAGATACTTTGTATGATATCTATCTTTTTTTTTTTTTTTTAACTAGGCTCCATACCCAGTGTGGAGCCCAATGTGGGGCCTGAACTTATGACCCTGAGACCAAGACCTGAGCCAAGATCAAGAGTTGGACACCCAACAGACTGAGCCACCCAGGCACCCTAAACTAATAATTTTTTTTAATGTATTAGTCTCTTAAATCATGTAGGAAACAAAAAGTGCAATTATAAACTGATGTTAAAACACTTTCATAATTGTTCATGTATTTACTTTTATTGAGATCTTTATTTTTCCATATGGCTTCAATTACTGTTTAGTGTCCTTTCATTTCACCCTGCAGGACTCCCTTGACCATTTCTTCCAGCGCAGATCAAGGTGGTCATGAAAATCCTTAGCTTTTGTTTATCTGGGAATGCTTTGTTGGATGTAGGATTCTTGATTGACAGGTTCCCCCCCCCTTAACACTTTGAATATGTTGACCCAATATCTTCTGGCTTCCAAAATTTCTAATGAAAAATCTGCTTATCATCTTATTTAAGAGCTGCTCTATGTGATGAGTTGCCTGTCTCTTGCTGCTTTTGAGATTCTCTTTGTCTTTGTCCACAATGCCCGCAATGGGTACGCCAATCTGCTTGCTAGTGTCCCACAGGTCCGTTAGGCTCTGTTGGTCTTTTTCATAAATTTTCTGTTGATATATATATTTTTTCCTCTAAATGGACCATATTTTCCAATTTCTTTTTATGCCTTGATATTTTCTGTTTGAACATTGAACCCTGAACATTTGGATTTAATAATGTGGTTTCTCTGGAAATCAAATTCTCCCCCTACCATATGGTTTGCTGTTTTTTGTTACTGTTTTTATTTTGCTTTGATTGTTGTGCGGAGGATCAGCGTGAGGTGTAACTTAGGTCTTCTCAGGTCTTTTTTGAGCCTTTTCCTGGACATGCATGGTCACTTTCTAATTTTCCCCTCATATACAGTTGTTTTTAATATCTGGCTCCCAAAAAACTGAAAAAGGAAAAGTAGAGTAGTGGGAAGAGAGCTGGCATTGAACTCCCCTGGAAGTCTGTTCAGCCGGAGGGAGAGGGTCTTACAAGAATGTGGGAAGAGAGCTGGCATTGAACTCCCCTGGAAGTCTGTTCAGCCGGAGGGAGAGGGTCTTACAACAATGTGGGAAGAGAGCTGGCATTGAACTCCCCTGGAAGTCTGTTCAGCCGGACCGGGGCGTCTTGCAATGCTGGGGGCGGGGCAACAGCAGCGGCCGCCTGCCCGTCTGTCTACATCTCTGTTATCAGAAGCAGCAATCAGCAGTCAGAGCCCAGCGCCCTACTATTTGGAGGACAGGGTCTTTTTGCCCACCCTGGCTTCTGCACCCTGTTCCAGAAACAGGAGGACGATTGCCTGCGGTGGGACTGGGAGTGGAAGATGGGGAAGGGTCGCTGCTACTGTGCTAAGAGCTGAAATTGACCAAAAGCAGCTGTAATTTACCTTCCAAGCTTGGAAGCTGCAAGCCTCCAACAGACCCTGACTCCACGATGGTCATTGCAGCATATGGTTTCTGTCGCTGCAGCTGTGGCCCAGGTGGGGAGGCAGTTTCTCATTTACAGGCGCTTCCTACTCTGCCGTCTTCCCAGAATCCTTTCCTTAAAAAGCTTCTTTTAAAGATCCTATGTATAAACTGATGACCCACTAAAATATGGGGTATGTTACCCCTTCAGTGTGGTATCTTTGTTTTAAAGCAGTATTTCGGGAGCACCTGGGTGGCTTAGTCAGTTGAGCATCTGACTTTTGGTTTTGGCTCAGGTCATGACCTCAGGGGTCCTAGGATCGAGTCCCATGTCAGTCTCTGTGCTCGGCAGAGTCTTCTCCTCCCCCTGCTGGTGCTCTCTCTCAAATAAATAAAAAATACAATAACTTTAATAACACATTTTAGTCACACAGTTAACATAAAACATACTCAATAGCTTTAACAAGGAAAGTAGATGGAGTGCATCTGAATTTTAATGCTTTCAGTTTCAGTATTTGGTAGCTCCCAGGGCAGTCCTAAGACACGTAACTGATATAACTGCTTGTTTCTTTACCAAGGCAGTCACTAGTCTGAACACTTAGATCAGTGAAAATCCAAAACAGAAGAAATGTCACTCATTTTTTCTCTGAGCCTTTTAAGAACCAGACCAAAATTATAAAGTATTCCAATTTCCTATTGAGCAGTGGTGTTTTCTGTGTGTAACTGTCTAGAAAACAAAAACAAACCAAAGAATTCCTTATTACTATGAGAGCATTAACTTGGTATACTTCTATTAGAAATTGGGAACCTTGACTAGCATTTTGGAGTTCTCTTATACCCCCGCTTCCCCTGTCTTTTGCAAGCTATTATGGCCAATGCATTTGGGGGGCCATATCTGACATCCGAGGTTTAAAGACCCTTTTATAGAGAGTTTTCTAGTTGAGGAGAAATCCTTCTGTAAAGTTGGCTGTGATTTGAAGCTATACTACAAAGCTATAGTAATTAAAACAGCGTATTACTGACATAAAAACAGGCACATAGACCAATGGAACAGAATAGAGAGCCCAGAAATAAACCTCACACGTTTGATCAACTAATATTTGATAAAGGAGCCAAAAACATCCAGTAGGGAAAGCATAGTCTCTTCAATAAGTGGTGCTGGGAAAACAAGGTAAACACACACAGAAGAATGAAATTGAACCCCCTTCTCACAGCACTCACAAAAATTAACTTAAGCTTAAGAACTGAAACCCTAAAATTCCTAGAAGGAAACAGGGAAGAAACTGCTCCATATTGGTCTTGGCAATGATTTTTTTTGTGACACTAAAAGCACAAACAGCAAAAGAAAAAACCAACAAGTGGGATTACATCAAACCTAAAAGCTTCTGCATAGCAAAACGAGCCATCAACAAAATAAAAAGGCAATCTACCAAAAGGAAGAAAATTTTCGTAAACCATATATTTGGGGTTAATATCCAAAATCTTTCAAGAACTCATAAACTCAACAACAACAACAAAACCCCCAAACAATCCAGCTTAAAAATGGGCAGAGAAACTAAATAGTCCCAAACTGAATTTTTCCAAAGAAGACATCCAAATAACCAACAGGTACATGAGCAGGTGCTCAATATCAGTAATCACCAGGGAAATACAAATCAAAAGCATGATGAGATATTGCCTTACACCTCTAATAATGGCTAAGTATCAAAAAGACAAGAGATAACAAGTGTTGGTGAGGGTATGGGAAAAGTGTGCCCTTGTGCACTGTTGGTGGGAATGTAAACTGGTTCAACCATCATTGAGAACATATGAAGTTTTCTCAAAAAGTTAAAAATAGAATTACTATATGATTCAGCAATCCCGCTTGTGGGTATACATCCAAAGGAAATGAAAACAGGATACCAAAGAAACACGTACACTCCTGTGTTTAGGGCAGCATTATTCATGACAGTCAAGATTTGAAATTACCTGTGTCCATCAATGGATGAATGGATAAAGATGTGGTGTGTATATATGCAATGGACTACTATTCAGCAACCAGAAAAGAGGAAATTCCGCCATTTGCAACAATGAATGGACCTTGAGGACATTATGCTGAGTAATGTAAGTCAGACAAAGAGAAATACTTCATAATTCATGTCTCTTATACGTGGAACCTAAAAAAGCTGAAATCATAAGTGGTGAGTAAAATGATGGTTACCAGGGGTTGCAGGGTGGGGGAATGGGAGAGATATGGTTTAAGGGTACATACTGGGACTAGTAAGCCAATCAGTCCCAGAGACCTAGTACAGAGTACAGTGATCATAGACAACAAAAATGTATTGAGCATTAAACTTGCTCAGTGATCAAATCTGAATTGTTCTCAACACCAGAAGACATGACAGTTTGCCACCCATGGTGGTACGCCCAACTCTATGATAGCAATTATGTTGTAATGTCAATGTATCAGATCAATACATTTTGTATCTTAAATTTACACACAGTGTTGCTTGTAGAATATATCTCAATTTTTTAGAAAACTTGGCGAGTTCTGTTACTCTAGAGAAGACTTAATGACTCTTGAAATGATCAAATGGCATTTCCTTTTGGGAAAGAGCATAGGAATAATGAGGATTTATTTTATTGACCACTTAGAATGCAATGTATTAACCTTAAAAATAGAACAATTTTTCTTGCTATTTTCCCAGTAAAACTGAGTTTACTCGGGAATAGCAGAGGACTGTTATGCCCAGATTTTGAGATCCCCAAATACCACCAGGGAGCCGAGTCCGATGCAAAAGCAAAAGAGCCCTTTATTCAAGCTAGCTTGAGCTCTCTCTCGTACTCACCGACACAGTAGCGTGGTGTAGAGAAAGAGAGCGAGTTTCAAAAAGCGCAACAGTTGTAGAGGGGCCAGTGGCCAATGAGTTTGCAACACACAGAGAGTTGCTTAGTAACTGTTTGAACTAGCCTATCACCCTGGCCAGAATAGGCGCACAAGTTTGGCGGGCAAAAGGCGGGGGTTTATATTCTTTCCCGGGCAGGGGTTCCGCGTTCCTATTGACTAACCCAAACCCAATCCAAAGGCCATCTGGGCTAATTGGGGGGGGGGGGGGCTGAGCCACACTCAGACCCTCCCAGAGGC
>CM052800.1:506633-539938 GCA_028533885.1 Nasua narica
GGGAGGAGGAAACCTTTCCTCTGGCTGGGATAGTAAAGTGGTAGCTAAGGTAATCGCAGGTGCGGGGTGCATCTCTTCCTGCTGGGTCTGCAGCTGATCAGGAGCAGAGGGCTGCAGCCCCCCCCCCACCTTGCCTGCCTGCAAACTCTGTTCTAAACCACATTTGGTTTCAATTTCCACAGTATTTTAATTTTTAAACTTGTGAAAATTGAAAACAAGACAACCTGGGTTAACTAATATAGTTTTCCAAAGCTGCACGTGCTAATTTCAGCTCAGTTTTTCTCCCTGAAACACAAAAACAATTTCCTAAAACTAGACAGGAACACCACTACTCTGATGAACTGTGATTAGATCTGGGATCAATCAAAGTTGGTAACAACCCTTTTTATCCTTGCCCAGGGTTTAAAAAAATGCTAAGCTGGTGCACTTTTCCTTCCTTTTTCTTTTTTGCTTCAAATTACTGCCTTTTTATTTCCCAATAAGCTCACTACTGTTCAGTATGCTCTGAAGTCTTTTTTTAAATTTAATTTTATTTTAATACAATTAATTAACATATAGTATATTATTAGAGGTAGATCTCAGTGATTCATCGGCTGCATGTAACACCCAGTGCCCATTCTATCACATGCCCTCTTTAATGTCCATCACTCCAACACCCCATTCCCCCAGCCCCCCACCTCAGTTTGTTTCTTATGATTAAGTCTCTATGGTTCTTCCTCTCTGATTTTATCTTGTTTTATTTTCCCTCTCTTCCCCTATATGGCTGTTTCATTTCTTAAATTTCTCATATGAGTGAGATCATATGATAATTGTCTTTCTCTGATTGACTTATTTCACTTAATGTAATACCCTCTAGTTCCATCCATGTCATTGCAAATGGCAAGATTGCATATTTTTTTGATGGCTGAGTAACATTCCATTCTCTCTCTCTCTCTCTCCTATATATATATTTATACGCCACATCTTTATATCCATTCATCTGTTGATGGAGAGGTGGGCTCTTTCCATAGTTGGGCTATTGTGGACATTGTTGCTATAAACATTGAGGTGCATGTGCCCCTCCGGATCACTATTTTTGTATCTTTGGGGTAAATACCCAGTAGTGCAGTTGCTGTGTTGTAGGGTAGCTCTATTTTTAACTTTTTGAGGAATCTCCATACTGTTTTCCAGAAAGGCTATATCAGTGTGCATTCCCATCAACAGTGTAGGAGGGGTCTCCTTTCTCCACATCCTTGCCAACATTTTTTATTTCCTGACTTGTTAATTTTAGCCACTCTGACTGGGGTGAGGTGGGTTCTCACTGTGGTTTTGATTGTATTTCCTTGACGCTGAGTGGTGTTGAGCGCTTTTTCATGTGTCTGTTGGCCATTGGTGCGTCTTCTTTGGAGAAATGTTTGTTCATGTCTTCTGCCCATTTCTTAACTGGATTATTTGTTCTTTGTTGTTGAGTTTGATAAGCTCTTTATAGATTTTGGATACTAGCCCTTTATCTGATATGTCATTTGCAAATACCTTCTCCCATAGAATGGTGCATTGTTCTAGTCTTACACCATTTTTTTTAAAAGATTTATTTACTTATTTCAGATAGAGAGCAAGCACACACTTTTGTGCAAATTGGGGCAGAGGGAGAGAGAGAATCCCAAGAAGACTCCCCGACTGAGCCTCAAGCAGGGTTCGATCTCACAATCCTGAGATCAGGACCTGAGACGAAACCAAGAGTCCCGGACTTAAGGGACTGGGCCAGCCAGGCGCCCCTAGTCTCACACCAGTTTCATTCCCAGGGACTGAATGCCCATCCCAACGCCCTCCTGAGGGGCGTACAGCATACTCAGGAGTCTCTCTTGCTCCTTGTCACCTTCCCACGGCGGGCCTCATGCATCTATTCACCACCTGGGAGAAGGCTTGAACAGCACGGAGCTGTAAGCCCCTCCTGGTGGGCCGGGGAATTGGCTCATCCCGAGGCCTCCAGTACAAGGCGCTCGGCTCGACCGGGACCCCCGGGCGTGCGGCCGCCGCGCGGAGGGCGCACTTGGGGCGCTTTCCCGACACTCGGTCCCGCCCCAGGACTTGGGCAGCGGCTGCGCTGCCGGGAGGCGGCCCCGCGGCCAGGACCGGGGGGACATCCCGGCGGCGCGCAGCCCTGGGGCCACCACCACGAGGGCCGCGGTCCGGAGGGACGGCCTCGTAGGGGCCCAGGCACCCCCACAGCCGCGCCCCATCGGCGCTCAGCCTCCCAACCCGGGGAACGCTCGGGACCGGCCGGAGCGTCCCGGCCCCGAGTTCAAGCAGGAACCGCCCAGCCGGGCTTCCCGCTGATTGGCTGAGCGGGAGGACGGCCAGAGGTGATTGGTCGGGCCGGACGCCTCTCCGCGCGCTCGCCGAGGCCGCGCCTTCTTCCGCCGCCACTGTCTGACGGGCGGACGCGATTGGAGCAGACGCGTGGGCCCGCCCCGCCCCGCCCCGCCCCCGCCGGAGGGCGCGACGTCACTACCCGGCGTGCCGCGCGCGGCGCTTCCCCCACCCACTAATGTTTTGGCCGATCCAAGATGGCGGTGCAGGAGTCAGCTGCTCAGCTCTCCATGACCCTGAAGGTGCAGGAGTACCCGACCCTCAAGGTGGGGTCTGCGGGCCGGGCGAGCGGCTGCGCTTGGCTGGTGCCCACGAACCGCGGGAGGGAGGAGGGAAGGGAGGAGGGGCAGGGTGGGGGCCGGGGCGCGGCCTGGGGCACCGGGCGGGGTCTGGGGGGGGTCCTCGGGGCCGGGCTTCCGGGGTCCGGGGGTTTCTGCGGAGCCAGGCTCCCGGGTTCCCCAGGGTCTGGGGGTCGGCCGGCCCGCGCTCCCCAGGGTCCGGGGGTCTATAGCGCCGGGTTCTCCGAGGTCTGGGGGTCTGTAGGGCCGGCCTCCCCGGGGTCTGGAGGGCCTGCGAGGCCGGCCCCCCGGTATTCCCGGCGGCGGCGGCGGGGTCTGGGGGGCTGGGCTTTCCGGGATCTGGGGTCCTTCAGGTCGGGCGGGCGTGGTGTGGGGCCGTCCATTGCCTGCCCTACCTTCGAGGACTTCGTGGCAGGGCGTGGAGCGCGTCTGTCTGGCGCCCCTCTTCGCCCTCTGGAGCCCCATTGTGGCCCCTTCGGCAAAAAAAAATTTTCTTAAAGAAAAGAAAGGAAAAATAAAACCGTGAACTGCCCCAGTGACATTGTGCGGTAGGCAGGCTGGTGGTTTTGTGGGCTGGGCTGGGGGCCGGGGTTTGCAGGGTGTGGGGTCGCGGGCGCCCAGCAAGAGTGGCCGACGGTTGGTATCCAGCAGTTCTCCCGGAAGCCTAACGTCCGAAGGTGTTGATGTGTTGCCTTCCAGGCTCTAATTAGGGAACCTTAAAGAGAGACCTAACGACCTAATGGGAACCCATCTTGTGGGGCGTCACCAAACCTGAAATACAGCCCTTGCCGCTGGGTTGCCAGTTGCGTGACCTTGGATGGCCACTTAGCCAAGTCGCCTTCCCTGTGCATGAAGTCCCCGTCTCTAGGAGGAGGGGCCACACTTGCTCCTTACCTAGTTAGCCGAGGATTTGCCGGTGATGAGAACAAAGCACCTGGAAACAAATTCCTTAGGAGATCAAGGTCAGAACATTCCCAGGAGAACCGTGGCTGGGTATTTGTGATTCTGAACTCGGTCCCTGAGAGGCCAGGTAGCTCTTCTCTTCTCCCGGAAGACCCCCGCGCCCCCATCCCCCTCAGTGGTGACAGGTGGTGGTGGGTGCAGCGTCACAGGTTCGAATACTGCCCCACCGTGTTCATCACTGACGGGGAGACCCCAGGCAGGGTCCTCACCTGCTCTGAGATTGCTGACTCCTGTCACACGTAGGTAATGACAGCACCAGAGCCACCCCAGGTGAATCCGGGGACTCCGTGCTGCCGCAGTCGTCATTACTCAAGTCACACCGCCCTGTGCAGTCCTTGCCCGAAAGCAGAAGCGAGGCTTGGTTGCTTTTCATCGGCCAGCGCTGGAGCAGTGCTATTTCTCCGCACCTTGTTTGATCAGGGAGGGTAGGGGAGCTGCTGACTATACCAGGGGCCTGTTGTCTAGGCCCTTTGGGGAGTAGGTGGTGGGTGTTCTTGTATTCAGCTCCTCGAAGACCCTGTGGCTCAGAGAAGCCATGACATCATGCCACCCGAGCCGCCCAGCGAAACATCGTTTGGGTTGATGTTTACCCCACACACATACCAAATAAATAAATGAGGCTTTCGTCAGGGAGCCATTCATTGCTGGCCTGTTGTCTCACTCAGCCTCCTCCTAGGCCTCGTGTTGGAACTCACGGATCTGTGCCAGTTTGGGACTGGCTAGTGAGTGAGGGCAACAGCACACAGGAAGGGATTTCCCCTCCCAAGTTCTCTGCTGTGGTTGCATAATTCTCTGACTGTGATTGATTTCTAGATTTATTAAATAGCCTTCAATTAAAAGTAATCCTGTGGACACTTCTGCAGATAAAGAGATAGTACAGTGTCATTTCAGGTGGGCTTGCCTGGTTAAAAGGAGTTTGACTTCTGCTTTAGAAAGATGTAAATGAATTGTTGAAATCAGGGAAGCTGCTTCCACCATTTTCCCTCATGGGTTGTCTGGGTCCCCTGTACTCCAGTCAGCATGTGTCATTGTTGAGAGTTGACATTTTTTCTAGATGTTTTCAGGAGTGACTTCTAGTGGATAAGGAGGAAGCTTCACCGGGACACTAGGGTCCCTTGACATAGGAGCGTAAGTTAATACGGAATCCCCAGGACACTGGGGGGCTGTGCGGGTCACGGTCTTGAGCACGGTCCAGATGCGGGCGCCTCGGCGTCGGGCTCTGTGCAGACAGCGGGGAGAGGGTGTGAGAGCCGAGGGCCGCGGTTCTACGAGGTGTGTGCTGTGCTTCTTGGCTTCAAGGGCACGCTCTCCTGCGGGGGGACAGGCGCCAAGTTCTCATTGCTTCCTTGACAAGCAGTGCCCCTCGGACACTGTGGAGGCAAATCCAGGCGGGTCCACACAGCCCCAGAGCTGGCGGCGGGCCGCTGGGCGCCTGTGGGCACAGCTCTTCCCTCCTGGCGCGACAGGAAGAGAACGGCGCGGCTAGGACATAAGCGGCTTGCATGTGTCGAGCTGGATGCCATCCCTTCACTGAGCCCGAGGTCCTGGGCGAGGTGGACCGGCCCAGGCCTGAGTGGCCGGCGGAACTTCGGGCCACGTTACTCTTTGTAGTGGGGGCTGTGCGTTGGAGGATGTGTCGCGGCACCCCTGGCTTCTGCCCTAAAATGGCTCCAGACATTGCAGAATCACCCTGGGGAGAACCACCGGACAGGATTTTGCCTTGGGGAATTTGTTTTGATGTTTTTACAACAGCAGGGAGAGTGGGGTTCATGGGCAACACATTTATGTCCGGGCCTGGCTGTGAGTCTTACCTGTGAGCACCTTGAATAGGAGGCCTTGTTTTAATTACGCTTTTAAACATGTTCTCTTGGGGGCGCCTGGGGGGCTCAGTTGGGGAAGCGTCTGCCTTCGGCTCAGGTCGTGATCCTGGGGTCCTGGGATCAGCCCCGCGTTGGGCTCTCTGCTCCCAGGGTCTGCTTCTCCCTCTCCTCCCCCTGCTCGTGTTTTCTCTCTCTCTCTCTCTCTCAAATAAATAAATAGAATCTTAAACAAAAACAAAAACAAAAACATTTTCTTGTCAAAGTAACTTATGTTTATTTTACAAATTGTTCTGTTAATCGTTCTGGTAATATTTTGGTGTCTTGACTTCTGTTTTTCCCCCTAAGAGAGCTGAAGTAAAATAATATTTTAGAGACCTTCTTTACCGCCACTCAAATCAGGGGGCGGGGGGGAGGGGAGTCTGGCATTGGTCCCTCGGAGACCTGGCTTGGACCCCCGACTCCTCAGCTTGAGTCTCACCTGTGCCCCTCTCTGTGCTCTCCTGGCGCCTCTGCTTGGCCCAGCCTGACCCAGCTTGGTCCCCGGTCCCGGCTGCCCTCTCCAGGCTGGGAGGGGCACAGGGCATTGCCCTCAGCCGGGTCTGCGGCGTGCCCTCCTGGTCTCTGCATTCTCTACGGGACTGTTGAAATGTCCTGCTTTTAATCTGCTGACAGTTTTGTTGACTGAATACTGGTCTGCAGTCTCAAACCCTGGGTTTTGTGCGTGCTGCAGAAAGTCTGGGTGCCGATTATATGCCTAAAGTGATCACTTTTCCGGCTTGGTTTTGGCTGCGTTTAGGGGATCATGTGTTCTCAAGTTTGAGAAACAGTGGGAAGCATGAGCATTTGCCCTTAAGGGACAAAATCCTAAAAATGCCGAGTGTGGCAGGAGGCTGGGTCCCACCTCCCTTTTACTTTAGAGGTGTCAGTGGTTTCCCGAGCACTCTGGAGTGCGCGGTTCCCTCGCCCCGAGGTGGTTGTGCCCGCCGCCGACTCTGTCCGGCCCGCAGCCTCGGAGCGTGGCACCCTGCCCCTTGTCAGGCCTGCAGAGCACGGCCTGCTCCAACCCCAAGGGGCCTCGGACTGCCTTTGCCCTCCAGGACCCCGAAGCTGGAGCACAGTTGAAATGCTTTCTTCTTCCCCTTTGCGTCCTACTGACCTGCTCGTGTGTCTCACGCCGCTGCTCAGGTCCCAGGGTGCAGACGGGCCGCAGGGGTGGTGGGGGCCTTCGGGGACAGGTTGGCTCCATGTCTGGGTGGGAGCCCGGGTGGGTGCGGGCCAGGAAAGGGAGGGCTTCCAACCCCCCCCCACCTGTTCCCTGCGACACTGGGGTGGGCTGGAGCCAGTTGGAGCCCCCGCTCTGGGCAAGCAGCTTCAGCCGCGGATTGGGGGGGTGGCCACGTGGCAGATGCTCAGCGTGAGGTCTGAAGGTGGGGCCCGCTGGCACCTCTCCCTCCCAGAGCTACCGCGAGGCATCCCGGAGCTGAGGTGCCAGACCCCGAAGACCTCGTGTTCCTTTGGCATGTGCCCCTTGCTGCTCTTGGAGAACCTCTGCGGGCTCTCTGGGCACAGCGGGGGACACTGGGGTGTCACAAAGAAAAAGACCTGTGACATCCCCGTCCTGGCGCCCTAGGCTTGGCAGGAGGGGGGCATTAAACAAGCGGATGCAAATATTTCCGACCCTTGAGTGGGCGGAGTCAGGCACGTGGCGGGGCGGGGCGGAAGGCTGGGGGCCCACAGAGCGGGGGTGATGGTCTTCAGGGGGCAGCCAGGGCCTTCGTGCTTTGGGGGACACCAGGGGCTGTGTTGAGGTCTTGGCAGACCCGAGCACCACTGGCACACCGTCCCTGGGAACCTTCAGGCTCGGGGTGTTCCCAGAGCCCCAGGGAGGTCGCGGCAGTGGGGCCCTGAGGGCGTGTGCGGGTCCGCAGGGGCGGGGAGCAAGCTGGGAGAGGCCGCCCCGGCCCGCTCTGGCCCCCGGGGCGCCCGTTGGTCTTTTTAGGTGTATGTTGTTTTAGAATCTATTCCTGGGAGCCATTTGTTTGAAAGCTTCCTGAAAAAAAGGTTTATTCACTGTTTCAGTAACAACTCAGTGACAGAAACAAGGCATTAGTAAATAGTTTAACACCCCAGCTACTCAGCTGAATGTGGCCAATGGAGAAAACCCCCACCTGTGCCGGCGGCCTCGCGACTGACCCCTCCTGACCGCGAACCCGAGTGCTGCGCAGCCCTGCCTCCTGCTCCTCCGAACCCCTGCGGCCCCAGCCGGGCCTCCTCACCCACTTTTCACCTCTGACGGCTGCCGTCCTCCCTTGTGGGGGAGCTGCCCCCAGCGCGCGGCGGGCCCGGAGCCTGCGTCCCTTCCGTCCTGTCTCAGGTTCCGCTCCTCGCGGGCTCGTCGGCCTGCCCGTCAGCTCGGGTCGTCCCAGGTTCTTCTCCTGCGCCCTCCTCCCGTGTGTCTCTGCTGGTTCAGGTCAGAAGTTTGGCCGCAGACATCCCATGAAAACATGTTTGTCAAGGTCACGGTCCGCTTGATGTTAAGCGGCCAGTCGCTGGCGGCCGCCTCCTTCACGCGCCCCCGGGGCCATCCTCTTCCTTCTCCTGCCTCTTCTGCAGATGCCTTGGCGGTTGCCTCCAGCCTGGGGGTCCTTGAGTCTCTGCGGCAGCCGCCCGCCCTGGAGGGGTCTCAAGTCCTGCCTCCAGCCAGGCCCTGCCCTGAACTCCCGCCTGGATGGTGGGCGGCCCGGACCTTGGTCCCTGGGCACCCAGCCAGCCCATCCCACGGGAAGACAGTGTCCCGCCCCTTGTGCGGGGTTTGTTCAAAGGCCCTGGGGTGTTCCTGAGGCCTGCGTTTCCTGCCATCCTTTGTGGGTTGCGGGGCTCCGGTGTGCTTGCGGGCGGCAGGCCTGAGGGAGGGGAAGGTGCCAGCTCCCTCCTGGGGCCTCCTGGGAGTGCCATCCAGCATTTAGGCCTCGGCTCAGAGGCCAGAGCCTGTGGCTGGCTCTGCCCAGTTTCAGGGGGGCCTTGGGGCAGCCCGGCAGTGGGCCGAAGGCTGCCCTGGCCTCGAATGCAGCGGGGGTTTGCGGCTCCTGGGTGTTCCGTCCCTTCCTCTGTCGTCTTCACAGCTTTTGTCCGAGCCTGACGGAGGCATCCGGTCCATCTGCTTGCTTTTCCGTCAGAGACCCTCGTTACAGTCCAGGCTCCTCAGGGCGAGAGGCCATGCTCTGCCCCATTGCTGCCTGCCTCTGGCCAGGGCCCCTGTGGTCCTCACGGTGCCTGGCAGGGAGCACCCCGGGGGCTGCTCGTCCTTGAAGCAGGGCCCTGTTTGGTCCCCCGGTTCCCTCGCAGCCACCCCTCCCCTCAGTGTGACCGCTCTCCGCGTTGGTGACCCGGCGCAGTGTCGCGTGTGTGAGGACCCTCTGTGTGTACCAGTGACTCCCCGGTGGTTAGCTCCCCGATCTCCAACCCCGGGGTCCAGTAGCCTCACTGGGATCTCGGTAAGGTCGCTCAGCACGCACAGGTCCGAACTTCCTAACTTACCTGGCTCCTCCCAAACCTACTCTCCATCGTCCTTCCTTCCCCAACAGGTGACAGCCTGGAGCCCTCTGTTCGCACAGCTTTCGTCCGTGTGTCCTTCCGCTCGAGCCCCAACATCATCTTACCTCCTTTCTTGCTGCCACCGCGGCCGAAGCGCCGTCTCTGTGGGTCGAAGTGGCCTCACCCCGAGGCCCGGCCCTGCGCGTGCCCAGCACAGCCGGCGTCTCGCCGCGGCGGCCGGGGCCGTCGGGTCCTGGTAGCTTCCTGCGTTCCTTGGGGTGCAGGCAAGGGTTGCGGGGGGAGCTCTGCAGGCCTGTGACTTGACTTTGCCTCCTCCTTTCCTCGTCCACCTCTGCTCCCTTCGGCACTTGGCCGTAGCGGTCTCTGTTGCTAGAAGAAACGCTGGCATGGGGGGCCCCGGAGCCCTCGTACGTGTTCACTTTGCCTGGAATTCTCTTCCTTCAGGTTCCTCTGTCTCATTCCCTCACTTTCTTGGGTGTTTGCTCAGGTATCACATCCTCAGTGAGAACAGCTGATGTCAGCCGGGAGCTACCTTCTCCCTCTTCTCTGTCTCCTTAGCTGTTAGTGTCGTGCTGCATTTTGCTTCTTTGTTTCTAACCCCTGAGACTGTAGGCTTTGTGGGGGGCACGGAAGAAATGCTTCTTCAGTTAACAAATGAACTGTTAAATAATATTTTGGCAATTCTGTCCAAAGAAGTAAACATGGAAACAGAAGTAAATGTAACTTTGAATGGATGAGATATGTCTGAATACCCAGAGAACACAAACAAATTGGAAAATTACTACAGTTAATGAGAAAGTTCAGCACAGTAAGTGGGCAAAGTATACAGAGATCAGTCCCTTTTCTGTGTCAGCAGCAGCCGGTTCAAGCGCTGCTTTAACCGTGGGAAAATGCCCGGCGGCGGTAACCGAGCAGCGGCAGGAAGTACCAAGGGGAGGGGAGGGCAGCGCCGGCGGGAGGGGCGCCGCGGGAGGTGCGGCCCGAGGAAGGACCAGCAGCGGCAGAGAGCGTGCCTCTGAACGTGCCGGTGACCCGAGCCGCCGTCGACCTGCCCGTGCCGGCCCGTGTTTCTTCCGTGTCATCAGGGAGGCACCGGCAAGGGCGGGCCTTCAGCGGGCTTTCTCGTCCTCGCCCCGAAGCTGACCAGGAACGTCACCGTTTTAAGAAGCCCGTTTGAAACTGCGTGAGCCTCCCTCGGGGTGGGTGCTGCGCTGAGGAGACAAGCTCCGGAAGGAAGAAGCCTTTGTGAGTTGGGGGGACTGTCCCATGCCGCACACCGGGACACGAGGCCGACTCCGGGATGTGGATGTGTGCTCCCGCTCGGGGCTCAGTCTAACACCACTTACTTTTTTTAATGTTTTATTTATTTATTGGACAGAGAGAGACACAGTGAGAGAGGGAACACACTTTGGGGGAGGGGCCGAGGGAGAAGCAGACTCCCTGCCGGGCAGGGAGCCCCATGTGGGGCTCGATCCCAGGACCCTGGGATCGCGACCTGAGCCGAAGGCAGATGCTTCCCCGACTGAGCCACTTGGGCGCCCCTCAGTCTAACACTTTAGAAGATGTTTCTAGCTTTGTGATAAATAGTTAGAAAGCTCTTCTGAGGTTTCTTCATTGTGGAAGATGAAAAGTCCCACGACATTGGGGAAATCCTTCCTGTGCTGGTGAAAACGGCTGAAAACATGACGACAGACTAAAATGCCCTTCTTTGTCAGCAAATACTGTCAGAAAAGCTACAGCTAACATTGGAGAAAGTTTGAAGAGACACATACTAGAGCAAATGACACAGTATAGGAGGATTGCTATAGAGCTGGGTGAAGGTACAGATGTTTTACAGAAATCTTAACTTAGGGTGTTTGCCAGATTCTGTTTCAATTATGAAAACAGGAAGGACTACTTTTTGTGAGTCACTGAAGGGGAAAGATGTACTGAAGGAAATAGAGTTTAACATCAGCTAACTAAACAGAAGTCTTGAAATCTTAAAAGCTGCAGTGCCACAAATTACCAAGGGAAAATTAAGTGGATTTGATTAATACAAATTTAAGTCTTTGGTATACTCAGATAAAATAGCACCAGAATTTAAAACAAAACACTATTTTAAAAATCCACCAAATGTGAACCATAAAGAGCTGATTCACATTGGTGAGAAAGATCCAAGACCTCTTTTCCTCCTTGAGAATTAGACAAAGAGCACAAAGGAAAAATGTGTTGGATTGAACCATGTAAAATTGCTGTTTTGTGGGTTAAAAGACAATAGCTAAATAGGCTTATAACATGTAAAGAGATGGAAAAAAAACCCCACAAAACCTTTTCATAAAGAAAAGCCCAGGCTTGGGGCACCTGGGTGGCTCAGTGGGTTAAGGCCTCTGCCTTCGGCTCAGGTCATGATCTCGGGGTCCTGGGATCGAGCCCCGCATCGGGCTCTCTGCTCGGCAGGGAGCCTGCTTCCCCCTCTCTCTCTGCCTGCCTCTCTGTCTACTTGTGATCTCTCTCCCTCTCTGTCAAATAAATAAATAAAATCTTAAAAAAAAAAAAAGCCGAGGATCAAGTGACTTCACTAGTGTATTTTCTTAAATGTTTAAAGAGGAATTAACACTGATCCTTAACAAAGTCTTCCAAAAAATAGAAGAGAGGAACATTTCCCAGCTCACTCTGTGCAGTCAGTATTGCCCTGATATGAAACCAGATATGCAAGAAGACTCCAGACCAGTACTCCCTGTGCATGAAGATAGGTGTTCAAATCCTCAGCAACCCACGAGCAAATTGTATCTGACAGCATAGGAAAAGGATTATGTACCATGAGTAGGTGGGATTTACCCCAGGAAGGCAGGGTTGGTTCAACACGGAAAAAGCAGTGTGACGTACCACAGCCGGATAAAGGACAAAGCCACATGATCAGCTCCATTGACACAGAAAAAAAAGCACTTGACAGAATCCAGCACTTTTTCATGATAAAAACACTCAACAAACTAGGAAAAGGAGACTACTTCCTCAACCTGATAAAGACTATCTATGCAAAAACCACAGCTAACATCGTGCTTAGTGCTAAAAGACTGAAAACTTTCCCTGGGACAAAGGGGCAAGGATGTCCATTCTGGCCACTTCTAATTCAGCATTGTCCTGGAGATTGTAATCAGGGCAGGTAGGCAAGAAAAAGAAATAACAGGTATTCGGATGGGAAAGGAAGAAGCAAAACTCTTATTTGCAGATGAAATGATCTCGTGTATGGAAAGTCCTAAGGAACACACACGTGCACGTGCGCACACGCACGCACACAAGTTACTGGATCTCATAAACTAGTTCGGCCATGTTGCAGGATATGTGATCAGTGTATAAAAGTAAGTTGTACTTCTGTACTCTAGATACGGACAATCAAAAAGGAATGAAGAAAACAATTTTATTTATAATAGCACGAAAAGTAATAGGAATAAGACTTCACTGTTAAGATAGCAGTAAATCGATCCATTGATTCATTCCAGTCCAAATCGAAGTACTAGCTGGCTCTTTTGCAGAAATTGAGAAGCCAGTCCTAAAATTCATGGAAATACAGGGGATTCAGAAGAGCCAAACAATCACCTGAGACCACTCGGGCTGCAGTAACAAAATACCATAGACTGGAGTGACTTAAACAACAGATAATTTATTATTTACAGTTCTGGAGGCTGAGAGGTCCAAGATGCCATCAGATTTCGTTCCTGGTGACCCTCTCTTTGGTTTGCAGATGCTGTCTTCTCACTGTGTGCTCACATGAGAGAAAGGGCATGCTAGTCTTCTCCTCTTATGAAGAGGACACTGATCCCATGATGGAGCCCCCACACTTGTAACCTCATCTGAGCCTAATTGGGTTTCAAACGCCCCAACTCCAGACACCGTCACGTTGGGGATTAAGGCTTCAACGTAGGAATTTTGTGGGGGGGGGGACGCAAACATTCAGCCCGTAACAATCTTGAAAAAGAACAAAGTTGTAGGGCTCACATTTCCTGGTTTCAAAACTTACTACAAACTGCATTTCTTGATTACTGATTTAAAAGGCAAAAGATAGATGAGTGGGCTAGAACTTAGAGTCCAGACATAAGCCCATACGTAGTGATTCTCAGTAAGGGCGCCGGGACAGTTACTCAGGGAAGGGAGAGGCTTTTCTCCCAGCGCTTCCAAGGCAACCGGGTGTCCACGTGGAGAAGAAAGAAGCCGAATCCTTTGCTCACATTGGATGCAAGCATTAAGTCAAATTGGACCACAGAGTTAAACATAAGAGCTAAGATTCGTAGATAGGACACCTAAGGCACAGGAAACCAAAACAAAATTGTAGTTTGGATCTCAGAGGTGAACTGTTGGTGCTTCCGAGGACAGAATGGGGCGGAAGGTTTGCAAGTCACACCTGGTGAGACTCTAGAAGTACCCGGGGGCTACGGGAAAAGAGTTCTTACGGTTCAATAATGTAAAGACAACCCAGTTTTAAAATGAGCAAAAGATCTGAATTGACTTTTCCAGAGAAGGTATGCAAGCGGCTAATAAGCATTGAGAAGATACTCAACATTATTAGTCATTTATGAGATTCAAATAGAAAACCACAATGAGCTACCACTTTCTGCCCCCTAGAAGGACGAGTCAGAAGGATGGCCGGTAGCAGGTGTTGGAAGAGGGTGAGGAGAAAGCAGAGCCCTCCAGTGCCGGGGTGCCGAAAATGGTACAGACGCTGTGAGGAACAGTTGGCGGTTCTAGAGAAAGTTGAGCGGAGAGTTGCCTGCCGTTCTGTTCGTCGGTGAGCCCCCAAAGAAGCGGAAAGGTGTCCCCACAAGCCCCGTGCAGGAGTCTGTGGCCTTATTATTCACAACAGCCCCAAATTTGGAAGCAGTCAGAATGTCCACCAACACATGAACGTGTAAACAAATGGCGTGTTCGTGGGACGGGGTGCTATTCTTTAGCCATAAAAAGGCATGAAATACACATCACGTCGTGGCTGAACCATGAAAACCTTACGCTGAGTTAAAGAACCAGCCCAAAGCCATAGGATCTAGGAGTCGGCGAGTCTGGAGCATCTGCGCTGGCCGCGGCATGTTGGCGGGAAGGAGGCTGTTCCTCTCGGCTCCCCGCCTGTGGGGGCCCTTCCGTGGGGATGGGATCGCGCTCCGGGTTGATGAAATGTTCTGCGAGGATCTTATGGTGATAGTTGTGCAGCCGTGTGATTATATTAAAAACTATGAAATTGTACACTTTAAGAGTGTGAGTTTTGTGGTATCGGAGTTATATCTCAATTAAAATCGGTAAAATATCGGTGGCCTGTCGGCATTTTTGTGCTCTTAGAGGTAATAGACGTAATAGACTATTCTTCGTAATAGACGAAGAGCTCTCGTGCAGGGGCGCCTCGGCGGCTCGGCTGGTTAAGGGTCTGACTCTTGATGTCAGCTCAGGTCTTGATCTCAGGGTCATGAGTTCAAGGCCCACATGGAACCTACATAAGAAGAGAAAAGCATCCTGCACGGAGCTGGCCGACCTGGGGGTGTGTCCGTGACCGGCTGCTCTGCACACGGGTTTGCTTTTAGGGTCGAGCCACAGAATTCGAGCAGGCAGGTCAAAGGTGAGACACGATTTTGATAACTGCCATCAGATTCCTCTCCCCTCCCCGCGCTCCCTGCCAGCCACGCACGGGGTCCCCACCGTAGGTTTTCCGTAGCCGCATGAGCCGGTCCAGCAGCCCCGAGCCCCGGGTGGCTGTTGAGTGCCGGCAATGTTGCTGGTGCAGCTCGGTGCCCGACGAGCAGAGTGGAATGTGTACCGGCTTTGAGAGATTTCGCACAAAGAGGAAAAATAACGTAACGTGTCTAATAGATGAAATATTAGGGTGTATTGGGTTAAATAAAATACACTAAAATCCGCTTCATCCCATTCTTTTCCACGTGGCTGAGAGGAAACTTGACATCGTGTGCACACGCAGCTCCCCGTTCTGGCGGACGGCGCGCTCTGTGGCTTTATCTTTTCCGTTTCTCTTTTGTCCGCTTACGCTGTAGTTCTCGTGCCATAGCCATCCAGATTTATAGTGAGCCCCAGTGCTGCGGACTCGCCCTCCCCATCTTTGTTCTCTGTCTCCTGCGCTTTCGTGTGTCTTTCTGTTTCCTTCTTGGTAGATTGATAAGATTTTCTTTGTTCTATTTAATTTCCTCTTGTGGTTTGGCAAGCTCACGGCCACGCCCGGGTTGTGACAGATCCGAAAGGTCTCCAGACATTGTTTCCAGGTCTCCCCGGGGGAGTAGTCTGCGTGGTGGAGAACCGCCCCTCCCCCTGGTCTGCTGGTGTCGGAACGTCGTGTAAAGGGACCCCACAGCTGCACTGTGTGTCTCGCTTTCCCCCCTGCCTGTGTTTGAGCTTCATTGGCGGCACCCGCATCAGTGGGCACAGTCTACCAACCCCATGGATACCTGTTTGAGATGGTTCCCATCTTGGGCTTGCAAATAAAACCACCATGAGCATTTGTATACAAGTCTCTCTGTGGATACTCTGTTTCTCTGGGGATTGGAATTGCCGAGTGGTGTGATACATGCACGTATACGGTCAAAAGAAACAGCCGGACTCTGTTCCCGAGGATCACGCGCACCACTGCCCTCGATGGCATCCGGGTGTCCTCAGCCTGGCCGGCAGGGGCTGGGACGTCTTCCTAGCACGCTGTAGCGTCCTGTCTTAGGGCTCCCCAGAGAAACGGAACCATCCAGTAAGGGAGGGAGACCCAGGGAGAGGGGGAGAGAGGTGGAGACTGACCACGCAGAATTGGCTTATGGGATTATGGGGGCTGGCAAGATCTGCAGTGTGCGAGCAGGAGCCCCGGGAGAGCTGACGGAAGTCTGCTTTTCTCCGCCCAGCATGCAAACGCGATTCTCCAGACACGCCCAGAGCTGCGTCTCCCCCTGGGTCTGTACCTTGTGGCCCGGTCAGCTTGGCGACACATGCAGCTGACCCTCACATGTCCCTTTGTGGCTTGAACTTGCACATTGCTGACTAATGATGTTATGTGTCGCTAGCATTGGCTCTCTGTGTATCTTCTTTTGTGACTTCTTGTTAAAACCTTTTGCCTGTTTTAAAAATGGGATTGTCTTCTTGGTCTTGAGTTCTAAGAGTTTCAAATATTTTTTTTTAAAGATTTTATTTATTTATTTGAGAGAGAGAGCGAGCGAGAGAGCGCATGAGAGGGGAGAAGGTCAGAGGGAGAAGCAGACTTCCCGAAGAGCCGGGAGCCCGATGCGGGGCTCGATCCCGGGACTCCGGGATCATGACCCGAGCCGAAGGCAGTCGCTTAACCCACTGAGCCACCCAGGCGCCCTCAAATATTTTCTTGATAGGGGCGCCTGGGTGGCTCAGTGGGTTAAAGCCTCTGCCTTCGGCTCGGGTCATGATCTCAGGGTCCTGGGATCGAGCCCCGCATCGGGTTCTCTGCTCAGCAGGGAGCCTGCTTCCCCCTCTCTCTCTGCCTGCCTCTCTGCCTACTTGTGATCTCTCTCTGTGTCAGATAAATAAAATCTTAAAAAAGATATGTTCTAGATATAAGTCTTTTGTCAGATTTACATATACTGAACGTTTTTTCCTAGTCTGTGGCTTGCCTTTAATAATTGTCTTTCAAAGAGAAGTTTTAGTTTGATAAGATTTAATTAGGTAATCTTTCTTTTATAGTTAGTGCATTCTGTATCCCTATGAGAAATCTTTTCCTCTCTCAAGATTGTGAAGGTTTCTATGTTCCCGTCTAGAATTCTTTAGTTTTAGCTTTGACCTTTGGGTCGGTGGTCATCTGAGAATTTTCGCGGCCCACATGAGGTCCGGGTTGAGGCCCTCCGTCTCCCCTCGTGTCCGTCTCCGTGTGAGTGTCCACTCCTGCACCGTTGTCGCAGCTTGGGTCCTCTCTGCCCTAGGTTGCGGGGCTCCTTGCTTGGGGGTCCATATGTGGGTTCTCCGCCCTCTGTCGATGCTGGCGCGTTCACTATAACTTACGGTAGCTGTGGAAATCGGATGCCGTCACCACGTAGTACTGGCGCCATAGGAAGATCACCGCGGTAAAGCATCGCCTGAACCAGCTGTCTTCGTCATTTTTGAGTGTGTGACAGTGTTAGCCGCGTGCATGTAAGGGCTCCCGAGCTTTTTAGCTTGCACAACTGAGGCCATGTACCCATTGGTCTTGATCTGTTCCCAGTGCGGTTGGCTGAGTGCTTGGAAACAACAGGAAGTTCTTCTCCCGGGGTCTGGAGGCTGCAAGTCCGAGCTGAGCGCGCCAGGGTGCTGTGGTTCTGGCGAGGCCTCTTCCTTCTCCTGCGTCACGCGGTGAAGACGGCGGGCCGTCCTTTCAGGAGGACGCTGATCCGGTCATGAGGGCCGCCCCCTTGGGACCCCGGCCCCTCCCGAGTCTCCAGCTCCACAGACCATCCCGTTGGGGGTAGTGTGTGCGTCTTAGAGGGGTGGGGACACATTCGGCTGTTGCAGCATTAGACCCCTCCCCTTCTCCCCTGCCCCCCGCAGCCGCCCTCCTTCGTTCTGCCTCTGATCATTTGGCTACTGGGTATCCCGTGAGAGAAGAACCCTACAGTTGAGTGTCTCGGGGACCAGCCACTTTACTTGGCGCGATGTCCTGCAGCTTCTCCGTGTCGCAGCCCATGGGGGGTTTCCTTCTCTGGGAGGCTGCATTATATCCCATTGGGTGCATCCACCACGTGAGGCTGGCCACGGACTCGCGCGTGTCCCTGTCTCCGCTGCGGCGCGCGGGGCTCCCATCCCCCCACGTGCTCACCTCGGCTCCTCTGCCCACCTGCGGGGGTCGTGTCTCTGGAGCTGGAGCTTGCCCCCCGCCCCCGCCCCCGCTCCGGGGGCCAGACCCGAGTCAGTTGTGCGCTCTGCCCGGGGCCCTCCCCTCTCGGGGCTGAGGTCTCACTATAGGTCGCTTCCTTTGCTTTGAACGGGTTTTACATTTGATGCGATCCCATTTGTCTGCTTTTGGTTTTTGTCGCCTGTGCATTTAAGACTACGTTTTCATATTTGCCTCTTATTTCGGAATTCTTTCAAAATCTCTTGGACTTAGAGGCACCTTATCCACGTTCCTTGGTCTGTGGATTGGTTTCTTTCCTTCTTGTTCCTCCTTGTTTGACTCTACTATTTGCTGGTTTCTTTCCTCACTGCCTTTTGCGGTATCTTGTTTCTTCTCATTGATTTTGTTGTCTCGCTGCGGGTTCTCTGAGTAATTTTCCTCCCAGAAAAGGTTTGTGGGCACTAGCCTTGGCAGTCCCTGCATGTCTAGAAGTATCTTAATCTTGCCCTTCTGGAATGATAGTTTGGCTTTGTTCAGGGTCTTTGGCATTTCAGAAATTCCATTCCTTCATTTGGCCAAAGCCCTTCTGGAAAGAGGCTGTAAAGGTGCCGTTGGTAACTGAGCAGCAGGGGACAGGTGGGGAAAGGCAGTGGGGGCCAGGACCCCAGGCTGGCTGCCCTGCAGGCAGAACGCTGAGCAGCTTTCCAGGGCCAGCTGCCTGGTGTCCTTGGGATGGAGGCCGGCCAGGGAGGCTGCCCGGTGCTCCCGGGACGTAAGTTCTGAGAGCTCCTGGGGGGAGATGGGAGGTGTTGCTATGGGCCAGACCGGTGGGGGTGCGGGCAGCGGAAGGTGAGGTCCTGAGAGCTCAGCCCTGTGGAGCTTGTGCCTCAGGGGTCCGCGGGCGGGAGGAGTGGCCCCAGAAAGCGCCCTTCGGGAGGTCAGACTCAGGAGCAGAGGCTCGGGGCCCACTCAGGCCCAGGGGAAGATCAAAGCCCCCCCAAGTGTATGAAGTCCTGACTTAGTTTCTTTTATCAAAAGACAGAGGAATTAACATTGACTGTGACCTTATGATATAAATTGTTGGGCCTGGATAGTGATGATGGACCCGAGGTGAGTGTTAGAGTGTTGCCTGCTTCCTTTTCGGATAAAAGTTAAAAACAGAGCTCCAGGCCTGTAGCGCCTGCTTCGGAGTCTCCCTTTGCTTCCCCTCGGCTCTGAGCGACGAGCGTCAGACCGGGGTGTCGTGGGCAGGCAGGACCTGAGACTCTGGGGAGTCCCGCGCGGGTGTCCCCTGAGCTCGGGTACGGTGGCCCCAGGGCGACCGGGCTCCTCGAGGCGTGGCAGTGTCCAGCGGGGGTGACCGTGCTTAGCAGCTGCCCCTACGGTCTCTCGGCCACCCGGAGCCGGGGATGTCCCCGTCGCCTCGCGTGTGCCTGGGCCGTGAGCGTGCAAGTGGGCGGCTCTTCCTCTCTCCCTGTGCTGTGGTTTGGGTTGTGTTTATTGAAGTGAAGTTTTCAAGTCTGAATCTGAGAGGAAAACTTTGAAACTTTTGTTACCGGGCATGACGGGATTTGTTTCAGTTCACTTTTCAGAATTTTTTTTATTGTGTTTTATGGAAGCATCAGCCAGGTCAGGTGGGAAACACGCGCCTGTCCCGGCACCTGAGGGTTTGCAGGGCCCTGGGGTGGCTGGGGCCCGGAGAGCAGTCCACGGGTCCGAGAGGGAGGACGCGGACGCCAGCATCCCGCCATCGCTGGCCGCAGGGCCTCCGCCAGGAGCTGCTCTGCTGGGGCCCCAGCCGCTGGGGCTCCGTGCCGGGCTTGTGTGACTGTGAGGCGCGGAGGGCGGAGAGTGCGTGGGGTCGGGGCCGCGTCTGCGCCCGGCGCCTGCTCGCGGCCTCACCCTCGTCCACGCGCCGCCCCGGGCGGCTCCTCCCGGGCGGCTCCTCCCGGACTGCAGCCAGGCCAGGCGCGGGCGGGGCGGGGCCTGCGGGTGAGGCCGCGTGGGTGTGGCGGAGTGCGCCGCGCCCCTGGACACGCCCCCGGACGTTCAGGACGGCCCTGCTGCTGCATCGGCCTTGCTTGTGCGAGACCGCGGTGCGGTCGCAGGAAAGACTGCGAGGCCCAGCCGCGGGACGAGCCCCCCGGGGTGGGGGCGAGCTTTGTCTAACGGCGTTCTGCTCCTTGAGCCGGGAAGACCCACGGTGTGGACAGGAATGTTCACCCTCTGCCGCTGCGTCCCCAGGGCAGCTTGGGGGGGGCAGCTGGGGCAAGGACAGCGCTGGACCCCTGGCCGGGTCTTGGGGAGGTCCTGCTGCAGGGGCCCCTGGCTGGTGTCTCGGTCCCCTGGGTGTCCCTGCTCCTCCCTGCCATGCGCAGCGCCTGGCTCGTTGGAGTGGCTGCACGGACTTCCGCAGTGACCCGCTGGCCACCAGGGCGTCCACGCCACGTGAGCAGCATTTGACGAGCGGGACGGGCTGGACCCGCAGCCAGGAGAAGGGCCACAAGCAGTGCTGGCAGCCACTGTCTCAGCGTCGCACGTTGTCGGGTGTTCCGTAGGGGGCGGTGGTTTTGTCCCTGGGGGCAAATAAGCGTGGTCTCACTGAGACAAGCTCCATGTGCACCTGTGCCCTCCCGCCGACATGCCGGCGCCCACCCCGGGCCTCTGCAGGCTTCCCCCTCCGACGCATCTCGTGGGGCTCCTCTCCTTCAGCTGGTCGGTATTCCGGAGGGACTTTGGGGCTGTGTTGTCAGTGCGCCCTTAACGGTTTTCTGGAGAAAATGATTTGGGGAGCGTGTGCGTCCTCATCCAGGAACACAAGTGACCCTCCGTTCACACGAGCCTTTCGCGGGCCTCGGTCAGGGTCAGAGTAGACGGGTCTTTAGAGCGCGAGGAGCCTAGACGTGTGACAAACGCCGGGAAGGGGGTCTGGGCGCCGCCTACGTGGGACCGCGGCTGCTCACACACTGACGACCTTTCTTCCCCAGGTGCCCTACGAAACGCTGAATAAACGCTTTCGGGCCGCTCAGAAAAACATCGATCGGGAGACGAGCCACGTCACCATGGTGGTGGCCGAGCTGGAGAAGACTTTGAGCAGCTGCCCCGCCGTGGACTCTGTGGTCAGCCTTCTGGACGGCGTGGTGGAGAAGCTCAGCGTCCTCAAGAGGAAGGTCGGTCCCGCCCGCCCCCGCGTGGGCTGTAGCGCGGGTGTCGTGGCCCAGCCTTCCCGGGTCCCCGGGCCGTCCCCAAAAGGGGCCGTCTTCCGCGGGAGCTGGGACGCAGCAGAGACCAGAGAGCCGTGGGCTCTCACGGCCTCTCCACGCTCTCTGTGCTCGGCACCCTCCGCGGGCCTGGCGGCCGGCTTCCAGGCCCGCGTTCCTGTTCCCATGTCGCTGTGTTGTCCCGGCACTGGAGCGTCTCAAGCACAGACGCGAGGCGGAGGGTTTATTTGGTTTAGGCTTTCCCCTCAAAACTGCAGGTAGGAGTTCTCGTTTCTGGGGTGGGGGTTACGCTACTGTTCCCGGCGAGCTGCCCGAGAAGCCAGCAAGCCGTACTATGCCCGCTGAACGTGTCGGAGGGCTCGGGGGGCAGGGGCCAAGAGGAGAGAAGGGCGGGACCCACGGCTGCCTCGATGGCCACTCCCGGGGCCAGCCGGGGCGTGGGGGGAGGCCGGGGCTGGCGGCGGGAGCTGCTGGCCATGCGTGTCCGGTGGGGGCGCCCAGGGGTGGCCTCGCGGGGGCAGAGCGTCACAGCCCATTTCAGAACACCAGGGGACTCGGGACCCTCCTCTTCAGCCTGGGGTTAGTGGTCCCAGCTGATGGGGCCTCAAGGCGCCAGGCACCCTGAATGCACTTCCCAGGGGTGGGTACCTGCTGTCGGGGCGTCCGTGGTCACGGGGGAGCGCCGGGTGCGTGGGAGGCTGTGGTTGTGGCAGGAACAGGGCATTCCGCTCAGACTTTGGGCGTGGAGACTATCAGGGACCACACTCGACTGTGTCCGAAGATTAAACAGCTGAGGATATTTGCAGGGAACGTAAAGTACGAAACGTTGGTTGAGAGTTTAAAATAAACCGAATAAAACTTCAAGAAACTAAAAGTATACTAGCTGAAAGGAAAAACTCAAATGTTTGCTTATAACACACTTTTTAACATCTAACAACCAGACAAAGCTAAAGGGAGGGCTCGTGGCTGCGAGGTAGATGTGAGGAAATTACCGAGACGTTCTAGCAGCACAGGGAACCAAAAACACAGAACCGTGCAAGAGGGGGAGCCTCAGACGAGAGCGGAGACGTGTTTGACCGAAGTCAAGAGGGGGCACAGGAAGAGTAGCCAGGATTCTCAGACCGACAGAAGCTACCAGTTCAGAGTCCTAGATGGATGAGAAAAAATAACCCTAGGATTTCACATCACGAAACTGAAAAGAGACCAATCTTAAAAGCACCTGTAGGAAGAAAACCGCTTCCGAAGGAGCGGCAAGTGCCCTGACGGCCAGGGAGGCACAGCGAGTGCCCGCGGGCAGTGCAGGCCGGCGGGGCGCTGGGTGCGACCGCGCGTCCCCGGCGGGCGGTCAGGGTTAGGCTGCTGTCCCGGCCGGCGCAGGTACGGAACGCGCTGCAGAGCTGTGTCCGCTTTGAGCACTTGACTGCGAGGGGAAAAGCGCTGGGAAAGAGAAAGCCGCAGAGCGGTGCAGGTGGCCGAGGTCACCGGGAAGCGGCAGCAGTGTCCAATCAGGCTTAGGGGACAGCTCCGCTCCAGACCACAGAGGGTGAGAAGTGACGTCCCCGGGGGTCAGGTGCAGGCCGAGGGCAGGTGTTGACTTGCCTCTGGGTAGTGACGGGGGGGGGGGGCTCCCCCTCCCGCTGCTTCCGTCCCCCGGCCCCGGGGACACCCCCACCCCTCTGAGGTCTCCCTGCCCGCGCCGCAGGCGGTGGAGTCCATCCAGGCGGAGGACGAGAGCGCCAAGCTGTGTAAGCGGCGGATCGAGCACCTCAAGGAGCACAGCAGCGACCAGCCGGCGGCGGCCAGCCTGTGGAAGAGGAAGCGCATGGACCGCATGATGGTAGAGCATCTCCTGCGCTGCGGCTACTACAACACGGCCGTGAAGCTGGCACGCCAGAGCGGCATTGAGGTGGGCGCGCGCCGCGGGGGCTTCCGGGAGCCCGCGGAGGGGGCGTCCCCACTCGGCACCCAGCTTCCGGGCCGTCAGCGGCGAGGGGCCTCTGGTCCCGGGTCGGGTGCGTGTCCCAGCCATCCGTCCCGCCGCACAGGCCCAGAGACAGGCGACGCTCCGGCCACTCGGCAGTGGCGAACGCGTCCGGTGCCCCCAGACCCCTGCCGGTGGCCCCCAGACCCCTGTGTACCTCCCTCTAGCCCGCGGGCTGCCGCCCTGCTATGGGGTGGTGGCCCTCTCCTCGCCCCCCTTCCTTCCCTGCCCGGCTCGGCCAGCGTGTGGCCGGTGGTTGGCCCCGCGGGGTCACGCGGCTGCTCACGGCGCTGCTCCCCGCCCGCCTGCGTGGAGCGTGCTGCCAGGCGCTCCTAGCCTCAAGGGACGCGGGCTTTGAACCGGGACTGTTGGCGGGGGTGCGCGGGGCAAAGGGGCGGGGGTTGGCGATTTTCAGAAGGCTGGTTGGGGTGGGCTCGGGGATGAGGGGACGGCCCCGGGACAGGCCTGGGAGCTGCCCAGTGCTGGGGTGTGGGGGTCTGAGCACGTGCAGAACTCATGCAGTGGGGCTCCCCTCAGCTGAGATGGGGGTGGGGTGGGGGCTGGAGTGGGAAGCGTTGCTCACTCTGGTTCCTCCGTGGGGACAGAGGATGGGGCCACGGGGGACCCAGGAGGCCCGTAGGAAGCCGCACCGGGTGAGTCACCTCGGACATCCGGTAAAGGGTCCCTGTGCGATTTCCATGTGGAACGCCCAGCTTCCCAGCCACGGATAGAAGTTAAGGTCGCTTCCAGAAGCAAGCGCAGGAGGAAGCTCAGGCCCTCGGGGCAGGGGGAGGTCTCCTGCTTGGATGGGGTGCTGTCACCGAGGAAGAGGCTGATGTGCCAGGGTTCATTCACATTTAAAACTTCAGTTGGTCCAAGGACGCCACGGAGGGAGAGCGCACGGGGTGAGCCCACACGGGGGCTGCATGTGCTCCTGGAGGCCGGGCCTGCCCCGCTGGTGCCTTCGCACGTCCCTGTGCAGTAGAAAGCAGTGTTGGCGCCGCACGTGGGCGACCCTCGTGGTCTGGCGTGATTTCCAGCCCACCTCTAGTCATCTGGTATAACGCCTCTGATGTGACTCCCACACCCTGGGTCCACAGACGTCCAGGACAGATGTCGGCAGAAAAGAGAAAGATGGCAAAGACCCAAACCCTGAGGTCCGTGGCCCAGGGACACGGGTGCACCCTGAGGTGTGGGCAGGAGAGGCCGCCTCTCAAAATAGAGCAAAACTGAAAACCAGAGATGGGAAATAGGACAGCTGACCCTTGTGTAGGAGGCCCAGCGTTTCCCTTCTGGAAGGTTCTAGAAAAGAGAAAATGCCAGAGAGATGGCCAAAGAGTGGTTCACGAGAACAGCCGAGCTCTGAGACGACGTGAGGCCGCGGTGCCCAGCACTTACCGCCAGAGCTCGTCAGGAGGGCGAGGGGGTGGGGAGGCAAGGAAGGCAGGGCTCCCGCTGCGCGGGAGGGCGTCTGTCTGGGCCTCCCCATCTGACCTGGCTGCCCCGACAGGCCTGCAGTCGGGCTGGGGCCTGAGGCCCTTGAGGTTGGAGCTCCGTTTGCTCCAGAAGACTCGGGCGACCCGGCCCACACTGCCCACTGCTGAGCTGCCGTCCGCGGCCGGCGAGCGCGTGCTCATCTGCAGGGCGCCCACCCTGACGGCGGCTCACCGCTTGCCCCTCAGGTCAGGGGCTCTTCTGCTCTTGACCGGCTGTGGCTTGTCCACAGCGAGTCACCCGGGCAGCGCCTGTGCTGGCCCACGGTCGCTTGGAATGGCCTCCGATGAGTGGTTTAGCGGTGGCTTCGTCAGCCGTGGCGTCCTGCTGACCTTCGCGGTGGTGTTTTACCGGAAACCCCGTCCACGCTGCGCTCACCTCCGCTCACCAGAGGGGTGGTGGCGCTTCTCCACACGCCGCGTCTGCACGGTGCAGGACACGGCCCGGCTCCTGAGACACGCAGGTTCTGTGGGGACTCCTGCCTCGGTCGGCCCGGGGCGGACCCGAGCTGGAGACAGCGGGCAAGAAGGCCGCGCCGGGCCGTGCCGAGGGGCTCCCCGCGAGGCTGCACCACGCTCGCCTGCGGGCCACAGGCCCCTGGCCTGCAGAGACTTCAAGGGATTGGTTTGTGTCGGATGTTCCCCCTTCGTTCACCGAGAAGCCGACCTTGGGTGACAGCGTTGGCTCTCGTCGTTCCTGATGGGAGGGACGTTCACCCTTCACGTCGGTTTTCTTCCAGTAGCTCCCCCCCTTTGAGGGTGTGCAGGCATCCGCCATCTCTTCCCGCCTCCGTGGCCAGGAGCCCTTGTTGCTGGCTGCGCTCCAGCCACTTGCTGGGGCCTGGGAGGCCCTGGGCCCCACGTGGGCGTTGTGACCCCAGGCCCCGGGCCCTGCTTGCATCCTCCAGATCTCAGTAGATGCGGCTCCACAGGAAGGGGGGGAGAGCAAACATCGGCAAAGACGCAGCCCCGCCCCTGTCCAGAGGCCCTCGGCCCTCACTGCTCCTCCTCACGATCTCAGCCGTCTTCAGAGAGAAAAAACAAAACTAAACAAAATGAGGTGGGGGGGCAGGGTTCCCAGGTCTGATTGTGAAGGGATGGAACGGGGTCAGGCCGCGGCTGGGCTGGGGCCACCCCGGATTGGACCTTCGGGTTGGGAGACTGTATCCAAACGCTTTGCAGGCCTCCACGCCGCGGGCCTGCCCCTCGTGCTGGCCCCGGAGGAGCTGGAGGCGCCCGCCGAGCTGGCCCGGCGGGGGGTGCGGGGGCATCGGCAGACTTGGGGCTGGGGTCCCCGGCGTCCCTTGTTCCGAGCGCGCACCAATTCCTTCCCCAAGGACTTAGTGAACATCGAGATGTTCCTGACGGCCAAAGAAGTGGAGGAGTCCCTGGAGAGGCGCGAGACGGCCACCTGCCTGGCCTGGTGTCACGACAACAAGTCCCGGCTGCGCAAGATGAAGGTGCGCCCGGGGCGGGGCCTCCGGGGGGCGGGGCCTCCGGGGGGCGGGGCCTCCGGGGGGCGGGGCGAACCCTTGCCCTCAACCCGCGCGCCTGCACCTGTTGGTTCAGAGTTCTGTGCTTCTGGTTTGGGGGGGGCGGTTGTTGGGTTTGGTGTAGCTTCGGGATTATTTTTTGGTCGTGATGTTTGGATTTTAGGTAAAACCCTAAAAAGTGCACCCCCTTCTGCATTATGGTTCTGCCAAGTGATGTGAGCGTGACCGCCTGCGTGTGCTCGGCCCGTTAGGGGCTGCGGGGTGCGGAAGCCCGGTCTGCCGGCAGCCCTGCGGAGCCCTGGGCGGGGCTCCTCTGCGGTTCGCTTCCCCCGACTCCCACCAGCAGCTTCCAGCGCAGACACCGAGTCATAACTTAGCGAATCGAAATGTGCTCACGTCCGGGTGTCGTGCTCACGTCCGGGTGTCGTCCCCCCGTGGCTTGCAGAAATGTTTAACTTCTGTTAACCTCCCCCTGCCTCCTCTAGAAAAACTGTTTGTTTTCTGTGTTCTAAACCGAGCGCTCTAACCTCCCCCGGTCGAGCTTGTGTGCCCATAGTCACCAGCCAAGGGTGACGCTCTCTGCCACCCAGGGCCGCCAAAGCGAGCACGACGCGAAGACGGGACGGAAAAGTAGAGTGGCCAGTGGCTCCCCTAAAGAGAGTGAGGATCTTGGTATGGAAACCATAAAAGGAAAGCCAGAATTGGTACGTAACACTCGCCCTGCGCTCCTGCTCCAGCCCCAAGCTGTGCTGCACGGTGGGAACCGGGGCCGAAGGCACGGAGCTCCCCGGCCTGACGGGTGGTTTCTTCGAGCCCTGCCGCGCCCAGTCAACACTGCTGCTTGGCGAGGGCACCGCCGCA
Organism: Nasua narica; assembly: GCA_028533885.1. Taxonomy (NCBI): domain Eukaryota; kingdom Metazoa; phylum Chordata; class Mammalia; order Carnivora; family Procyonidae; genus Nasua; species Nasua narica. The sequence goes on from CM052800.1 coordinate 533,448, forward strand.
CGGCCGGGTCCTGGCGGGGAGGGCGGGCGGCTGCATCCATGCCGGCAGACTCCCGTCACCTGAATGTGTAACTGCAGGAGCGTAGCTAGCCATCCCCAAGGGCGCTGGGAAGACCAGCGGTGACCCGAAGACGTGCTTGTTACGCTGTGTCAGCCGGAGTAGGGCCCCTGTGTGCCCAGACGGCGCGCACACGTGTGCGTACCGGGGGAGCTTGCACACACAGGCCGGGGAGGGGACACGCCCGGGGGGCCATGCCCGATGACCACAGATCCCTCGCATCAGTCGTGAGGATGTAGGCAAGAGAAGGAACTTTGAGACCCCAGTTCCACGTAGCTGGAAAATGCCTCTGCGCGGTGGTCGACTCCCGTGTGCAGACGCGTAAGGACAGCCGGAGCAGTGACACGGCTGCTGCATGTCCGGGCGGCCGGTGGAGTGACACGTGGGAGCGTGCCGGCCCTCCCGGCTAGGGAAGGGTGTGTGCAGCCCTGGGCAGCCCTCCGCGCTTGCCGGGATCAGCTGGAGTCGTGGTATTTCATGTTGGAGTCCGAGTGCCGGGTGTCGGGCCGTGTGCGGCTGTCGGCTAGCGGGCGGTCTGGAGGGTGAGCTGCGGGAGCGCAGCCGCAGTAGAACGTGCTTCACCGTCAGTCGTGGGGGGTCGACCGTGACCGTGTTCGTCTGGGATGCCCACCTGGTGGCTCCCTCCCGCTGGTAGAGCCGCGGGCGTACCCTGAGCACAGCCGTGGCGACCGTCGGGTGCCCTGGGGAGGCAGGCGGGGCATGACCCCACCGGTCTCTGCCCCTCGGCCTCTGCTGGTCTGGCCTGGGAAGGGAACTCCGCCCTGGGGCTGGCGTGTGCTGCCGCTTAGCTCAGGACATCGGCTTCCAGTTGGGGGTCAGGACGGACTGCCGCCTGGGCGCAAAGGGCAGGGGAGGAGGGGGCGGGGCAGGGAAACACGCCTCGCCCCGAGCACCTGAGGTGTGGACGTGTTGGGCACCAGGCAGTGGCTCTCTGCACCTTTGCCTCTGACGGGCTGCTGGCGCCCAGGGAGGTCACGTCGGCCGGTGCTGACCGCCGTGTCCGTGTAGCAGGGCTGGGGGCTTGGTGGAGGGCGCCGTCCCTGGGCCCAGCCGACAGGCTTCATCAGAATGCCAGAGCGCACGCTTGGGGCTCGGGCGGGGCGTCCACGCGATCGGTGAAGGCGAACTTGAGCGTGAGCGTCAGACGTCGGGGCTGACTGACAGACTTGCGTCCTCAGCTCCCGATCCTGATGTCCTGATGCCTCAGCGGGACAGACCGTCCTCGTCAGCCCGTGATCCGGGTGCTGTGGGAGGCAAAAGGGCCAACGAGTGGGGAACATAGAGACTTTTCTCTGGTTCTGTTCGTTCCACGTATTCTGTTTCTGGTTGGAAATACTGAGTGTTTCCTGAAACCGTGTGGAAGGCTAATGTTAGAGTTTAAATTGGCACCTTTATAAAATAATTCAGTTTTTTGCCTTCAGTTCCAATAGTTAATTTCGCCTGCCTCCCCCGTCCCCAGCCAACTGGACGGACGCTGCTAAGATTGCAGAGTTAGCACTTGGGCCTCCGCTGGCGGCGCTCCCCCTGCTAGCGTCCCCTCAGAACCGCCGTGTCGGGACAGGTGCCGGTCAGTCACGCGGCCAACGGGCGAAGTGGTGCCGCTTCTAGCAGCTGCCGTCCCAGACCTCACGCCCTCCGCAAACCCTGCGGCTTCTGCCTTCTGCTCTGATGGCCCCCACCAGCTCTGTGCTCCTCCTGGTCCCACCCACTCTCCCCGGGGCCTTTGAACTGGCTCTTCCTCTGCCTGGAACGTCCTCCCCAGGCGTCCCCGCACACTGTCCCCAGCTCTTTCCGGCGTCCCTGCTCCGGGACCTGGCTTCTCTCACCGGCCCGGTGCGCGTTGCTTCTGCTCACGCTCCTCTGTGAGGTGTCACCTCCCAGTCTCTCCTCCCACCAGGCGTCAGGGCCTCGAGCCAGGGCCGACCTCCCTCTCCCAGAGCAGGTTGGGGCGGACGATGCCACACGGGGTTCTGAGGGCACGTCCCCATGCTTTCACGACTTTATCGCCGTGAGACTGAATCCAGACAGCTGCTTTGTCCTTGTGAAGGGGGTGGAAGCTCGTCTTCTTGGGCTCACGTGCTTCCCACGGGAAGTCCGTCCCCGGACTCCGAGCTGCTGACGGCCTGCGGCCTCGTCACAGGGACTCGGGGTGAAGCCCGGCAGCCCACCCGCACCCACGCCTGCCCGTGCCGCTGTGCCCCAGCCCAGCCGGCGGCCCTACACGCAGAGCCCTTCGCTGCGCCGGGAGCGCTGGACCATGTGCCGCAGAGCCGGGGAAGCGCTGACGGCAGCGGAAGTTACAGCCCGGCTACCAGACCCGGGGGCACCTCCCCGAGGGCTCTGAGCCTCCTTGGCGGGCTGTGCGGGGTCCACCGGTGGGCGTGGCTCCATGGCGCCCCGCCCCAAGCTCGGTCTTGTCTTCCCCCCCAGAGTTGCCTGGAGTTCAGCCTAAGGATTCAGGAGTTCATTGAGCTCATCCGGCAGAACAAGAGACTGGACGCTGTGAGGTACGTGGGGAGGAGGTGGGCCCCCGGGCTCTGGGGGACGGAGTGTGGAACGTCAGCGATCTGCCCTGACCCGCTGGGCCCTGCCGGGGACCTGCACGGTGCTGACCCCTGGCGCCCGGGCTCCATTCTGTCCAGGCAGCACGAGGCCGACTTAGCGTGTGGGCTCAGGGCCCCTGGCTCTGCAGCCGTGTCCACCTGCCCCGGAACGGTGCTGGCCCTGGGGTGGGCGTAGGGATGGGAGCCGGGGCTCCCCCAGGGGCAGGCAGTACAGGGAGGCCTGGCTCAAGCCCGATCTGTGCAGCCCGGGGAGCTGTCCCTTCGCCGTAGCCGGTGGGTGCTCTGAGAGTTGCAGGGGGAGTCATTGCGGCACTGTGAGAGCCCAACTGCCGCTGGGTCCTCCCAGGGCCGTGTTGTCGGGCTTCACACACACCAGTGACTGGCTCTGGGTGTCTGAGTGGGATTCTGTGCTAGGGGCCTCGAGCCTTGCCCCCGCTCCCTGTCCCCTTGAGCGGGGGGCCCTCACCGAGCTGAGCTGTGGCCGACCCTGGCCCGGGTCACACAAGGCGGGGCTTCCTTGGCACTGAGACTCCGGCAGATGCGGAGCTCCGATTCTTAAGGGGAAAAGGGCCAACTCAGACGACCCGGAATGTTTCGTAGACACGCGAGGAAGCACTTCAGTCAGGCCGAAGGGAGCCAGCTGGACGAGGTCCGCCAGGTCATGGGTATGCTGGCCTTCCCCCCAGACACACACATCTCGCCCTACAAGGTAAGCCCTGCACGTGGGCCCCCGGCGCCGGGGCGGGCCTGGGCGCGTGGGCAGCACGCCACGCGGGCTCTCGCCGTCTTGCTCCTGTGTCGCCGGCGGGAGGCTTGGGTCAGAACCACGCATGGTGGGGGGTCTCGGCCTGAGAGATGCTTCGCCTCTGAGTGCCTCCCCTGTTGCCCTCGCTGCCGGTGTTCTGCCTCACCTCCGTCTGCGCCGCGCCCCTTGGCCTTGGGGGTCCACATGCGGTCTGGGCAGGCGTGGTTATGTGGCATCGCTAGCTGGCCCGCTCGACGTTGCTGGGGCAGCGGGTCTGGCCTCTTGGAACCAGGCGATGCCCACCCCTCTGAAGCCCTGGGACAGCTCTGGTAGTCTCTGATCCGCCTCTGCGGCCCTTCTTCCCTTGTCTCGAGAAACGTCATGTTTGCAGCCGGACCGCTCCCAGTGGCGTCCTGGAGGGCCAGGAATTCGCACGGCCTGCCCCGTTCCGTCTGGCTGCTTGCCCCTGGGGGCCCCTTGGCCGTCTGCCCTCGGGCGCCTGCAGGCGGGTCCTTACAAAGGCTCGCTTGGCCACGCCCTCCGTGTCCTTTCCGGAGCCGCTTCTCATTTTCTGCAACGTGGATGGAAGTTTCCGTGTCATCAGGGTCTGCCTTCTTTAGGCGAGCAGCTCCGTCCCTGAATCAGCTTTCTGTTCACGTTTTCCCGCGAACGCCTCCAGAGAAGCCAGGCGCCCCCTCCGCGCTCTGCCTGGAGGCGCAGCCGTCCCCGGGCGCCGCCGAGCTCTGCCCACCCCCTCACCTGCTTGGGGGCTGCCTGGGACCCCGTGGAGACTGGGGCTCTCCCAGCTCCGCCTCGTGGGTAGGTGTCTGCCGCTCAGCGCCTCCCGCGGTTTTCTGTCTTCGCCTGTCTGGGCCGCTGTGGCAGACTCCGAGTCAGGAAGCCCGAGATCGGGGCGCTGGCGGGTTGGGGGCGACTCTTCCTCTGCTATGTTCTTACGAGGAAACTACTTCCTGAAGACTCCGCCCTCGGGACCCTGTGGGCCTGGAGGTCTGCCTGCCGACCCCGTCAGCAGCGGGGACGCAGACGCTCACCACGTGCTGTCCCCCGGCTGCGAGCCCGTCCCCCAGGAGTGAAGTAAACTGCCTTCCCTGCGGCCAAACCAGGCTTGTTCCTGAGCCTCGACGGCGGGTTCTGTCCAAGGCCCAAGTGCCCGTGCGGTTTCTGGGCAGACACAGCCCCCGGCGGCCGTCTGCGCGGCTCGGCCGTGTCACGAGCGTCCCGTGACCTACCCTCAGGTCACGGGCTTTGCGGGATGGAGGCTGAGCTTCAGCTGACGGGCTCTCCAGTCTCTCATCCCTGCTTTGGAGGAGGTTTGAGAGAAGTGCAGAGGGGGGCTGCCCCGGACAGTGAGGTGTCCATCCAAGGAGCGCCAGGCCGGCCAGGCCAGGGGCTGACCCTCTGGGAGGCGCGGACGCAGCGGGAAGAGGGGCCCGGGCTGGTGGGGGACAGGCACAGCCCACCGATGCGCGGCCTCGTAACCGGACACGGACGGCGCGGCCGAGGAAGACCAGGGTGCATGTGGATGGGGTGGCCCGCGGGCCCCGGGGACCCCAGAGGGTAGGGCTGGGGCAGGGCCATGACCTGCCGTGCCGAGGGGACAGAGCCCTTGGCCCCTGTGTGTGGCAGGGAGTCACAGGTGTGTCTCCGTGGGTCCCACGAGGAGCAGGGCGACGCGCTCCGGTCGGGGAGAGGTGGCCGCGCCAGAGGCCGAGGGACTCAGGGAGGCGGGGCGCGGAGCCTCTCGACTGTGGGCTTGGCTTCCGGAAAAAGGACATTAAAGACGTGTCTTCGTAACATGGGAGCTGAGCGTGCTGTCTGCCCGCAGAGCCTTTGCTGACTGGGTGCCGCGTGTTCTCAGCGTGGGCCCGGATCCTGCGCGTGGCGTGCAGCGTCAGTGTTGCCGGCGTGCGCCCTCCCTCGCTGCTCTTGGGGACTCGGGACCCGGGAAGCCCCGGGGACACACGTTAACCGGGCCTTGTGTCCGCTCTGTGACTCTGGCCGAGACGAGGGGGTGGCTCCCAGCCCCCGAAGTTACTTTGTGCAGTGAGACTCTGCCCCCAAGACCTCAGGGCCGTCCTCCGGCCCACGGCGTCCCCTTCCGGCCACGGGCCCCCCCATCAGCACCCGTGCACACGCGGACGTGGGAGTCCGGCCGGCGGGTGCGGGCTGGGAAGGGTTTGCCGCCCGGTGTCGGGCTGGCGGCTGCGCACCGTCCCCAGCTCGGCTCCGCCCGTGTCTCGCAGGACCTGCTGGACCCGGCCCGGTGGCGCATGCTCATCCAGCAGTTCCGCTACGACAACTACCGGCTGCACCAGCTGGGCAGCAGCTCTGTGTTCACCCTCACGCTGCAGGCCGGCCTCTCAGCCATAAAGACACCGTATCCTTCCGGCGGCTGCCAGCACCCGCGGGCTCGGCCCTCAGCCTGGGCTCCGGGTCGGGGGCCCTCCGCCTTCCAGCCAGCAGGCGGGCGCCGCACCCCTCCCAACTCGAGACCCCTGCTGGAGGCTTGTGGGCGGGGGGGGGGGGGGGGGGGGGGGGGGGGGGGGGGGGCGGTCATGGGGCCCAGTCTCTGCCCCTGGTCTGCGGGCACCTTTGTCCCCAGCCTTGCCAGTGTTCACTGGTTCCCAGATGCCACCCGGTGCTGCTCGCGGTTGGCGAGGCCGGTGTCTGGACCTTCCGGCAGCTGGGACTGGGAGGTCCCTGTGTGGTTTCTGGGAATCCTCTCGGACGTCGCCTGGTGTGAGCCCTGGCCGCCTCGGCCCAGTGTCGACTGGTCTTTGAAAACGTGTGTGGCAGAGTGGCCAGACCCTAGCACCAGAGAGCTGTGGGGCTGTGACCCCCCGGGCCCAAGGGTCTCTCTTGAGGGTGGCATGTGGGTCCCTTGGCACCCTGGGCTGTTGGCTTTCGTGGCCGTTTGTGTGATGGGACCGCGGTGAGCGTCCTGCGCATCCGCCCTGGGCTCGGGTGCGGGGAGAAGGGGGAGGTGCAGCGGGGGTGCAGGGCAGGGGGAGCATCATTCGCACTAGCCCTGGGCTCCGGTGCGGGAGCAGGGGGAGGTGCAGCGGGGGTGCGGGGCAGGGGGA
>CM052800.1:563551-584605 GCA_028533885.1 Nasua narica
TTTCATGTTAAGTTTTATGGTTCATGAACTTGGGCTCTTCTTTAGCTTCTTTCTTTCTTTCTTTTTTTTTTTTTTTTAAGATTTTATTTATTTGACAGAGAGAGATCACAAGTAGGCAGAGAGGCAGGCAGAGAGAGAGGGGGAAGCAGGCTCCCCGCTGAGCAGAGAGCCCGATGCGGGGCTCGATCCCAGGACCCTGAGATCATGACCTGAGCTGAAGGCAGAGGCTCTAACCCCCAGAGCCCCCCAGGCGCCCCTCTTTAGCTTATTTCAATAGTTTTTTGTATTTTTCAGTGTACAAGTTTTGCAGTTATTTTGTTAAATTTGTCCCTAAGTATTTTATTCTTTTTGATGCTATTGTAAAATAATTCTTTTCTGAATTTCATTTTTGGATTGTTCATTGCTGCATTGGGCTCCCTGCTCAGCGAGGAGCCTGCTGCTCCCTCTGCTTGTGCTCTCTCTCCCTGACAAATAAATAAATAAATAACATCTTTTAAAAATTTAATTTATTATCTTTATTTATTGTAGATCTGTTTAGATTTTCTGTTCTTCCTTGAGTCAGTTGCAGTAGTTTCCATATTTTTAGGAATTTGTCTGTTTCATATGGGGTTTTGGTTATAATTTGTTGACATACAGTTGTTTATAGTATTCCTTTGTAATTCTTTTTATTTCTGTAAGCTTGCTGGCAATGTTTCTTCTTTTATTCCTGATTTTTTATCTTATTTTTATTTTTTTTTTAAGATTTTATTTATTTGATAGAGAGAGAGATCACAAGTAGGCAGAGAGGCAGGCAGAGAGAGAGGGTGAAGCAGGCTCCCCGCTGAGCAGAGAGCCCGGTGCGGGGCTCGATCCCAGGACCCTGAGATCATGACCTGAGCCGAAGGCAGAGGCTTTAACCCACTGAGCCACCCAGGCACCCCTCATTCCCGATTTTAGAAATGTGAGTGTTTTCTCACTTTTTCTTGACCAGTCTAGCTAATAGCTTATCAATTTTATTGATCTATTCATAACCCAACTTTTGGTTTTATTGATTTTTCTCTTTTTTTTCATTGGTTTGTTAATTTCCACTCTGATCTTTATAATAATAAAAACTTATAAACTTAAAAAAGATAAAATAATAAAAAAATTGGGGGTTGCTTTGGGTTTAGTTTTCTCTCTAGTTTCTTAAGATAGAAGATTAGCTAATTGATTTGAGGTTTAGGTACTTTTCCATGTAGGTATTTACAACTAAGTTTTCGTTTAAGCACTATTTTAGTTTCATTGCATGAGTTTTGGTATGTTGTGTTTTATCTTTATCTCCAAGTATTTTCTCATTTTTCTTGAATTTCTTTTACCTACTGATTATTCAGGGCTTGGTTTAATTTCCACATACTTGTTGATTTCCCAAGTTTTCCTTTGTCCTTTGATTTCTTATTTCATTCCATTTGGCCAAAGAATACACTGTGTATGATTTCAGTTCTTTGAGAATTAAGACTCATTTTATATATGTGCTGTCCTGGAGAGTGTTCCAGGCACACTTGAGAACTGTGTTCTGTTGGTGAGTGTCGTGGAGCTCTGTGGCAGGTTGAGGGGTCCATAGTGTCATTTAGGTCTTCTCTTTCCCTGTTGACCTTTAGCCCAGTCGTTCTGCCCATTGTTGAAAGTGGGTACTGCTGCCTCTTTTATTCTTGTGTTGTCCATTTCTCCTCTCCTTTCTGGCAGTTTTGCTTCCTGTGCTTCAGGGCTCTGTTGTTAAGTCCCTATGTGTCTCTGCTGTCACTCTTCCTGATGGATTGACCCTCTTGTCGTGGGGGCTTCTCCGTCTCTATGGCAGCTTTTGTCCTAAAGTCTCTTTTGTGATGTCCTCACACCTTGTGGTGTTTGCGCACTCATCTTCCATCCTTGTACTTCCATGCCCCTGATCGTGCCTTTTAATCTGTTCTGCTGATCTCTGCTTCCGAGTGTGATATTTAGTCCATTTATCTTTAGTGTAATGACTGATAAGGGAAAATTCACGTCTGCCATTTTCCAGGTTGTCTACATGTCTTTTTCTTCTTTTTCCCATTGCCGTGTGTGTGTGTGTGTGTGTGTGTGTCTGTGTCTGTGTGTGTGTGATAGATGTTCACTGGATTCCCCTGTATCTTCCACTGAGTTTTGGGGGTTTTTTGGGAATTTTTTAGTGGTTGCTCTGAAGACTCCAGTGAACAAGTAGATACAGTCCAGTATGGCTTCGTCTCAGCTTAGTTTCAGGAGTGTACAAAAGCTCAGCTCTGATGTAGGACTGTTCCCTCCTGGTGCCTTTGTGTCATTTTTGTCATACTAGGTTGTGAGCCCATCAGCATGGTTTTGTGATTATTGCTTCATGCAGCTCTTTAAAGTCAGATAGGAAAAGAAGAGATTTACATTTATGCTCTCTGCTCTCTGGCTGTGGGGTTGCCTTTACCAGCACTCTCTGTTTCTGCTTGTGGACTTGACTGGTGTCTTGCACGTTGGTCTGAAGGGTGCCCTGCAGTGTTTCTTGAGGGCTCAGTCCACTAGCTGTGAACTGTGCCAATTCTTGTCCATCTGGACTGTCTTAACTTCTTCACTTTTGAAGACTCGCTTGGCAGGATTTTGATTTGTTGTTAATGGTTTTTCTGTTCTAACCCTTTGAGTGTATGATCCCAGCGCCTCCCGTGTGCTCTGATGAGAAGCCCGTGTTAACAAGCTGGGTTTTCGGAAGATGCCTTGTACACTGTAAGTTGGGTTATTTCCTTGCTGCTTTCAAGATGCTCTTTGTCTTTGACTCTGACAGTCTTCACCATGTGTTTAGTGACAGATCTCTGTGTGTGTCTTCCTTAGACTTTGTTGAGCTTCTTGGGTGTAGATGTCGTTGGTCATCAAATTTGGGAGGTTTGGGGCCATTATTTTGTCAAAGGTTCTTTCTGCCTCTCTCTTTCTCTTTGTCTCTCTCTGTGTCTCTGTCTCCCTCCTGTCACTGGACTCCCAGCATGTGTGTATCAGGTGGTTGGTGGTTTCTCTCTGGTCCCCAAAGCCCTGTTCATTTTGCGTCATTCTTTTTTCTGTTCCTCAGAATGGACCTATTGGTCTGTCTTCTGGGTCACAGATTCTTTCTTTCATCAACTAAAGTCTAATATTTAGTTGCTCTAATGATTTTTTCATTTCACTTGTATTTTCCAAGTCCAGAATTTTCTATCTGGTTCTCTTCTATAATTTCTTTCTTTTTACCAATGTTCTCTATTAGGTGAATCATTATCTCCTATTTTGATTCTTTGGACATGGCTTCTACTTCTTTGGACATACTTCTAAAAACCGATTTGCAGTGTTTGTCTAACACGTTCAACATCTGGACTTGTTCAGAGGCAGTTTCCATTGACTGCTCTTCTCCTTGTGTGTGGGCCATACTTACGTTTCCTTGCATGTCTTAAATTTTTTGTTGAAATTAGACATTTTAGATAACATAATGTGGCAACTCTGGAAATCAGATCCCCCTCCCCACAATCTGCTGTTGCTGTTTCTTTAGTGTCTTTTCTGGACTAATTATGTAAAAATTTGTATTCTCTGCCATGCTTGGCCACTGAAGGCTCTGGTCAGCTTAGTGATCACCACTGAGCAGGCAGAGACTTAAGTGCTTTCATCCAAGAAGTCTTGTGGTTTTGGTAGAAAGCCGTGTGTGTGTGTGTGTGTGTGTGTGTGTTGGGCACACCTTGAACACTCAGCCAGGCAGTTGCCAACTTTGCCTTGGCTCACACTTCCTGCTTGCTCAGGGCCTCAAGCTCAGCCAGTGCCGAGAGCTCAGTACTCTTCAGGTCCCCGGAGATTTTTCTCCAGCGTCTCTGGCCGAGGGGATGTCGCCACCGCAGGTCGCTGTGTGGTTCGACAGTAGCCCTGACTGTTCTGGACAGACCCCCACTGGGCCAGCTGAGTCAGGCCAGGAAAAAGACGAGCCTGGAGAATGGGTTTTTACCAGGTGGCCGCCAGACAAGTCCAGGAGTGACAGGTCTCTGGGGGTGGGGCTCTGCGAGGCTGTGGCTCCACAGCTGCTGCGCCTCTGAGGCTGCTGGGTGTAGAGGCCACTGCTGAGCCGGGGGATGGGCGTGGGCGCAACCAGCCGGAAATGCCACAAGCTCTTTGCCCTTCCCACCAAGATCGAGCCATTTTTCGAGGAACAACTCTCCTTGGATTGTTACAGATCTTTGGTTCATTTCCAGAGTTTTGCAAAAGTTCATTTTTCTAGTTTTTCCCTGGGTTCTGTGGCATTTTGAGCGGTCCCGAGTGCTGAGCAGGAAAGCCCTTCCCAGCCCTTTACTGTTCCATGCGGTCCTGCCGCAGGTGCGCTTGGGTGCACCCGTCTTCACGCACAGCTGCGCGTCTGTGGGCTGAGGCCCCGGAACTTCAGCTCGCTTGCCCTGAAGCCACCTGCAAGAACGCTGACTTCCGGATCCCTCCCTCCCGCACGGGCGAGCCTCCTGATCTTTGTCAAGGCCTGTGGGACGCTGGCATCTCAGGCTTGTCATCGACCCGTCTCTTCCCAGCGAGCTGTAGAGCATGTTTTCATACAGTAAAGCACTCTTCCTGGCTCCCTTTCTGTGAGTTGTATGTCCACTTCCTTTGCTCATTTTCCTGTTGGTTTATTGGCTTGTCTAAGTTGTAAGAGCCCTTTGTTCTTTAAGAAAACGAGCTGTGTGTGACAAGTTGCAAATATTTCCCGTCTGCTGACTTTGCTGATGTTTTGCCGCGTGGATGCTTGTGTATCTGAGTCTCTGTGTCCCTTCCTCACTCGAAGATTCTAGTAAAATTTTTTCTGTGTTTCCTCTCTTACTTTATGGGTTTCATTTCCACATTTAAGTCACTGATGTGTTTATCACTTATTTCAATATAAAATAGGACCCAGGAAATCCAGTTTTCTATTTCAGATAGTCGCCCAGCTGTGTCATCCATTTCCTGTCGAATCAGCATTTCTTCAGTGGATGTGGAGCATCGCCTTCTCTTACGTCGATTCCGGCAGACCGTGCTTCTGCTCACGAACTTTCTCCCCCTGCCGTCAACTTGCCTGTGTGTGTGACCACACTGTTGTGGTTGCCGTAGCTTTGTGCTGTGTTTGCCCCAGAGGCGAAGGCTCTTCCCGTTCACTTGAGGCAACAAGAGGTGTGGCGGGGGGGCGTTTTGTGAAACCAGGGGCCCTGGGGGCCGCTGAGGGAGCATGGGGGGGCCCTGCTGTCCCTGTCCAGAGCAGACAGCAGGAGGGAGGGTCGGCAGGGCCTAAGGAGCATCACTGCAGAGTCCGTGGCCTCAGGACTGGGATTGGACGGACCATTACAGAAACGGGGTGTCCCAGAATTAGCGGAGTCCAACATGGGCTTTATGTGAGCTCTGTCATGGGAAGCCCTCAGGTGGGTGCCTCAAGCTGGTGAGAAGACACACAGTGCTGTTGGGGCTTTCCACTTGCTGGTGTCAGTGCATAAAGCCTCCATCCCCAAGGCTACCTCTTGGCCCAAGGTGGCTGCTGGGTTCCAGCCATCCCAGGGAAGGGGACAGAAGGAGCAGAGGGGGTGAACCTCTGTTTCCTGTGAAGAGCCTTTCCAGGTGCCCTGCTGCTTCCGCCAGACTTAGTCACCTCTCAGTGTCCAGCTGCCCAGAAAGCAGAAAACGCAGTCCTTTGTGCTGGGGATAGGCGTCCGGCTACCAGCAAGCCTTGCGTCCAGGCAGGAGGGTGAAGAGATCAGCCATCAGCCAGCTACTCAGAAAGGGCCATCACACAGGATGGAGTGGGACATGGCATCCCAGAGTTGTCACCTGCCTGTGAGGGTTGGGGCCCTGGAACGAGAGAGAACCCCCTTCCTCCGTGGACCTGTATGCAACAGTGTCTACATGTGACAGTCCCTGTGTCCCTGAGAATGACCTGGTTGACCTCCAATTGCCCCCAGCTGTTACCACCTGCTGCCAAGTGCCCCGGTTCTCTGCCCAGCCTTGCCCTCCCCATGGAAGTGTCGCCCCTCCAGGAAGCTGCACCTGGTCCCCCGATTAGCCTAGGAAGGTCCCTCTGAGCTAAGTGACACTTCACAGAGCCATGCGAACCTCAAGTGGCCCAGGGCAAAGGCCTGAGGACTCCGCATTGGGCCCTGGGTGCCACTTTGCTGGCTTGCTGGGAGCAGGAGTGAGTGGTCCCAAGTGACTCTGCAGATAAGGGAAGAGGAGCGAGGGCACAGGCAGAGGCTGGCCGCGCAGAGGATTGTGGGACTGAAGAGGTGACCACAGAAGGGCCCTCTGCTGCTGCAGGGGGCGGGGACCACGTGGACCAGGGCATGATGCGGGGGGAGGTGCTGGCAGGAGAGCAAGGACAGCAGCAGGTCCTGGGGATGGGGAGTGAGGGTCTGGGGGCCACGTTCCTTGACAGTGGCCGAGCTGGACTTGTGCTCGCCTCTGTGGGACTGCACGTGGGGCCCGAGGGGTCCGCTGAGCCCGGGGTCCCGCCGGGGCAGATCAAAGGAACAGCAGCCAGTTCTGGCCAGGCAGTGGGGCTGGAGCCACGCGGGCTCGAGTGGAGAAGTTGGCGAAGAGGCCGGTATAGACAGCAAGTGTAGACAGCTCTTGGGGTAACTCGGGCTTGGAAGGAGCGGCTGGACGCTACCCAGGGTGGAGCAGAAGGAGGGTGTGGGCACGCGGCCCAGCGGGGAAGAGTGGGTGAGGAGGGAGGGCGCCCTGGGAGCGGGCAGGTGGCCTGAGCCAGCCGCAGAGAGGGATGTGGACACGGTGGGGCGGATGGCGGGCTGCTGGCCGGGGGAGTGCCCCCTCGAGGGTGAGGCCCAGCTGCCGGGGAGAAGAGGCAGAACAAAGCTGGTGAGACCTGAGCGGGGCAGCTAGGCAGGAAACCGGGCAAAGCTGCGAGGGTGGCGGTCAGTTAGCAGCCCCCACACCCATTCTCCCCTCCTTAAGAGGAGTAAGTTGCCACCAGCTTTAAAACTGCATTTCCCAGCCTCCCTTGGCTAGGTGTGGTCATGTGACCAAGCTCTGACCAGTGAGTTATGAGCAGCTGTGTTATGTGGGCTTCTGGGAAAGCACCTTAAAAGGAAAAGGGTTGTACCCCCTCATCTCCTTTCCTTCCTGCCCGCTGCCTGGAATGGGGATGTGATGGCCGGAGCATTAGTCACCTTCATCTGGGTCCCTGAGGATGAGCTCCCAGCCCCCGGATGCTGTAGCACACAATGGGTTGGAGGAGGGTGCCTGGGATTCTGTGTACATGTCATAGCTGTCTGGGGCTGCCAGCAGCCAGATTTCCATCACATAAGAAAAAATGAGTAATCTCCTTCTAATTTGTGTTTATTTGGATTTTCTCTTTCATGCAGCCAAAGCCAATCCTAATAGCCGGGCACCGGAGTGCCAGCCGTGGGCAGGCCGAGTGGTGTGCAGATTGGCCTCACGGGGAGGGGGCTCTGCCTCTGGGTTCAGCCATGCCTGGGCAGGAGGCAGCGAGGCCTTCGGGTAGGCCTGTGTCTGTCCGGGCGCACACTGCAGGACCTGTGCCTTGCCTGACAGGAGACGGGGCTGTGTTCTGGGATGCCGGGTGGGTTCCGAGTGCAGCCAGGACTGGTCCGAGGAGCTTGAGGACGACCGTCCCAGAGTGCACCCAGGTCTCGGAGCTGAGACAGCCCCTCGTGGCACTAACACCAAAGGGGGACCCCCATGGCGGGGGGACAGCGATGAGGGGCCAGGAAAACCACTACTCACCTCTGCCTCTGGCTCAGGCTGGGGTTGCCGGCTCACGGGGGCCTGAGCACTGGGGGGCGGCAGGGCAGACTCCCAGGGCGGCTGAACCTGACCTACCTCGTCCCCCCCTTGGAGGGCTGTGATGCAGCAGGCCCCGTGGAGCTCCAGCAAGGGGGGCTTAGGGAAACCCCAGCCCCTTTGGGGCTGCCCTCCCTGCACCCAGGAGGTAGAGGCTGTGGCTTCGCGCCAGCCGGGCTGAGCGCACAATGATACTGATGGTCCGATTGTAGGCCAAGAGCTGTCGGAACTTTCTGGAGCTCTGGGTCTCCTCTGTCAGCCGCCCAGGCCTCAGTGGTGAGACGAGGGGGGTCCCCACCCCCCACCTTCTGCTGTTGGATTGCGCAGACACTGGGGGCGCCTGAACTCTGCGGGGGGAGAGCCCGCTCTGGGCTGACCGCGGCAGCAGGGCTACTGAGCAGGAAGTTTCCTGGCGCACGTGGAGCGCAGAGGCGGGGCGGCAGGTGGGGGGCGGGTCCCGAAGCTGAGCAGGGCCTGCAGGAGGCCGCCGCAGCCCTGGGCAGGGCGGTCCCAGCCGTCTTTACCTCCCGCCCCACCCCAGCGGCTGGACGGCCTTCAGTGGCCCTTTACCCGCTGGGGATGGTGAAGCCAAGAGGGGGCGTTCCCTCCACTCCTGCCACCCACCCTTGCAGCGCCCTCTCGCTCCCAACTCAGCCTCAGCCCTCCCCGAAGTGCGTGCCGGCGGCTCCCGAGCGCCGCAGCAAGTTCTGAGCGCTCAGCCGGCTCCTAGCGCACGCAGGGGGCCGCCGCCTAGAGAAGAGCGCCCCGCGCGCAGCCGGCTCCCTCTGGGCGCGGGGCTCGTCGTGGCCCCCTGCGGCCTCTCCGCAGCTCTTCCCAGGTCCGGCCAGCGCTGCCCGGGGACCCCTCCTCCCTCCTCACCGCGCCCCAGGGCCTGCGTCCCCGCGGCCTCGGCTCTCGCGTCGGGCGGCCACCGGCTCAGGCGCCGCCGCCTCTCGCTTCCCCGCGTTCCCCGGACCAGGACCCCGTGTGAGGCCGCGCCCAGAGCGGGACCCGCCAGTCGTTGCGCAGGGCGGGAGCGCTACGTGCGGCCGGGCTTGCAGTCCAGCTC
This sequence comes from Nasua narica, assembly GCA_028533885.1. Lineage (NCBI taxonomy): Eukaryota > Metazoa > Chordata > Mammalia > Carnivora > Procyonidae > Nasua > Nasua narica. The sequence continues at coordinate 572,385 of CM052800.1, forward strand.
GGGCGCCCTTGGGCAAGTCGCTGGAGCTCGGGGAGCCCCAGCTTCCCTCCTCTGGGAAGTGACGAGCTGGTCCCTGCCGGGCCCAGGGGTGCAAGTGCCCAACAGGAGCCGCCCCCGCCCCAGACAGGGTAGGTGCCCAGCAGACAGGGCTGCTCCCAGCCCCGACCCTGCGTCCTGCACTGCTGCCGCCGGGCACCCTCCACCCGTAAGAGCCCCCTAAGGCTACACAGAGGAGTCCGGGGATGTCCCTGAAGCCATGGGGTCCGGGGTGGGGAAGGGGAGACGCGGGGACCCTCGGACAGCAGATGTGTGCGTGTGTGTGGCCGGGGACGGGGGGTGGGGTGGGTGAGGGGGCGGGGGAGCCCGGCGTCACCGGACGGACCGCAGAGTTTGGCCATGGGACACTGGGCCGCCAGGGAAACTGGGGCCTGAACCCAGCGCCTGGTCCAACAGCCCGACGCGCGCGGCGCCCAACTTCGTCGCGACGAACTCCCCGCGGACGCGCGCAGGCAGGCGGGAGCCTGAGGAACGCGGTGCAGCCTCCTGCGGTTTATTGATTGAGTAAAGTTCAGCAAAGTGCTTCCGAGCGGGCCGAGCCCGGCCCCCACGCGTACAGTCGTTTATAAATTTAAAACTCTTCTGTAGCAACCGGCTATATACAGAGTCCACGACTGAGGCCAGCGGGCGCCCGCGCGTCCCCGTCCGCCGCCGCTGCGCTCAGAGGTGCGGCGCGTAGAAGGCGGGCGCGCCGTAGGTCTGCGAGCCCAGCACGAAGGGCGACAGCACCGCCGGGCTCGACAGGAAGGGCAGCTGCGCGGCGCACACCAGGCCGCCAGGGCCGTGCGCCGGGTACCCGGCGGGGCCGTGCATGGCGAGCGGCGCGCCCATGGGCGGCGACGGGCTGAGCGGGCTGAGGCCGCTGGGCAGCCCGGAGCCCGGCCCCGCGCCCGGCCCCGCGGCCCCGCCGCCGCCGGTCGGCGCGCTCGTGTCGGCGCCAGGGTTCTGCTTCTTCCACTTGGTGCGGCGGTTCTGGAACCAGATCTTCACCTGCGTCTCGGTGAGGCTCAGCGACAGCGCCAGGTTGAGGCGCTCGCACACCGACAGGTAGCGCGTCGCCTTGAACTTGTTCTCCAGCGCCACGAGCTGCTCATAGGTGAAGGCGGTGCGCGCGCGACGCGGCTTCCCGGACTTGGAGTCCGAGCCCGTGCGCTTCCGCTTGGGCTTCGCCGCCGCCGCCGCGCCCTGCGGGGTCGTCCCCGCACCCCCCGGCGCCGCCACCGCGGCGGCCGCCGCCGCCGAGGCCCCAGGCGGGCCGGGGGCTCCCGGCGAGTTCCCGCGGGGGCCGGGAGCTGCAGCCTCGTCCACCGTGCCGGGGGGCGCCTCGGCCTCGGCCGCGCCCGGGCAGCCCGACCCGCGGGCCGCGAGGCCGCCGCCGCCTCCCCGCGTCTCCTCCGCGCCGCGCGCAGTCCCCGCGTCGGGCGCCTCGTCGTCGTCGTCGTCGTCGTCGGGCGCCTCGTCCCCGCTGTCCGCGCTGGGGCTGCGGCCGCCGCCTCCGCTGCTGTAGCCGCTGGCCTCGGCCTCGTCCGCCTTGTAGGGGTCGCCGGCGTCTGCGGGCGGGCGGGGCGGGGAGGACAGGACAGTTAGGACGCGGCGCCCTCCCTTCCGCGCGCCGTGCCCTCGGGCTGTCCCGCCCTGGGAAGGGTTCCCTCCTCCGGGCTCGTCGCTTCTTTGCGTCATTGCCCGCCTCCTCTTTCTCTGCCCCGCGCTTTCGTTCTCGTTCCCTCTTCCCTCGGCGCCCGCCAGCCCGCGTCTGCTCTCCATCCCCTGCTCGCCCCCTCCTCTCGAAGCTTCCCCTGCGCCGCGTCTCCCCGGGCCGAGCTGGGCCGGCCGGTGCCGCGCGCGGGGTTCAGGCGGAGTGAGAGCTCCGATCGATCCGCGGGGCAGATACAAACTTAATTAAACTCATTTTGTGTAATGTACAAACTAGTTAACGGCCATTTAATTTATTTCGGCGTATATTACCCTCCAATTACGGAAAGGCGTGGGCCAGCCAATTACCCGGCAATGTAGAGCCGGCGGGCCAGAGGCCAGGGGTGGGGCTGGAGCCACCTGCAGGGAGGGGACTTGGGGGACCAAACCCGGCCGCCCTGGCCCCATTCCCACCTCAAGCTGCCGGCCTGGAACTTGGCAGCCCCCCGCCCCTCCGCTGAAAGCTCCGCCGGTCAGGGTCCTGACCAGGAGGTCCTGGCCTGGGCAGTGCGGTCCTGAGCAGTGTTAACTGGGTCGGGGGGTGGATGGTGTCCTCACTAGGACCGGTCCGAGCCGCGGCCCGATCCTCCAAGCAGAGACCCCTGAAGGGACTGCATTTCGAGTGTGGAAAATCTGGAAGACAGAGTCTGTCCTGGGCAGGGCTTGGGGGGGTGTCTCTGCAGACTGCACCTCACAGGTGGTCCCAGGGCAGGGGCGGACACCGAGTGCCCGCTGTTGTGTCAGGCCCCAGGCGATCAAAGTCCAACTGTGTGCTCGCAGACTTCCCCAGGGCGAACGCCGGGCTTGCAGGGGGTCAGCGGGGCAGGTGTGCAGGGGCGGGACGGGGGTACCCACACCCGTAGCAGGAGCAGGTTGTCCCCTAGGGGACCCGAGAGCACCTGGCCATCTAGCTTTGCCTTGTCGGGGGCGGTCTGAGGAGAAAGAGGGCCTGACCAGCTGCCCCGGAACCAAGAGACAGGGCCTTCGGCTGGGACGGGCTCCCCACCCGCCTCTGCCCAGAGCACTGGCTAGGCCAACGGCCGGATGGGCCCCCCTCCAGCCAGGCTGGGTTTGCTCCTCCTTCCTCTCCACCCCAGCTGGAACCCACTAACCCAGGTACCCGAAGCCCCTATGCCCCGAGCCAGCGGCCCCAGCCCTGTCCACCCTGCGCTCCGGTGGTCCCTGCTCAGCAGAGGGGCTGGGAAGTTGGAGGGAGGAAGGGCCGGAGGAGGGGCACCAAAAGCAATCAGGAGCTGGTCGAATGCAATTCTCGATCAATAGCGGCCCCTAATAAGTGTAATAGGTTTTAATCGAGTAATTATCCGAATTTTGACCCTATAATTTAGATGTTCGGGGGGAGTTCGCAAGGTGCTTGAAAGAGATATGCATGCTGCCGTAATGGGATATCGACCCGGCCGGGGCGCGGGCCGCCCCATTACCGGCCGCTTTCCGCCGCTAAGCACATTTCCCCTTAACTGTAATCGAAGGGATTTAATTGTTTTTCCAGAGATAACCAGCGTTTTGTCACAATTAGTCTGATTTGTCCAAAAAAAAAAAAAAAAAAAGGAGGAGGAGGAGAAGGAGGAAAGGGGTGGGAGGCCTCCGGCGGCCGCTGTGGGGGCAGGGAGGTCACGGGCCCTCCGCCTCGCAGGTTCCCTCCTCCTCCGGGACCAACTACCTTCCAAGGCCAGCCCTGCAGCCCTGCAGCCCGGGGACCCACCCGGCGGAGCCATGCCGGGAGGCGCCGGGCGGCCCCGGCCCCGGAGTCCGGGTCGGACGGAGCCCCGCGCGCTGCGAACTTTGCACTGAGCCTTGGCACACGGCTGGCCCGGCTCGCCGAGGGGCCCGGGAGCGTAAACGCAGAGATGCGACCCGTCGCCCCGGCTCCCGCGACCGGAGCGGGCCGCATCCTACTCACGCGGCGGCTCAGCTCCGGTGGCGGCTCCAGCTGCTCCGGCGGCGGCAAGGGCGCGGCGCTCCAGCTCCTCCGCGCGCGGCTGGCGTCCCGGGGCGGCGGGGGCCGGGGCGCACGGGGCCGGGGCGCACGGGGCGCACGCGGCGGGCGCCACGGGGCCCAGAAGCACACAGCGGCGTCTTCTGCTGTTGAACTTGTTGGGGTCCAGAATGTCCAGCACCGAGAAGGAGGTGGGGCGCGGCGGCGGGCCAGGCCGGGCCGCCCCGGCCCCTTCGGGCGCCGCGGGCACCGTGTCGCTGGCGGCGAGCGGCGGGGGTCCGGCCCGGGGGAAGGCGGGCAGCTCGGCGCGCCCGTCCATGGCGTCCCGGGCGGTGGCGGCGGCGGGCGTGGGCGGTGCGGGCCCCGGGCCGGGCCCGGGCGGCGGCGGCGGCAGCGCCGGGCCGTCCCCGGGAGCCGCCGGGCCGCTCGCGCTCATGCCGGCCTCCCGCCGCTCCGGCCGCTCCGGCCCCACCGGCTACTGGGCTCCCATCCCCGGCGGCCCTGGCGCCACCGCACGGTCTCGCGCAGGCGGCCGCGGCTCGGCTGGCTCTCGGCGCCGTGCCCCGCGCTCCGCCGCTGCTGCCCGGCGCCGCCTCCGCCGCCGCCTCAGGCGCCCGCCGCGCCCGGCCCGCGCATTTATGGCGGCCCCGCCGGCGGCGCCCACGCGCCCACACGCCGCACACACGTGCGCCCGCAGGCGGCCGCGGGGCTCCGCCGCCCTCGTTAGCGCGCGCGCCTAATTGGCTGCGAACGGTCCCGGGCGGAGGAGGCGGGCCCCGCGCGGGACACACGGACGGAGCTCCGGGCCCGACCGACAGACGCGCCACCGGAGCCCGAGTGCGGGCCGCGAGCGGCTGTCGCGGTCAGCGGCGCGTCGCTGCGCCTCCGCTCGTCCAGAAACGGTGCGCCTGCCTCCCGGGCGAAGGGGGAGGAGACAGCCGTGGCTTTTAAATAATTGCGGGATCAATGGGTGAAGGGGCCGCGGAGGCCCCGGGGCGCTCCGGCGGGCGAGCGCTAAGACTCGGCTGGGACATCCCCGCGCGGGACGCGGCGCCCAGGCGGCCTCTCTGCGGGCTCGGGGCGCGCAGTCCTGCCGCCCTGGCGGTGCCCGAGGCTCCGGCGTCCCTCAGCGGCTGGGCCAGGGGTGGGTCCTGGGGGCAGACTCTGCGCCTCTTCCTCGCACCTTCAGCCCCTCCCCGGCGCTCCGTGGACGTCGGTCCCGCCTCTCCCGGTCGCTCCTCCCGGGGTCTCCTCTCGCGTCTCTGGGTCTCCCTTGCTCAGGGTCGCTCTCCCTCCAGCCCCTCCCGCTCCCGCCCCCTCCGCGTCGTCAAACTAGGGCCAGGCCTTGTGTCCCCGCGAGGGGCGGGGCCGGCGGCCCCTGGGTCGCTCATTACAAGTGGGATCGAAATGAGGGAGGCTGGACGCCCCCGCCCCCTAAAATGGGGGCTGAAGAGTCCTGCAAACCGCAGGCGCCTACATAAAAATCGACACCCTGCAAGTAAGGGGACACACTCCGGCAAACTCCTCCATCCCCACGCCCGGAGAAATAAGAAGCCCCTTGGTCTGGGTTCTTGATTTGCGCCTATTTCTCTACAGCTGCGACGTTCGCGCCACAGGGCCCTGCGGCCCTCGGAAGGACCGGCCAGCGTCCCGCGTCCGAGGGTAAGACCACCGCTGCTCCTGGGCAGCGGCCCCTTCCCGCCGCGGAGCCGGCGAGCGCCTGGGCCGCTGGGGAGACCCAGGTGGGAGCCGGCGGTGGGAGCGCGCGGGCGAGGGTCTTCAGGGTGTGAGGCTGTTTGCGATGCGCGTGAGTGTGCGCCCGGGCGTGTGCACGAGCGGTGTGCGCGCCGCCTCACACTGCGGTCCCCGGAGCCGGCTCCGCACACAAGGACGGGTCCTTTGCAATTACCGCGGGCAATGATCCTTTGGAAGCAGAAATTAAAAGTTGGGAGAAATAATGGGGGACCAATCGGCTGTAATTTGGGCCAAGCTCGGACATGCTGAGCCTCAGGGAGGCTGGGACTGGGGGAGGGGGAGGCAGGGCCTCCCCTCTGCCAGCCCATCCCCTCCCCCACATGCTGGTCCATCCCGAGATTCTAATCAGACCCACAACACTGTGTCCTTCCTTGCCAGGACTTGATTATTCTTTATCTTTAAATTATAAATCACCTCTGGGGGAAGGCGGGTGGATAATCTCTCATCACAGGGAGGTAATTATCTCCTTCCCGCCCCCACCTTCCTGGCGGGACTCTTAGGCTCTCTCTACCCCTCCCCCAGCTAAGTTTGAATATAGATGTGCACACCCCATTCACACACGCGCACGCGCACACACACACACACTCATTCAGCAGCGCGCCCCACGTACAATCTCAGATTCATTCATGAGCACCTAGCCGCCCCGTCTCAGGCACACGAGCCACGGATGCTCTCGGGACCCTGCGGCCACCTCTCCAGCGCCCGCCAGCTCTGCGCTGGTCTTGGCCCCCTCTTTAACTCTTTCCCAGAGAAGGGCACACAGGGCCTCTCCCTGCCCAGTCCCTGAGCTGCCGCTCGGCCCTCTGAGGCGCAGGATGAGGGGCCCTAGGGCAGGTCCCAAGTGCAGACCTTTGACCGGGCTCTGGGTGGCTGAGTTTCAGTGTGAGCTGGGGCGTCACGCCCCCTCCTGCACGTGCTCACGCTCCACGCCACACACGGTCCGGCCCTGTGTACCCTAGGGCCCCAGGGGAGGCGCCAACGCGGCGGTCACTCCCCCACACCCTGCTGGGAGGCAGCGGCTGGGTGTGGGTCTGCTGTCACTGCCGTCACACACGGACACCTGCGGGAGAGGAAGAGAAATGTGAGGCCTCTTGGTACAACTTTCATTCACAAACCCACGTAAAACGACCTTTTCTATAAGGCAAATATAGTACGATGTACGGCGAGTATCACTAAAGCATAGTAAACAGAATACAGTATATTAAACATGATACATGCTAGGCATAATGAAATAACATATTGTAATATACAACCAAACACACACACTCGGCACAGCAGGCTGTGCTCCCTGCTGAGAGGTGGGGGTTGGCTCAGGGCTGAGTGCTCCCTGGACCAAAAAAATGCTGTGACTGTCCTGGAGTTTGGAGGCGCCAAGATTCTCCTCCTCGGTTCTCCTCTTGCCTCTCATCCCTGCCCTGAACTGTCTCATGGGAGCTGCGGCCGGCAGAGTAACCAACTGCAGAGGCTGACCCAGGGGAGTAGGGGCAGGGCAATGGGGTGTGAGGGGAGGCCTCCAGCGCTACATAGGGGACTTTGGGTCATGTTCCCATGCAAAGAGCGGGTGCTATGTGAGGATAAGGGTCAGGGAGACATGACATCTGGTTCTGCCCCACCCCCCCATCTCTAGAAAACAACCCAAGTGAGTCATGGGGATGCACAGCCCCCATCCTACTCTCTCAGATTCCCCGGAAACAACCCTCCCCTCCCCCCAACTTCAACTCAGAGCGTCCAGGGCTATAAAGACCTCCTTTCGCTCCTAATCACAATTGATTGTCAATTAGACCCTCATTTGTGCAATCTTTGCCCATCTGCCATATCGGGTTATCTCCAAGCCACGAGCTTCACTAGCGGGGCCCCAGGTGGGCACTGACAGGTGAAATCAGTGCCTGAGATAGGGATTCCTCTGCCTGCCCAGTGGACAGGAGACACCCCTTCATTGCTAAGCCTCCACTCACTGCACATCAGCAGGACCAGATGGGGTCACTGGCAGGCTGGGGGAGGGGCTGCACCAAAGCAAGAAGCAACGTGGAACAAGTGAAGAAATCCAGGGGAGGGATTGGTGGTGAAAGGTCTTAGAAGTGGCCCAGGGAATAGTAGTGGGTGAGGGCTGAGATTATGCAGAGGAGGAAGGGGAGGTTTTTGAGGGAGAGGGATTGGGGAGAGCAGAGCTTCCAGCCCTTTCAATACACGGCCATACCCTCTCCCCAGTGTAAGAGTTTTGGGAAGTTTGGGGTGCACAAGAGCGGGAGGGGCATCCCACTACTACCACTAACTTATCGTTTGTTTTTGAACTCCCTCCTCAATGTTTTCTTCTGTCAATTATGGAGGTTACATTCTATGTGATCTTTAAGGTCCCTATAAGTCCCCCTTGTGAGTTGAATGACAACATGATCACAGCCTTCATTGTACATTGGGGTGGGGGGCCTCCCTTCTCTTGCACCTAGAGAGCTTTATTGGACAGGATGGAGAGGCAGCAATGTTCCGGGGTCTTTAGGGCACCTGGATGGATAACCCCCACTTTGTATAGTGTTGACTTCATGCAAAGCACACCCCACCCCAGCCTGTCAAGCACCCCCCCCCCAGGTCGTCGTGAAATATGCAGGGAAGAGATTATAACCCCCATCTACAAGTTCGTGTTCTGACTCCTTGAGTCCATACTGGGTCCTGCTGATGACATGGTGCTTTCTCTGATCAGGCCATCCTCCTGCACACCTGTGGGAAGGATGCAGGAGGTAGAGGTGGAGATGGAGGACAGAAGGCTTCTACTCTCCTTCCTTCTGCCTCTCCACCGGCTCCACTCCATGGTGAACCCTTTTGCTCACACTGAGTTTGGAAAACAAGAGGGGAACTTTCCGATTTGGGTCTTCTTTGCTCATCTTTTAAGATATGCCTCTCCTGGGGTGCCTGGGTGGTTCAGTTGGTTAAGCAACTGCCTTTGGCTCGGGTCATGATCCCAGCGTCCTGGGATCGAGTCCCACATCGGGCTCCCCACTCCGTGGGGAGTCTGCTTCTCACTCTGACCTTCACCCCTCTCATGCTCTCTCTCACTCTCTCTCTCTAATTAAAAAAAAAGATATGGGGTCTCCTGACTTCTTGAGCAAGGGTACCCCACACTCAGAACACCAGAGAAGAGAGGAAATAGGGTGGCTGCACAGCCTCGGCATCTTCAGATCCACGGACAGCGCCGAAGCACGTCAATACCACGGACAGCGCCCGCACCGGCCCGCCCCGGGCTGCGCTTGCGCCCCCGTTCAGCACCGCGGACAGCGCAACCAACCAACAGGCCTCTTTGCTCTCCCCGGTCATCTCCCCGCTATGACATCTGTGCCCTGTCCTTGGCTCTCTCCCGGAACTCCGGGATACCCCAGAGGAGGAGGAGGGCGGCAGGTTGTGTATGGCCTGGCGTTCTGGAACCGTATATGCTACGCCCCAGCTCAGTCACCACGGCCAAGCCAGAACCAACCAAAGGGCCAGGGATCTCTACAAGGTTTTCACTGCCTGGGTTTGGATGCTTCTCTTCGTAAGCTGCGTGAGTTCCAAAATGAAGAGCACATAGCGCTGGGCCTGGTTCCTGGCAAGGGGTCAGTCAAATGCAAAGGTGAGGTTCAAACCCTTGAAACTTAAGACATAAACAAAATCGCAGATCATCCAACCTGGGAGTGGCTCTCGGGGGGGGGGGGGTGTGTGGAGAGTAGGACACCCAACTCCCACATCAGCACTGGGGAGGTGGTGGCCAGCTTCCTCTCCTGGCCTCGGAGGACATCCTAGCTCCAAAGGGTTTTCCGACCTGCCCTACGGTCTGAGGATGACCACCTCACAGATGGGTGAACTGAGCATGAGGAGGATTGATCACATGCCCAAGATCATCCAGCCAGTGTGTGATGGAACTTTGATGTGAATGCTGGATCCTACTGATGCCAGCATTCCTAATGTGCAAAGTGACAGATAATCAACAACCAGGTGCCAAGGGGAAGGCAGTCCAGGTGGGGGTGCCCAGGAAGTCCTGGCTGCTGCAGGCTCTCTCTCTTCAGGATGCCCCTTGTTGCCCTTGGTCTTTCCAGCTGCTTTGCCTGCCACTGGTCCATCTTACAGGGGCAATAAGGATGTCCAGGTTCAATCATGCCCAGGATAGCCACCTTCTGTCCCTGTCCCCCCAAAGTCCCGTCAGTACTCAGGATTTCAAGGGCAGTCATTCTCACCATCAGTAATCATCACAGTAGTCTGGGATTTCTGTGTATTTTTTACCCAGTGGAATGCCCTAAGCCCCTCTGTTTGGAGGCAAATGGCCCAAAGACCCCTTGTGAGTGGGGTGTCAGGGGATGCCCTGGGCACAGGGTGTCTGAGTTTCCTATTGATGATTTCCTCCTCTTCTCACTGCCCCTGCCACAGCCCTCTGGTCCGTCCTCCATCATTCTCAAGCACAAATCAGATCACATTCCTCTTTCAGAAACACCTGAAGGCTGCCATGGTCCAGGGCTGGAATCTGGGCTCTGCAGCCTGGCATCAAGGACTTCCCCGCTGGATCCCGTGGGCTGCCTGCACAGTCCCTGAACCTGCACCCTGCACCCAGACCTCCTGAGCCCGACGGCTGACCTGGCGCGTGCCTGCACCTGTAGTTTCCTCGTTCAGCCGTGCCCTTGGACACTTGTCTGCACGCATCATTCCTTCTTCCTTTAGCGGCAGCACCACCTGGAAGCTATCTGATATCCCCAGGGAAAAGGGAGGCGCCATCCTGAGTGTCCCTCCAAACACTGAGCTTCACTCTGTACTATTTTAGCATATCATGGGACATTTACTGGTCACTCCTGGCTCTGGCTTCAGACTGTGCGCCCCTGGACGTTGTGTGTGTCTCACTTAGCTGTGTCCCCCATCACAGTAAGGGCAGAATGTAAAATGCAACCCCCCCAAAACAAACCCATGTTTACACTGACAAGGAAAATTGGAAGGCCGAGTGCTGAGGGGTGGGGGAAGCATTTCGGCCCACCCACTCTCATCCACCCCAGTAGTGGTCTGACTTCCCGCTCTAGCTCCCTGGCCCCTCTGAGGAGGGAAATGGCCCTGGCTGGGGAGTCAGGGCCCTGGCCACCAAGAGGGGGTCGGGCACTGGTCAACGTTCTCCTTGGTGTAGTGGAGGCAGATGGTGTCCCACCCAGAACCCTGCCCACATCCCCACTCAGATCCCTGCTTAGATCCTTTCCCAGACCCCCTCCCAGATCCTTGTCTAGACCCCGGTCCCTGCAGCCGAGAGTGGAGGGGCTCAAGCTCACCCCCATGAGCTACTCAGGAGAACTGTCCTCAGCTGATAGGAGACCCGTCCCCAGGGACACCTGGGGGCCCCCGCCCCTCCTGCAGGGCGGACGGTCGTCAGGATTTGTACTCCAGAGCTCCCCGCAGATGAGGCCAGGGCGGGACTCCAGCAGAAGCCACCCCGGCTCTGTCCTGCCCCTGCCTTTCCTGCACGGCCTCCCGGATTTCTCCTGCCTCGGTGACTCCCAGGGGCCCAAATCTGTGCCTCTCATTCTGCTCGGGTCTTGCCGGGGGTGACAGGATGGGATGGGGCAGAGACTGCAGGGACTGCCCCGGGGAGGACTCGATTACCCCTGCAGTGCTCCGTGTCTTTGCACACAGCTCGACTCAGAAGTCACGTATCTGTGGACATGTGGATATTTACGGTGACACTTCTTGTCCCTCACTCCCCTGCCCCCCAGCCCCGTCCAACTGGAAAAGCTCTAATTAAATCAGAAATGGCACAGATTGGATAATTTAACCCCAGTTTTTCTTTCCCTTCACCGTCTTACTCGGCCGAGACCTCGCCATGGGGGAAGCAGGCTTCCCACCCATGGGGAGTGGGCTTTGGTCACATGATCTGCGCCGCGCGGGAGCGGCTCTGAGCTCAGGCCTTAGCGCATCTGTTTGGCGCCTTGCAGCTTCCGCTCTCCCCCGTGAAGAGAACATGTCTGGACACTCAGCGGGGTCGGAAGAAGGGTGTGGAGCCCACCGAACCCCGCCTGACGAGCCCAGCGGGGGGCGGCCGATGGTAGCCCCCTGGGCAGTTTGGGCGGCCGTGGCCGGGGCCGCTGAGCTCCGACCCACCCGAGTGTGGCACCTGCCTGCCCGCGGCATCCTAGAGCTGCGACGAAGTGGCCTCAGCGGTCCCCACCCAGTGTGCGTTCCCGGCCCCATCACCGGGCTCTCTTCTCTGGGTCCCACGGCGACCTATTCGCTGCTTGCCAGCCCACAGTCACCGGGCTCTTTCCTGGGTATGTCCACGGTCCCCGGTCCAGGGACTGCTTCTCCCCCACCCCACTCCCCCGGGGGGGGGGGGGTCACGCCTTCATCCACCTGCCTTCAGCCGCTCTCCAGCCACACCTCCGACAGGGTCCCTGAGGCTCCCCAGGGCGGCGGTGGTCAGAAGCCGGGTGGGAAGGTTAGGCAGGAAGAATGGAGGGGCCCAAGGAGGAAGAGGGGAGGGGGCACAGGAGCCGGTCCAGGCCAGGTAGACAGAAGGTGTTCAATAAATGCATTCAGTGAAACTCTTCCTGCCCAGCTTGCGCGTGCCACAGGAAGAGCCGCAGGGTTCAGTTAGGGTCGGGAGGGCACGTGGTGGGGGGCGTCAGGCCGCGTAATGAGCTTAATTGAGGTTAATGCCTCTTGCACGGCTCCCTGATTATTAAATTATTATCACACGCGTGAATCGTAATTAGAAGTTTGAGTAACACTCCAAGGGAAGGCTTGGAGGAGCGATTCTGGAAGGGGCTGTCCC
>CM052800.1:585105-595745 GCA_028533885.1 Nasua narica
CCCCTGCCCCTTCCCTCCTCTCCCAGGACCCCCTGCGGACCCGTTTTGGAGCTGCGTCACCCAGGCCCCTCGGCGAGGTCGCGTCCCGGGGTCCCCTCGCTACTCGGAGCCCCTGGGGCTCGTGGGCGCCCAGCCTGGAGACCCTCGGTGAACGCATGTGTCCGTGTGTCCCGCCCGTGTGGCGGCGAGCTCACGCACACGTGTGGCTCCGCATGTGCCTGCCCGTGCATGCGTGCGTTTCCGCCTTGAGTCTGTGTGTCCGCGCGCGTGGCCGCAGGCGCTGGCGTGGGTCTGACCCACAGGGTCGGTCTTCGAGGGGCCCCCGGGGCGCCTCAGGCGGGACTAAGGCGCGCACGTGCGTCCTGTTCCTCCACACCTCCCCCCTGCACAGCTCTGAGTCTCGGGGAAAGCCGGGCGGGGGCGGGGGTCCAGGGTCTCTGGGGAGAGAGACAAATCAGTCGCGCCTCCACTCCCCTTGAGAGCAGACTCCCCCCTCCCTCCCTCGCTCTCTCTCTCGCTTTCCCCTTCCTCTTCTCTATTTATTTTCCTCTCTGTTGCTGAAACATATTGAAGGGGAGAAAAAGGGAACATTAAGATCCACTGTGAGCCGCGCGGCGGTTTAACGATTTCAAATGAGCCCCGGCTTGGGTGAGGCCCTGACAGTCCGCGTCAGGATGGCAGATGACGGCTAAAATTACCCCGGAATCAATATTCTCACCGGGTGTCCCGGGCTGATAAGCGCGGCCAAGACAATGTTGACTATTAAAGTCGACAGCTTGAGATATTACACTATTAGTTATGCTATTTTTAATAATCTATAATATTTGGGCTATAATTAATTAATTATACGGGTCAGATAATATCTAGGGCTGGAATGAGGTCTGAAGGACCTATTACGGTGGTAATGAGAAAGGAGAAATCTAATCTGGGGACAGGTGCTGCGAGGGCCCGGCTGTAGGCTCCCGGCGCTGTGCCCCCTCCCTCCCAACCAGGGGTCTTTGGGGTCCCAGGCAGTGGAGCTGCTGTTGAGTGGGTCTCTGACCCCAGCTCTGAGCAGCCAAAGGGGGCTTTGCCTGTCCTGTGTAGCGCGGGTCCCCTGGTCCGGCTGGGGCTACTTCCCCATCTTTCTCTGCAGCAGGGGCCTGGAGCAGAGGGTCCCCGGGCCACAGTGCTCAGGGCAGGGCACCGGGCTCACCTCGTGCCTCTCCAAAGCCTTCTAGATGATACCCAGAGAACAAAACCCCAGCCTGTGGCCGTGGCCAGAGAGGCCCCCGCTGCGTCCCCACTACTCGCTGGGCTCAGCACACCCCTGCCGGGACCTGGGGCTGCTATGCCCTCCCCCAGCTCACTCCAGCCCAGGGCCTCTGCCGCGGCGGCTTCTCTCCTTCCTCTGCTCCAGCAGCCCCCCCAAAGGCCCCGGCTCAGCTCTTCCCCCAAAGGCTTGCTTTATTTATTCGCTGGTGGAACGGAGGGCGGACACACGGGCCCTGCGGCTCCTGAGGTGACCTTTGGTGAGCAGGCCGCGCTGTGTGTAAGAGCGGGACAGAAACCATTGTCTGGAGTGATCCGTGGCAGTGCAGCCGTCTGCTGCTTCCCCTCATCCTTCGGGGGCTGCTCGGAGCCTTGCTCTTGGCCCCCAGCCCCGGGCAGAGCAGCCCCTTCCCTCACAGGCTCTGCCTCGGAAAGCGCAGAAGGAGCTGGTTCTCGGGAGGCAGGCCCTGGGAGAGCGGCCCGAGGAGCCTGGGGCCTGCTGCCCAGAAGTGCCCTGGGAGCGGGCTCGGGCTAAATCCGCTCTGCCCAGTGGCCTTGGACCTTGAAGGAGCCTGGGGACCTTGAGCCTCTGTGAACTTCCTGAGCTCTGCAGGGCGGCCGGCCTCCCCCTTCCCGGTCAGCTGGCCTGGGACAGCCAGCCTAGGGCGAGGTTAGCAGAGAAGCCCAGGCTGCCCCCCGGGGGTGGGCGGCAGCGGGGGCTGAAAGGGGCGGAGCCGGCGTGTAGGCTTCCTGCTTCCCTGGCCCAGCCTGCTCTGGGGTGGCGGGAAGGATCCTGTTATCTCCAGGTTCCTGGACCGTCTCGTCTGTATCTTTTTTTTTTTTTTTAATTTTTTTTTAAAGATTTTTTTTTTATTTATTTATTAGAGAGAGAGAGACTGAGAATGAGAGGGGAGAAGAAGGTCAGAGGGAGAAGCAGACTTCCCGCAGAGCCGGGAGTCCGATATGGGACTCGATCCCGGGACTCCGGGATCATGACCTGAGCCGAAGGCAGTCGCTTAACCAACTGAGCCACCCAGGCGCCCTCGTCTGTATCTTTTCTGATGATGAAGGTAACGCGCCCTCGCGGAGACGTGCCAGGCGGCGGGGAGCCTCTGCGATCTTGCCCCACGGCACAGCCTCAGGGCACGTCTTGCCTATTTCCCGTTTACCGTGTTTGCTGCTTTTTAAAGATGTGCACGTTGGGCAGCTGCGCCCTTCGGTCCTGCTTCTCCGCCCCACCTTAGTCATCGGAACCCCGTCCAGAGACCTGAGCGAGTTCTCACTCCGCTAGCTGCAGCTTACTCTAAACACCTTGACGTGTGATTCTTGTTTAGATTTCTGTCCCCTCTTTAGGAGGAAGCAGACACGAGTCCCTGGGTTCGAGAGAGGCGCTGGACAGATGACCCCAGCCCTGCCTCTCTGGGTGCCCGCGGTTCCTCGCCCAGGGCGGCCGGATCCCCTCTCGCTGGCATTTGCTGGGAAGGATGCAAGTTTTCCTCAGTCAGTATTGGTCATGTCTAATTTTGGGGGAACTGCCTTTGTCCCTTTCCCATTTGTTCAACTGTTGGCGTTGTTGTTAACATATATCTAAAAACCCTTTATCCTGAACTATGTCTAACATACACAGAAACACGGAGAGGAGCCCTGCTGCTTGGACGCGGCGGCGTGGCCCACGACCCCACGTCCTCGCGGCCCACGACCCCACGTCCTCGCGGCCCACGACCCCACGTCCTCGCGGCCCACGACCCCACGTCCTCGCGGCCCACGACCCCACGTCCTCGCGGCCCGCTTCTCTTTCTGCAATGTTTTGAAGCACGTCTCCGCACACGTCCTTTCACCTGCAAATATTTCAGTGGGGGAAAAGGAGACAAAAAGTATTTGGGTTGTTAGCTCTTCTTGGGCAAGTCTGGATGGTTCGTGGATTTCAGGCACTTGGCCCATCCATCCAGACTGTTGGGTCAGAATCTGTGTGCGTGGCGCAGACCCCTCTGCTTTTTCACGTCTGTGGGGTCCACAGGGATAACCTCTTCTTTGTCGTCTGGCTGGAGATTTGTCAGTATAATAATCTTTTCCAAAGAACCAGTCCTTCCTTCATTGGTCTTACCCACAATTTTTCTGTTTTTCATTTTACTGATTTGGGTTTCATCTTTCTTATTTCCTTTCCTCTGGTTGTTTTGGTTTTCTCCTGCTCTTCTTTTTCTAGTTTACTAAGGAGGAAGCTTGTATTCTTCTTTTCCCATATAAACATTTAATACTATAAATTTCCCTCTAAGTCCTGCTTTAACTGCCTCCCACAAATAATTTTGATACTGAAAACTTTCTTTTCACTTACTTCAAATGTTTTACAGCTTCCCCTGAGGCATTTTCCTGATCCACGGATTGTTCACTTCCGTGCGTTAACTTCTGAGCCTCTGGGGTTTTCCAAACACCCTTCTATGTTGATTTCTATTTTAATTCCATTGTGGTCAAGCACATACTTTGTGTAAGTTGAATTCTTTTAAATCTGTTAGGTCAGTTTTATAACCCAGGATCTGATCTTTCTGGAGAACGGTCCGTGCGCACTTGAAAAGGATGCATGTTCTCCTGTTGCTGGATGGAGTGTTCAGTAATGCGCTTCAGGACCGAGGGGCTGTGGGGCTCAGCTCTCCGTCCTTGCTCATCGGCTGCTTGTTCTGCTGACTCAGGGAGAACGGTTGAGGTCACAGCTGTCATTGCGGACTTGTTATTTCAGCTTGCAGTTCTATCAGTTTCTGCTTCGTGTATCGTGAAGATCTGTTGTCTAGTGAATGCACTCTTGGGATTTTATGTCTCCTTGAAGAATTGATCCTTTTATGATTATGTGATGTCTCCATTTACTCCTGGCAATTTTCCTTCATCTGATGCGAGTATGTAGGTACCCAAATACTGTATGAGTACAGCTCTCTTTTGATTAGTGTTTCCAAGTCTATCCTTTTGCACCCTTTAACTTTTAATTTACCTATATAGTTATATTTAAAGTGGATTTGTGTAGACAGCATGTTGGATTTCTCTCAGTCCGGTGTAACAATCTCTGTCTTTTAATTGGTGGTTTAGACCATTGACATTTAATATAATTATTTACGTGTTTGGATTTGAGTCTAACACTATACTGTTTTTTGGCCTGTTCGTCTCATACCTCGTCTTCTCTTTTCTCGTTCGTGCCTCTCTCTTCTTTTTATGATTCTTTCTTTCTTTCTTTCTTTCTTTCTTTCTTTCTTTCTTTCTTTCTACTTTACTGGGTGAGTGGCTAGTTCTGTTTTGTTTTACTATGTCTCCTTGTATGATTATGTCTCCAGTAATTGCCCTGGGGGTTACAAAACAAACACTGAGCTTGGCACAGTCTGTTTCAAGTGAATATTTTGCCACTTCCAGTGGAATGCAGAAAACTCAATCCTCAAACCACCTTTATCCTCCCTTTTATAGTTAAGGTTGTTTCATTACATGTGCAAACATGGACTATTCCCCAGACCATGCTATAGCTTTTGTTTCAGCCTTCATATATATGTTAGAGAAGCAAGAAGAAAAACCGGCATTTCATGTAGAGATTTATGATTTCTTTCACTCTGTCCCTAAAGTTTCAAGCTCTTTTCTGGGGCCATTTTTGTTTTGCCTGGAGAAGCCCTTTTAGATTTCTTTTAGAGCAGGTCTGCAGGTGACAAATTCCCTGTTTCCTTTCATTGGAGAGTGTCTTTATTTTGCCTTAATTTCTGAAGGCTTTTTGATGGATATAGATTTTTGGATCAACTTTGGGTTGACAGCTCGTTTCTGGCAGTACTTAGAAAATGTTCCTGGGGTACCTGGGCGGCTCAGTCAGTTGAGCGTTGGACTCTTAGCTTAGCTCAGGTCTTGTTCTCAGGGTCATGAGTTTAAGCCCCGCATTGGGCTCTACACCAGCATGGACCTTACTTAAAAACAAAAACAAAAGCAATGCATTTAAAAAAAATGTTGTTCCACTGCCTTCTTGTTTCCATGGTCTTTGATGAGAAATTCAGTCTTTCCAGTCATTATTTCCCTTATATGTAATTTATCATTTTTTTAAATGGCTGCTTTAAAGGTTTTTTTCACTGTGGTTTTCAACAGTTTGATTATGATATTTGTGGGCATGGACTTCCATGAGTTTACCTTCTTTAGAGTTCACTGAGCTTCTTGAATCTGTAAATTTATGTCTTTTATCAGATTTTGGAAGTTGGGGGCCACGATTTCCTCAAGTATTTTTTTCTGAACTTTTTTCTTTCTTTCTGGGACTCCATGTAGTGGCATATCTCAGGACTTCATTCCTTTTTATTGCCCAGTAATATTCCATGGTGTGGATACACCGCACTCTGTTTATCCATTCATCAGTTGGGAGACAGTTGGGTTGTTTCCACCTTTTGCTATTATAAATAATACCTTGATGAACATCTGTGTACAAAGGTTTATGTGGACAGATGTTTTCATTTCTCCTGGACATATATTTAGAAGTGAAGAAGTCCTGGGTCATGCAGTAACTATGTTTAATCATTTGAGGAACTGCCAAATTGTTTATGAAAATGGTAGCATCATTTTACATTCCCACCAGCATGGCAAAGGCATTTCAACTGCTCCACATCCTCATAAGGACTTGTTATCTGGCTTTCTGATCTAGCCATCTTAGTGGGTGTGCAATATCTCATTGTGGCTTTGATTTTATTTCACTGATGACTAATGATGTTGAGCATTTTTTCAGTAAAAATGTTGAGCATTTTTACTGGCCATTTGTATATCCTCCTTAAAGAAAGTCTATTTGGATCATTCGCCCATTCTTTTTTTTTTTTTTTAAGATTTTATTTATTTATTTATTAGAGAGAGAGAGACTGAGAATGAGAGGGGAGAAGGTCAGAAGGAGAAGCAGACTTCCCGCAGAGCCGGGAGTCCGATATGGGACTCGATCCTGGGACTCCGGGATCATGACCCGAGCCGAAGGCAGTCACCCAACCAACTGAGCCACCCAGGCACCCCTCATTCGCCCATTCTTAAACAACGTTATTTGGTCTTTTATTATTGAATTTTAAGGGTTCTTTATATATTTGAGATACAAAGTCCTTATCAGTATAGGATTTGAAAATACTTTCTTCTGTCCACTTTTAGTAGTGTCCATTGAAGCATAAATGTTGTTAACTTTGATGAAGTTAATATGTCTGTTTTTCCTTTTGTCACTGTTGGTTTGGGTAATCATACTAAGAAACCACTTTCTAACCGGAGGCCATGAAAATTTACCCTTATGTTTTCTCCCTAAGAGTTTTATTTCTCCCTCAGAGTTTTGGTTCTTACATGGTCTTTGGTCTTGGATCAATTTTGAGTTAATTTTTGTGTGTGGCATGGAGTGAGGCTGAAGCTTCATTCTTTTGCATGTGGATATCCAGGTTTCCCAGCATCGTTTATTCAAAAGACTTTCACCCACTGAATGGCCTTGGTACCCTTGTCAAAAATCAGCTGGCCATGGACACATGTTCTATTTCTGGACTCTGTGGTAGTCCATTGATCTCTGTCTATCCTTGTGCCAGGACTGCTCAGACTTTTTTTTTTATTAAAGATTTTATTTATTCATTTGACAGAGAGAGATCGCAAGTGGACAGAGAGGCAGGCAGAGAGGGAGGGGGAAGCAGGCTCCCCGCTGAGCAGAGAGCCTGACATGGGGCTCGATCCCAGGACCCTGAGATCACAACCTGAGCGAAGGCAGAGGCTTTAACCCACGGAGCCACCCGGGCGGCCCAGGACTGCTCAGTCTTGATCACCATTGCTTTGTAGTAAGTTTTGAAATTTTATTCTCTTTTTCAGGATTCTTTGGGCTAGTCTGGGTCTCTTGCAATTCCATAAGAAATCTAGAATCAGCTTGTACAAAGAGGCCAGCTTGGATTCTGAGAGAGATTGCATTGAAACTGAAGGTTGATTTGAGGAGTGTTATCATCTTAAAACAATACTTGATCTTTGGTGCCACGTACACAAGATATCTTGTCACTCATTTAGGTCTCCTTTAATTACAGCAAAAACTTTATAGCGTTCAGTGTACTAGTGTTTCATCTCTTAGGTTAAATTTATTCCTAAGTCTTTTATTGTTTTTGATGCTGTTATAAATGGAATTATTTTCTTAATTTTATTTTCAGATGGTTTATTCAGATGACAGTTTTAAATTTCATTTTTAAAATTTGCAATTTCATCTTTTTTCTCTCATGCTAAAAATCTTGTTTCCTGGTGATCTTTAACATAATTACTTACATGCTTCATCCCATGATATATCTATAATAATCTCAAAATAGTAATGCCAATGTTTCTATTAGCAAGAGGATCTCCAAGTGCAGTTGAAGATTTCTTTATGCAGTTTTTTGTTTGTCCTTAGAATAAGTCTCACTGGACATACACATAAAAATACTGTGTATTACAGTCACCTAACGTAATCCTTTTTTCTGTGCAGTAAGCTCATTAGTTCCAGTTTGCTTTAAGTTTTTGTGGGTTGATGTTCTCCTTTTTTATATAAATTTTTTTATTGTGTAAAGCCTTTACGTAGCTCCAACGCCACAATTACACGACAAAGCGCCTGCACAGAGGTCGTCCTTTTCTGTCACCCCCTCTGCCCTGTTCTGCATCGACCAGTGCCATGCGGAGTGGGTCACCCTCGCCCTCTGGACGGTCTCCCTCCCCGGGCCGGCGCCTGTGCGGCAGGGGCCCCCAGGGTCAGTGGGAGAGTGCCCTCATGTTTGGCTTTTATTTATTTATTTACTTTTTAAGATTTTATTTATTCATTTGAGAGAGAGAGAGAGCGTGAGAGGGAAGAGGGTCAGAGGGAGAAGCAGACTCCCGGTGGAGCCGGGAGCCCGAAGCGGGACTCGATCCCGGAACTCCGGGACCTTGACCTGAGCCGAAGGCAGTTGCCCAACCAACTGAGCCCCCCAGGCGCCCCATCATGTTTGGCTTTTAAACGACCCCTCAGGCTCATTCCTTGTGTGACGGGCCCACATTTGAAGGGTGCTGTCTTGGTCCTTAAAGTAGATGAGCCCCTGGAAAGTAAGAACGAGGCGATAGCACCGGACGCCGTGTGTGTGCTCCGCAGCCGCCGCGCAGGGCCGACCCCCTCCAGGCACACCGCGTGCTCTTGGAAAGTTCCCGTCAGAGGTTCAGTCGTCAAGAAAGCGCTTTCAGGACACTCGTTCATTCGCTTGACAAACGTTCGGAACTCGGCTGGGCCTGGGGCACAGAGATGACCGGCTGCCCTTGAGCTCCGTCTCGGCGGGTCGGACTGCAGCTGGAGAGCAGACCTGCGGCACCCAGAGGCAGGCGGCGGAGGGGGACGCTGGGAGGGGGCACGGGCGGGTGGTCTGGCAGCCCCTGCCCTCACCTCCCCCTCCTCCAGGGCCTTCTCTCTTGGCTCTGGGGCCTGGAGGCCATGCAGGATTTCTGGAGGGTAGAGGGGTAGAGGGTGGGCAGAGGCCTGGAAGGCAAGGAGCTTCTCTCCAGGCGTTTGTGCTCCGACCAAGCTGCTTGGCCGCCCGCAGGGAGGGTGAGGTCCTGGCCCCCTTGGACGCTTCTGTCTGGTGTTTGAGGGGCTTCTTCCCGTGGAGCTGGCTGAGAATAAGCTAGGCCCTTAATGCACGGGACCTGTGATAATCAGTTTGTCGATCTGAAAATGGGAAGGATGCAGCCTCTCCTCTGGGCTGTGGCGGAATTAAAGCTCAGGTCTGGTGGGTTTTCTGGAAGCGTCTGTGACCTTCATCTCTAACGGCCTGGGGGCCGATTCTCAGCTCCGTCTGCACCCGCAGTGCTTCCGAAGGCGAGGAGCGCATTCCAGCAAGATCAAGACCACGGCGCCACAGGCACCGGGCTGGAGACCCAGCAGACCGTCCCCGGGGGAGGGGGTGCACCTGGCTTCAGAGCAGCTGTTAAGGGCTGTGACCGGGGTCTTGCTGTCCTGCTGGGTAGTCGGGCCTGGCAAGTCCCGGACGGTCTATCCGTGGGGTCACACGGGCACACATGGGGCGGGGCCTCGGTGTCCACCTGCTGGCCTTGGAGCCAGCGGCCTGAGTCCTTGTGGAGCGGGGGCAGGGGGTGTGCCTGGGGAGGCGGTCTGGGCGGCCGTGTGTGCCGCGGCGGCGGGGCGGGCCCGCTGGATGGGAGTGCGGAGTGAGGGCTGTGTCGGGCCTCTCCCATGTCTCCCTTTCAGTAGGAAACAAAACTCCCACGGGGCTCGGCCCGGGACGTCCCCTGTGGGAGCCTGAGAACCCACGGTGCCCCAGGCCTCTTCCTGGGGCAGGGAAGGGGAGGGGGAGGAGGGGGGATGCACAGGTGGATTTTCTCACATGTACTTGTTCCCACTGCTGAGGCGCCCCTGAGCAGGCAGCTGGATTTAGGGTCCGGGTTGGGGGAGGGTACAGGCTGAGATAGCAGTGGGGGTCACAGTGCTGCGGGAGTGGCGAACCCCGAGGTTGCAGGTGGAGGGGGCCAAGGGGTCCTGCCAGCTGCGGGGGCAAAGCCCTGCCCTGCCCGTGGCGCGCTCGCCGAATGCTTGCCACGCGTACGCACATGGCGCCCGGGAGGCCCGCGGCCCCCTCATGGCAGATGCGCCCTCACTGTCTTCGCCCTCCAGGCCCAGATCTGAGGAGGCAGCTGCCGGCCCGCAGGATTCCCAGGAGGTGAAGGTTCTGGAATCCAGCGAAGAAGGCGTCTCAGGCTGGGTGTCTGGGCCACAGTGCCAAGAGGAAACATAAGTGACACCTGCGGGCTGACCCCCGGGTCTGGAGAGGAGAGTCTCTGATGATCTTGAAAGGCTGTGGCGGGCGGTGGGGGACACCACAGCTGGCCTTGCTGGCGCAGAAGGGAAGGAGAAGGTGGCTGATGGCTTGGGGGCTCTGCTGGGAAGGGGGCCCAACGGCCTTGAGCACTCACCGCGCCCCTGCCCTGGGCGCCTGCGGCCTCCACTGGTGGCTTGCAGCCTGCATCTGGGCCCCAGGGAACGGCCCCGGGGCCTGTCCTCTGCCGTGAGCCTTTGGGCGCCAGCCCGGCACGGAGCAGGTGGGCCGGGCCCTGCCCTGCGCTGTCCGTGATGGCGGTTGGACTCAGTGGGACCCCGCTGGGAGCACACCTGCCCAGGGTTTGCCGGGCGGGTCTCCGGCAGGTGCAGGTCATGCGTCCCATCAGGGGACCCCAAGTAGAGGAGGCAGCCCCCAGCAAAGTGGGGCTTCATCTAAGCAGCGAAAGTTCTGCAGAGCAAAACGGAGGCCGCTCAGGAGGAGGGAGACCCCAGCCTGCCGCCTGCCCTGTGGGTCCCCAGCAATCCGGCTGACCCCACAGCATGGGGGCCAATTCTGTGAAGCCAACCCCTTGATCCACAGATAAATGCCACTGGTCTCTGCTCAGGGCAA
>CM052800.1:603003-620601 GCA_028533885.1 Nasua narica
CCCCCCCCCCCCCCCGCCCCCTCCCTCGCCCCGCCACCAGCCTGGACAGGGTGCAGGTGCACCTCATTCTCACTCCCAGAGGAGGGGCTCAGGCAGGACCCCTGTTGGCCGCAGCAGCCCCCGCTGCCACCCGTACCCCGGGACCGATTAGTGTTTGGATGTGGTGGCTCAGAAGGATGGGGGAGGGGGAAGGGAGGGGGAGGAAGGACTCTGGGCCCTGCTGACCTCCCCCCCACAGTGGACAGACTAAGGGAAGGCGCCGGCTGAGCCCAACAGAGCAGGGCGGGTGGTGCCCGGCTGCGGGAGGTGGGGTGGGCTCGCACCCCTGGGCTGGCTGGTGGGACCCCTGCCCTGGGCCCAAGGGACAACGGGGCTGCAGCCAGAAGCAGCTGACAGTCTAGGCTTTGCAGAGCAGGACGGGCCGGTGTCACCCACAGGGAGCCCACCTCCCACACTCATAACTATTGTTAATTAAGACTGTCTCCATTATAGGGCTAATTAACAATTAGCATAAACATAATTAGCCAGCTCTGACATTTAACTCATTACATTGTTTAAATAATTTTCGGAAATTGCCCTGAGCGGCATTCTGTCAGCTTGCAATAATGGCGCCACTTTGTCATGTAAATTAAATGACATTTGTGTTGCCGCTGTCCCAGCTCTGGGGGAGATAGTTGAGCCCAGGTTAGAAGTTCTTTCCTGAGCCTGGCAGTGACCAGTGAGTGGGAACTGTAGGGGGAAGGGAGCAGAGCCCTCTCCGGATCTCCTGACCTAAGACTTCCCTAGGCTGGGTCCCCGCGCTCTAGGACAGAGGGGACAGTGGGGCGGGAAGGGCGGTTGGATAGCGGGGCAGATCTGCGGGCTTCCTCAGAGCAGAGACCGACAGTCCAGGGTCTGCAGAAGTGACCTTCGCCCTGCTCTCAGCTGCTGCAGGTTCCCGGGGACCCGTGGAAGTGCTGGCACCCAACATTGAAGCCCCTCTCTGATGGAGCCCCCCCAGCGCCATTCCCTGTGTCCCGCCTCCTTGCGCTCACCTGGGGACACGCACTGAAACGTCCCCTCAGGGTGGCAGTGACCTTCTCCTGGCCAAGCCAGACCTTGGAGAGGCACCTCTCTGGGCCGGGACCCTGGCAGTCCCTCCTCACCCTTCTCTCTGACAGTCCTGGAAGTCACCCCCCCCTTGTTCGGGCCGGGCTCCAAGGGCATTTGGCCTGGCACTGGGACCCTGTTCCACGTCACGAGGGACCTTTTGGGACAAGGGCCCAAGGGTCAAGGGGCTTCTCCCTCAACTCGCGGCCGGGACCCCCTGCTCAGCGTCCTGCCAGGGCCCGGCATCTGGAGGAAGGTGACAATGGATGGCTTCACCATCACGGTCGCTGTCACCATCCCCGCTGGGCTGGCCTCCTGCACTAGCCCAAGGGCGACCTCCCTCAGCCCGGCATCCGCACCCCTCTCCCCTCCCATCCAGCTGCGCCTCCCGTGCCCTCCCCACTGCATCCCCCATCCAGGCCTCAGGCTTCCCTGTGCCGCCCTCCAGGACAGCCGGGTCCCGTGGGGAGAGATGGGGTACCCTCGGGGAGTTCAGCTCAAGCCGGGGCCCAGACTGACCGTCCCTTGTCCCCAGCCCCGAAGTTCCCCTCCTGATGAAGTGGCGTTTGGGAGCATGCAGAATGGGGCCCCATCTGCCCCTGCTCTGCGCCCCAGGGCTCCCGCGGCTCTGACACGGGGCTCCCGCGGCTCTGACATGGGGCTCCTGGGGGCAGCGTGGGCTCTGCTCCCTCCCTCCGACTGAGCATCCACCCATCCCCTCAGCCCTTCTCTGCCGAAGCTGCTCAGGGGCTTAAAGCTCCCCCCTCCCAGTGCTGCCTGCTTTGAGGGGAGATTCGTATGTAGCCTCCAGGAATGCCTGGGTCTCCGCAGGGTCACTAGCATCCTGCCTGGTTGGCCCCAGGCGAGGCCCGGGGTCCTGGCCGCAGGGGGTTGGGAGGGGCTGGGAGAAGGAGGCTCCCCAGCCTGGACTCCGACAGACCGACAGACCGCCTGCTTCGTGCCCCTCTCTGCTTGGGCGAGGTGCGCCCCCTGGGCCCTCTCCCTGGACAGTGACAAGTCGCTCAGTAAGCACCACGCCCTCCATGGCCCTCTTCCCAAGGGCAGGTGCCCGCTGAACCCCCTCGGAGCCCACAGCCCCTGGGGGACGGCCCTGGGCCCGCAGGCTGTTCCCGGTTCTTGGCTCCTTGTGGGAGGCAGGCCCCAGAATGACAACGAGAGTCGACAGATGAGGTCCGTAACTCCAGAAGTGACTGCCCATCATCTTTTGCTCCCAAGGCAGACGGAGTGGCCCGCGGTGCCCGGGCGGCTAAATCAAGCGGCCCCGCGAGTTGTCGGGCCCGTTCTGGCTGTTAAGTGCTTGTCAGCGCCCACAGGCCTCTCCTGACTCTATAAAATTCCCGAGAATTATAGGAGCTCCAGGGTCACATAATTCATTGCACAGTAGATTTAACCTGGCGGCCAGTAATTCATATTTGTGGCGATAATATTGTTTTCCACTTTCCGAGAGTTATCGCCGTGTCTCCCTTCCAGGTCACTATGGATATCAAAAATCAATTTGGAAAGATGGATACTGTCAGAGAATAAAGCATGAAGGCGACGGCCTCCCCCTCTCGCCGCTGTGCCCAGCAGGAGGACGTCTCTGTCCCCTGCGCTGCTGAGCCTGGGGGGCTCCGGGCGCGCCCTTGGGCCTGACGTCACAGGAGTGGTCGGCTCCTCTCCAGGCCTCCCTCCCCACCTCCCGGCCCTGCACACCAGGCCTGGGGCCACCGGCTTCCCGCTGGCATCTCCAGACCCACCTTCCGTGGGAGCACACGTGGGGGACTGGCTTTCGTTCTGTGCCTGAGGGGCCCTGCGCCCCTGCACCCCCACCTGAGCTGCGGAGAAGGGCTGAGACCCTGGGCGTGGATTGAGCAACAAGGAGATTTGCCCCCCAGGGAGGCCACACCCAGGCTTGCCCTCGGGGGCCCCACAGGGACCCACAGTGGATGGGGCTGGGCCCCGCTGGCTCTGGGGGCCAAATATGCCTGAGACCCCTCCTGCCTGGGACAGCATCCCTTAAGGGGAGGCAGGAACCGGACGTGGGTCAGGGGGTTGGGAAGCACTGCAGCACCCCCAAATGGAGCGAAGGGACTAGAGGGGACCCACTGTTTCAGCCCTGGGAGGGGGTGAGAGAAGAGGAGGGGGTTGGGGAAAGGGTCCCCCAGAGCAGTGGCTGGATGGGGTGCAGGGGGGATGGCTGCGGGGGGAAGGGCCTCCTCACGGAGAGGGCGGGGGCGTGGAGACCACCCGGCCCAGCGCCGGCACCAGGAACCTGCTCCAGAGGGACCTTCGGGTCGCCCCTGGGATGGGGCTCGGCTGTGCCAGGGAGACTGGGGAGCGGCCCTGGTCCTGGCCTTCCCCGGGGCCACCCCTTGAGCCCAGAGAGGCCCCTGAAGACAGAAGCAGCCCAGCCCAGAGCCCCCCGCGGAGGGGCAGCGGCGGCCTTTCGCCGGAACGCGGGAATCATCACGCTGTTTCCCGAGACGAGGAGGGCGGCTTCAGCTTTGGAGAGAGCGGCTCGGCGAGGCAGCTGACCTCCCTGGGCTCAGGCGGCCACGCAGCGCATCCCCTCATACCCGCCTTCCTGGCCTTCAGGGCCGCCCTGGGGTGCACGCCGGGCCCTCAGGGAGGAAGCCCACATCTGCTGGGCGGCCGGGGGCTCGAGTGTGGGTCCTGCGTGCCAAGCCCACGGTGGTGGCAGGCTGAGTGTGAGCTGTGCATACGTATGCACGTGAGTGTACGTGTGGGGGGCGTGCACTGCGTGTGCACACGTGTGCACACGTGTGTGGGCGTGCACTGCGTGTGTACACATGTGTGTAGGCTGCTGTGTGTGTGCGCACGTGTGTGCGTGTGTGTATGTGGGCGTGGGCGTGCACTGCGTGTGCACACGTGTGTGGGCATGCTGTGCGTGTGCGCACGTGTGCGTGTGTGTATGTGTTTGGGTGTGCACTGCTTGTATGCCCATGTGTGCATGTGTGTACGTGTGTGGGCGTGCACTGCGTGTGCACACATGTGCTTGTGTGTAGGTGTGTGGGCATGCACTGCGTGTGCACATGTGTGTGAATGTGTGTATACGTGTGGGTGTGCACTGCATGTACACGTGTGTGCGCACGTGCGAGCGTGCGTGTGTATACGTGTGGGTGTGCACACACAAGGAAGCTTCTGAGCACTTCAGGGGTGGCCGTGCGTGGCTGGTGACCTGCGCTTTGTTGACGCGGGCCGCGTGCAGGTGAGTGTGGGTCGGTGCGTCTCTGTGGGTTCCGATGAACGCTCGTCGTGGTCAGAGTGTGTGTTGCAGCCGCCGTGGGGCCTCCCGCGCTGGTCTCCCTTCTGGTTACAGAAGCCTTTACGTCGGGCCCACAGCTGCTTACACTCTGGGGTCAGGGGGGCAAGCCGGATCTCGGGCCGGAACTGCTGGAGGGCCCGAGATCGCTCCATTCGGCGGCCTGCCCCGTGTGGTCTGCTCCCCGGCCCTCGGACAGGACGGGCCACAGGGCTCGGGCAGCGGTCTGGCCTCGCAGAGCCTCCCCCAGATTGGACCCCCCGCATTCATAGCCTCCCCCTCCCCCCACCCCCAGCCCAGAACCCCTCCTGCCTTTTCTCCTCCCACCAGGTCACGCGTGCTGACCTCCCCTGGTCCTCTGCTTCAGGGCCTTGGCAGCAGCCCCCACCAGCCCCGGGCACGGGCGCCCCCCTGCCTCAGCTTGGCGCCCCCCCACCTGCCCAGGCCTGCCGACCAGCCCTGCCTGACAGGAGCCCCCCTGCTGTGGGCACCTCTCTCTCCCCCACCAGACTTCTACTCACACCCGTGCCGGGGAGCTGCTCAGGAAAACTTTCTGGAATGTGTATGCGGCTAGGGTCCCTGCCTGGTCTGGGCCTGGGTTCAAATCCAGCCAGGAGGAAGTTTCTGGAACCACAGGAGACATTCACTGTGTGACTGATCCACCAGGGCGGCCTCCGGACCCCTCACACAGCGGGGAGCCCCTGCACTGAAGGCAGCTCGGGGGTAGGGATCCCACAGTGTCCCTGGCACCTGGGGGCCAGTAGGGCCACGGGCAGCAGGACTGCGGCTCACGCCAGCACGGCGGCCCCAGCCCCTTCCCGCCGCAGGGGTCCCCTGCCAGCCCTGGCCCTCCTCCCCTTCGTCCCGCGGCAGCCTTGGCAGCAGGCCGACTCCCTTTGAGATCCGCGGGAATCACCCTCAAGGGGCTGGAGGGGACCCGGGGCTCAGGGTGCGGCCAAGGCCCTCGAGTTGGCCCCAGAGCTGCGAAGGGAAAGGACGCGCGCACCCTCCTCCGGGGGCTCACGGCTGGGCTGGGAACACTGGCCCACCGAGCGCCCTGTGCGGGCTGCCTGCCCAGCAGGAAGGTGGCGCCTGCGGCCGCTCAGGGCTGCTGCCCCACACTCACCGAAGGCACGCCCCTCCAGGATACGTTTAGTGAACAAGGGGGGTGCACAGGTCATCCGGCTGACACCCCCTTTCAGCACAGAATTAAGCTCTTCCATGACCCTCAGCCAGCTGGTCCATGAGCTTCAAAGGCCAGGTCCACGGGCACTGCGTGTGCCTTTAGGCCACGTGGGGAAACGGTCCCCTGGTCAGGGGCCAGGCTCCGGGGGGCCTGGGTAAATCTCTGCTGAGCCCAGCATGGGTGGGGGGGGAGCGAGGGCCGCAGGACTCGCAGCCACTTACAGCTGCAGGGGAGTGTGGACAGGGAGAGCCCCAGGCTGGCCGCCTGCCGCGAAGGCCCTGGGAGTTTCTTGCGGCCCTTCTCCCCGGTTGTGGGGCAGCAGATGGGCAGAGAGGCGGCAGGTAGGACAGAGTCTGCGGAGAGATGGGGGACCCGGGCCTAGCCCGAAGGCGAAGGTCTGGGGGCCAGGCCGGGGTCCTTCCTGGGTATGTCCTAGAGCAGCTGCCATCGAGATCGACTCTCCTCCCACGGTCTTCATCTGTGCTCCTGGGATGTCCCATCCCCTCCTCCCACAAGAGCCACGCTTGGTGGACAGAAGACTTTGAGGTGAGCCCAAGGAGCCCAACCACAGCAAGCTCACTGGCAGGACGGTGTCCTTGAGCCAGCCTGACCTGAAGGCTTCCCAGGGCTGGCGAGGTGAGGTAGAGAGCGTGAAGCCAGCTTTTCCCCAGACCAGGCAGTCTGAGTCCCCAGGGTTGATGGTGATGGACTCCACCCATCCTTGCCCAGCGGCCGCCCCGTCCATCCATGCCTGCTGGAGCTCCCAGCACATGCTCCCCTCCCCCACCTCCAGACGAGGTGGCGGCCTCCTCTCAGCCTGGAGGGGCCTGTCATGGGGTTCCGCCCCTGCGGACGGTGAAGGCCTCCTTTCTGCCTCGTCCAGGGGGCCTAACTGCCCCCAGGTGGGACCAGGGAGTGCTTTTCCCTCCCTCCCTTGCTGACCTCAGACGCAGAGAGCTGTGCATCCCTCGGGAGTCACAGAGACTGTCCCGACAGCTGCCCAGGAGCCTGCACTTTCTCGGGTGCCCATCAGGCCCTGCTGCAGTAGAGCGGGGACGGGGGCGGGGGGTCGCGCGTCTGGGCCAGGCCGCTGGCGACGGGCTGTCTGCTTCAGCCCCAGACCACAGACTCGTGCCGTCGGTCTTGGCCGGTGGGGGCTCTGGGTGCAGCCTGGGGGTGGGGTGTGAGCTCGTGTGTGGGGCGCGTGCACAGCTCTGTGTCTGTGTGTGCGGCCCTGAGCTCCGGCCCCGGAGAGTGGCACCCCCACCAGGGAGCTTATGGGTCCATAAAATGGCAGGTAGGGGGCGGAGAGAGCCCTTCCTGATCCTCCTACTCATAGACCCCAAGCCTGGAGAAGCCCCCCCCATTTGGGGGTCCTGGCAGTGAGTGTCACTGGGGCTCCTCCCTGCTGGCCCTGGGGCTGCACCCTCAGACCCTGACCTCACAGCCCGTCCCCGCACCCCTCTCAGGGATTACGACTGCTACCTGAAGTGGTCGGGGAAGGGCTCCGGAGCGGCGGGCAGGGCACAGGAGGGCCCTCTGCTGGGCTGAGTACATTTGTGTGTGTGACACCTGGCAGCCGCGAGGAGCTTTGAGGCTGTTAAGGAGATCTGTGAGGAAGACCCTATTGATTTTAATTACCCACAAACAGCCTACAGGGACAAAGGACTTTGGCTGTTTATGTAGCTGGCTGGGCTGCGCTATTGTGGAGGGAGAGATCAAATCAGCTGCCCTCATTATTACTATAATAATAAGGCCAAAACGCTGCTCAGGGCTGAGGGCATTTTTTTAAAGCAATAACCTCGCTGCTCCGCCCCCTTGCCGCCCCTCCTAGGCAGGCCTGAGCAACAAGGAGCAATTACATGCTGTCGATATTAATTCAATTAAATCCAGGTTATTTATTGGGTATTACGGAAAAGGATTCTCTAGCCTTAGAGAGACGGGGCATGGCTGAGGGAGTGAGCAGGGTGCACGGGCCTCGAGCAGAACTGACTGTGGCCAGAAAATCAGCAAGTCCTCAGGAGGCCAGACGGTGGGGCCAACATGGCGGCTGCTCGGGTAGCATTTCTCTTGGGACCAGGATGGAAGGCGCTTGAGTGTTTGGGTCCCTGCTCTTCTATAATGGATTGAGTGGCCTTGGGCAGGTTGTCCAATGTTTTGGCCTTAGACTAGAGCTGAAAACTGGTTTTTGATGACAATGGTGATGGTGTTGACAATGGTGGTGATGGTGATGATGATGGTGGTGCTGATGGAGATGACGGTAATGGTAGTGACGGTGGCGATAGTGACGATGGGGATGGTGGTGATGGTGGTGACGATGATGATGGTGGTGATGACGGTGGTGACATGGTGATGATGGTGACGATGGCGATGATGATGGTGGTGATGGTGGTGATGATGACGGAGATGATGGTGATGACGGTGGTGACAGTGATGGTGATGGCGGTGATGATGATGACGGTGGTGATGATGACGGTGATGACGGTGACGGTGGTGACAGTGATGGTGATGGCGGTGATGATGACGGTGGTGATGATGACGGTGATGATGGTGACGGTGGTGACAGTGAGGTTATGGCAGTGATAATGATGATGGTGGTGACGATGGCGATGATGATGGTGATGGTGATGACGGTGGTGACAGTGATGGTGATGGCAGTGATAATGATGATGGTGGTGACGGTGGCGATAGTGATGATGGGGATGGTGGTGATGGTGGCAATAATGGTAGTAGTGGTGATGACGGTGGTGACATGGTGATGATGGTGACGATGGCGATGATGGTGGTGATGGTGGTGATGATGACGGTGATGATGGTGACGGTGGTGACAGTGATGGTGATGGCAGTGATAATGATGATGGTGGTGATGGTGGTGACGATGATGATGGTGGTGACGGTGATGGTGGTGATGGTGATGACGGTGGTGACAGTGATGGTGGTGATGACGGTGATGATGACGGTGATGGTGGTGATGGTGACGATGACGGTGGTGACAGTGATGGTGATGGCAGTGATGGTGATGATGGTGGTGATGATGACGGAGATGATGGTGATGGTGATGACAGTGGTGACAGTGATGGTGATGGTGGTGACGATGATGATGGTGGTGATGACGGTGATGGTGATGACAGTGGTGATGGTGGTGACGATGATGATGGTGGTGATGACGGTGATGGTGATGACGGTGATGGTGGTGACGATGATGATGGTGGTGATGACGGTGATGGTGATGACGGTGATGATGACGGTGATGGTGGTGATGGTGACGATGATGGTGGTGCTGATGGAGATGACGGTAATGGTAGTGACGGTGGCGATAGTGACGATGGGGATGGTGGTGATGGTGGTGACGATGATGATGGTGGTGATGACGGTGGTGACATGGTGATGATGGTGACGATGGCGATGATGATGGTGGTGATGGTGGTGATGATGACGGAGATGATGGTGATGATGGTGGTGACAGTGATGGTGATGGCAGTGATAATGATGATGGTGGTGATGGTGATGATGGTGACGATGGCGATGATGATGACGGTGATGATGGTGACGGTGGTGACAGTGACGGTGACGGTGGTGATGACGGTGGTGACAGTGATGGTGGTGACGATGATGATGGTGGTGATGACAGTGATGACAGTGGTGACGGTGATGGTGGTGATGACGGTGATGATGACGGTGATGGTGGTGATGGTGAAAATGATGGTGACGGTGATGGTGGTGGTGATGGTGATGACAGTGGTGATGGTGGTGACGATGATGATGGTGGTGATGACGGTGATGGTGGTGACGATGATGACGGTGACGGTGGTGGTGACGGTGATGGTGGTGATGACGGTGACGGTGGTGACGATGATGATGGTGGTGATGATGGTGGTGATGATGACGGAGATGATGGTGATGGTGATGACAGTGGTGACAGTGACGGTGATGGTGGTGATGATGATGATGGTGGTGATGACGGTGATGGTGGCAGTGGTGATGACTGGTGAATATAGGCAATAATTTTTGGGTGATAATGAGAATGAGCCTTCTTTGCTGACTTCCCACTGTTGCCATTAGAGTGAACAGGATACTGGGTTTTTAACGACTCGGCGGAGCACACAAGCCAAGAGACTGTTTATCAGATGGGAGCCAGTCGTTTCTGGCAGGCCGCAGGCAGACACCAGAGCCCGGGGCCGGAGGGCAGTGAATGACCAGCGTTGAGGCCCACTGCGGCGGCAGAGCAGGCCATATGCGCGGGCAGCCCCTCCACTACAGGCTGAGGGTGGGGTGCGGGAGGAGGCCCTGCACGGGCGCCAACCCCAAGGGGCACAGCGGAGCATCTGCTGAGTACCTGCTGGGCACGAGGGGCTGTGCCGGGCGAGCTTTCCGGAGGCCGCCGGGGAGGGCGGGGTCGGAGGAGACCGGCTAGCCTCCATCTGGAGACTTGGTTGGGATGGACAGCAGCTGCTAAGGGTTCGGGGTGCATTCTGAGTGCGGCCACGCTGGGAGGCGGGTGGAGGAGGGGCTCCGGGACAGCAGGGTGCAGGTGAGGGAGGTGAGAGGCTACAGGAGGAATGGGGGCCTTGGGAAGGGAAGGTGGAGGGCAGCCAGGCGGAAGCCGGGGCCTGGAGGCCAGCGTTTTTCATCAACATACTGGGTATATTCCTTTATTTTTCACCAAACAAATACCCCAAGCGGGTGGGTTAAAGTTCTGCCCCAAGGTGTGGGCAGGGCCGCCCCCTCCTCCGGAGGCCCCAGAAAAGGGTCCTTCCGGCCACTTCCGGCTCCCGGGCAATCCTCGCTGCCCCTTCCGGTCTGCCTGGGCCTTCCGCCGGCTTCCCCCCGCGTGTGCTGCTTCTTTTCTTCTAATCGCACTCGTCATCTTATTAAGAGCCCACCCACCTCCTGCACGAGCTCCTGGGGACTAAATACATTTGCGAAGACCCTACAGCCAGTGAGTCAGCCACACTCGGGCCGGGTGGAGAGGGCTTTCGGAGGGGGGCCTACTGCTGACCGGCAGCGTCCGTGCCAGGAAGCCTGGTGGTCACTTGGTGGTGACCGTTTAGAGGCCACTGCCCTCCTGTGCCCCCTGC
Source organism: Nasua narica (assembly GCA_028533885.1). Lineage (NCBI taxonomy): Eukaryota > Metazoa > Chordata > Mammalia > Carnivora > Procyonidae > Nasua > Nasua narica. Next base: position 613,640 of record CM052800.1, read on the forward strand.
CTGGGGGCCCCCTCTCCCACCGTGTTCTCTGACCTGGCCTTGAACCACAGTGAAAGGCAGCCTCCGCGAGGAGCTGGTGACCACCTCGGTCCCTGGGGTCCCGCCTGCTGCCTCTGGTTTCCGAGGGGGCTGCACGCGGCCGGCGTCGGACACCGTGTCTAACCGGCTGAGATTGACCTGTTTGGGGCTCACTGCCGCTGAGCGATTTGATCTGAGCCCCAGACAGCGGCTGGGGCAGTAATTGGATCTTATGAGATCGGAGGGCCACTCTCCGAGGAGGGGGGCTCTGTGGCCGCCAGGCAGTGGGGGAGGGGCTGCGCCTGGTGGGGGGAGGTGGGGCAGCTCCTGTCCGCTGGAGATAAGGCCTCATCCTCGGCCCCTAATCCCCTGGCTGGGGTCCTGGACAGAGCCGGAGGCAAGCTGGAATGAGCGCAGTGCTGGTGCTGTCCGGCCGCGGCCTGGGCCGGCCGCCCCGAGGGCGCCGTACGGTTAGTTTTAAATATCAACTTCATGGCTGCTCAGGGCGGCGGGAGAGGATAGGGAGGTGATGCCCACCGTGAACTGTGTGCTTCTCGCTGGCTCGAACTTCGTACGGGAGAGAGGAAGCCATCGGGGATGTGCCCAGCTGAGCAGGTGCTGAGCGGAAGTACCCCACCCCCGGCCCTTCCAAGAGGTGCACTGAGGTCCTGCGGTCCCATCCTGCCCCCCTCCATGACCACAGTGCAGTCAGCGCCTCCCTCCCACCCCCAATCCCTACTTGGGACTCCTGTACTTTGTTCATGCCGGTCCCTCCTGCTCCTTCCCAGGCTGACTGAAAAGCCCCCTCCTCCAGGAAGCCCTCCGGAGAGCTCTTCCTCAGACCTTTGGCCTGGTTCTGTCCAGGGCTCCAGGCCAGGGCTTCTACCTTCTTCCAGAAACTGGGTCTGCCCATGTCCCACCCGCCCCTCAGGCCCCCCAGGCCCCTCCCCCAGGCCCCTCCCCCCAGGCCCTTCCTGTACTGGATGCAGCTCTAGCCAGCCAGGTCTCAACGCTGCCGAAGCTGAGAAGCTGGAGGGGTGTGGTGGTGTCTGGGAGGCTGGTGCGTTGGGGTAGGTAGAAGTCAGAGGGGACCTGGGAGGGGGGCCAGACCCTGCCCCCAAAACAGACGCAGGACAGTGAGGGGCAGTGATGGGGGTGGCACTGGAGGTCAGACGGTAGGTGATGGGGTTGGGGAGGGGTTCCATGAGGATGGTCTTAGAGCCTGACCTTGAGATGAGGGCAAAGCCAGCTTGGGGGAGAGGCAGGGGACCGGGACAGGGGTCGGGGAAAGCCTGCCCGCTGCGCCGCTCTCCCAGGCCCCCAGCCCACCAGCCCCGGGACCTGGAACTGCTGCTGGGCTTGGCCCCAGGCCGCTGCGCGCCTCCGCCCCCTTCACACCGGGTGGGGCGATCCCCGCAGGGGCCTCGCCAGAGCCGGAGGGACCGCGGGATGGGGCATCTCCGCTGGCCTCGGAGCGCCCTCCTCCACCCTGCACCGTCCGTCGGCCCGGGCCACCGCCAGGTAGCAGGGCAGGGAGCGAGCGGGAGGTGCTGGGACGCCCGGGCCCCCCAGGCGCAGGCCGGATGCAGGGCCGGCGGGGGCAACCGCTGTCCGCGCGCTCTCACCCGGCAGCGCCACAGCGCCAGCAATTTATCTCCGTCTTCCCTCTCTTAAAACACTTTTATCAAAATTGGCGGTCACACCGCGCTGAACCGTGGTGGCCTCAATCTTAAACGCCGCGCTGCAGATTTTAATTTGGGGAAGATTAATGCGCTCGCGGCGTCAGTGGCGCCGCACCCGTTATCGGACCTGACGGGTGTCAGCGGTGCCCGCGTGTCCCCCTGTCCCCAGGTCCCGCCGGGGGCGGGGCCTGCGGGGGGCGGGATGGAGCTCCCCCCTGCTGGGCTGTCCCGCCCCCAGCCCCCCCACTGCCGTCCTCCCTCTCCTTTGCCTCTGGACCTCACCACCCTCTCGGAGCCGGGGACAGGGGCCAGTGCCCCTGAACTCTCGAAACTCTCCTTGAACTCCAGACTCCTAAGTCCAGTGGCCGGGACTTCCCTGCCCCAAGTCCGGTCCATCTCTAGTCCGCTGACCTCTAGCTAGCTCCTGTCTTCACCCCCTCATCACTCCCAGCAGGGGAACCTGGGGGCCACCCCCAGCCCCTCTCCTCTTGCCCACATTGTTGGTCGCAGTCCCTCCTGACCCTCCTGCAGAATCTCTCCAGAGCTCCCCCCCACCGCCCAGACAAGACCCCTGCTGTCGGGGCAGTGGCCTGTTAGGACCCCCGCTTTGCCCTTGACCCCACACTCTCTGCAAGGAAGCCAAAGGACCTGCTCATCTCAAGCCCTCATCTGCTGAGCACCGTCAGGTACACCCCCCGCCCTCCCCTCTAAGCCTCTCTCCTGACCCCGGCCCCGGCCCCGGCGCTGCCCTTGTTTGTGTTCCTGCGACCTTTGCCAGGTAGCCCCAGCTCAAAGCCCTTCCTCTCCTCCCCAGGCAAGGAGGCCCCCTGCTTACACGTGGGCCCCCCCCCCCAGCAGGGCTCTCTCTCCCTAGCCTGAAGACCCTGTCTGTCGGGGTCCTAGCTCCCCGAGCGGTGGCTCCATCGTACTGGCCCCAGAGTTCTGCTTGTGCCTTGGGACCCCCGCCCCCACCCAGGAGCCCTGGCCCCGGGATAGGGACCGGCCCAGAGGTCCCAGACCCGAGGCAGCCCCAGAAGAAGGCCAGGAGCTACCCTGGCCGGCAGGAGGGCTGGGGAGGGAGCAGCTGAAAGACCCAGGTCCTGGAGGGTGCCCTCAGACCCAGATACTGCACTGGGGGCTCTGGGCCCACCCTCGGGGGGCTCCGGGGCCGGGCTGGGGGGGGATACTGCTGTCTAAGAGGCCGCTCCTGGGACCAGGACTCGGGGCTCCTGGATGTGCTTCCCCAGCCCTGCAGCCCACCTTACCCTCGCCCTGGACCGCCATGCCCCTGCTCTTGTCCACCCCCATCGCTCGCCATGCCCGGCACAAGGCAGGGGCCCCGCGACCCCCTTTCGTGGCCTGGCCCTTCCTCACCTGCTCACTGGCCACCGTGGGCCTAAGCAAGCTGCCGGTGGGGGGCACAGGGTCATCACAGCACAGGGCTCGACCGCCGAGGCGGAACCCCTCCAACCACCTTCACCGGCTCCGCAGTGTGGCTCTCACGGGGCTTGGATGTGTGTTTGCCTTTGGCCTCTTCGTCACAAACTAGCCAACGGAGCTGCTGGCTTCGGGGATCGGCTGCGGGAGGGACGTTGGTCCCTTCATTGGGCAGCACGCCGGGAACTCTGGCTGCTGGGAGCCCTGCGTGGGGGCAGGGAGGGGAGTGTGGGGCGCAGACCGTGCTGCCCCTGCCAAGGCAGGGGGCTCCTGGCTGCAGCGCCGAGGGGGAGGGGCAGGGGCTGGGAAGGGGCCGGACCACAGGGCTTGGGATGGGAAGCCGGGGAGGAGGTGGGTCCAAGCTGGGGGCCCGGCAGGGCGTGCAGGTCAAAGGGCTGTTTAGCGTGAAAACTGTGACGCTGGTTGCAGCAGCAATGTGGCCGGAGGACGGAGGGGCCCACGAGGACCCCCAGCTTGTGGCCTGAGCACAACGAGCAGCAGAGGCGTTCTGGTCTGAGCAGGTGGGGGACGGGGCAGGCGGCGAAGGCAGGAGAGCCTAAAGGGCTGAAATGGGCCCCCTGGGCGCTGGGACGGAGCCCTGGGGCTGCATCCAGAGGGGAGAGAAGGGCAGGGCTTCCCCCCTAGGTGAGGACCCGCGGGGCTTGTGCTCACCACCCTGGAGGTCTGCTACCCCTGCCTGGGCACTCAGGGAGGACTTCCTGGAGGCCGAGGCCCACGAGGGGAAGGCCTGCGGGGAGAGTGTCTGGGGCAAGGATAGGATGGACAAAGGCGGGTTCGGGGAGAGCCAGACGGCCGTGGTGGGGTGCAGGATGTGGGAGACAAGGCCCGGGCTGTTGGGGCCCCAAAGGCCCCGCCAAGGGTCCGGCCTTGATCCCGCGGGCGGCGGGAGCTGCTTGGGCTGCCAGGCAGGCTAACTGGTCCGCTTGACTCTTTCGGGTCCCTTAGGGGCGGGCAGGGGGCGCAGCCCCTGCTGGGGAAATCGGCTGGAAGGGAGGCTCCTGCTGCCGCAGCCCGCCCCTCACTGTCTCTGGCTTTGCTCACACACGCGCTGCTCCCTGGGGAGCCCGCCTGCCTCCCTCTGATTCCCAGCACCCCACTCCCTTCCTTGCCCAAGTTTTCAACCTCATGCATATCAGCAGAATGTTTGGGAAACATTCCGTTTTCCAAATTTGTTGTTTATTATCTGTCTTGTCTGCTAATCACACCGAAGTTTGTGAAAAACCCGAGGGTTCAAGCAGTCCTGTCCAAATTGTCCCTGGTCTGTGCCCGGGACTGACCCAGGGAAGGCACCCACTGCCCCTCACTAAGTGGGTAGGGGGGGTGGATGGGTGGAGGATGGATGGGGGAATGGATGGTAGATGGGTGGGGGGATGGGGGTCAGGGGATGGGGGATGGAAGGATGGGGGATGGAGGGGTGGGGGATGGACGGATGGGGGATGGAGGGGTGGGGGATGGAGGGGTGGGGGAGGGATGGGGGATGAGGGATGGATGGGTGGAGGAATGGGGGGTCGGGGATGGGGGATGGGGGATGGATAATGGATGGACGGACAGGTGGATGGATGGGGCGTTGGATGGGGGGATGGATGAGTGTGGAGGGGCAGCTGCTTCTAGGCTCCCTGAGCTCTGAGCAGGTTCCAGGCGTCATCCTTCCTTCCTGCCCAATCGGAAGCCAAATTTTCCTCAAAGAAGAGGAAGGATGATCACCGCTGACCCCTCTCCAGGCACTGTAGCCTGGTCTCGGGGAGGAGGTGACAGTCAGGTGGGAGTCTCCTGGCTCCACTGAATTCAAAGCCTTCAACTGTGTCACAACTGCCCTGTCCGTAGCTTGGTGGGGCGGCCGTGGAACCGGGACCCCGAGCCAGGCCCCCCACACCCCGCCCAGGCACAGCCTGCCCCCCTGTAGACCAGATCGTGACCGGGTCAGTGGGATTCCCGGCCACGAACTCCAACGAAGGCTAGTGGAGGGCAGTGGCTGGGCCTGGGCGGCCTGGGGCCTCCGGCGCCCCCTCAGGGCCATCTTGTCCTGCCAGCCCCACTGCCGATTCCGTGGGACCCGTGGCTTGGGGTCCTGGGAGGGGTTCCAGGGCCTGTCCCAAGGCCTCCTGGAGTCACTCTCAGCCAGCACGAAAGAAGAGCTTTCCCAGGGACCCTGGGGGCTTTCTGGGAAGGCGACCACTGGGGCCAGCTCCGAGGGCTCCCTGGACCTGGCGTTCAATGCCGTCTTCCGAGGTCTGGAACCTGAAACTCAGAGGCCCGCCCCGCTCCCCCTGCCCCAAGCCGGCAGGGCGCGCAGCCTGGGAGACCGCGTCCAGCCAGCACGGTGGGGGTCATTCATGGACCTGATTTGGTGGAGAAAGCCCATTTGGGTTTTCTAAGATTATTCATGAAATCCCCATGTACAATTTGGGAGCCTAATAACTCATCAGTACTTCATTAAATAATGGGCTCATAAGCTCCCCGACAGCCCCCAGGGGCTGTGCTCTCTGAGCCCCACCAGACCTGAGGATCCGGGGTGGAGGCAGCCCCCCACCCCCCCCGAGGGCAAGCCCCCGCGAGAGGAGGCCGTCACCGAGTGTAGCAGAATTGAATTCGGCCTCTTTCAGGGAACAAAATCAGTGAGCTTGCAGACTAAATCTAACAGCCTAATAGAAATATGCAGGTGGAGGTACAATTAATTTTAATTACTAGACTATACACTGTTGGTTGCACAGCCATGAGTAAAATTAAACTGGCAATCACAATTAGAAAATTGCAACCTCATTGTGCAACAAATTAGTCACAAATTAAAAGTGCGACTCTGTGCTGCCTTTCCTCACTGCTTTAGGGCCTTCCTGCTCCGGCCTTTGTTTTCCGGCCAGGCGGGGTGGGAGGGGGACCTGCGGGCTCCTCCAGAAAGTACTGGGGCTCCTGGGGGCCAGGAGTGTCTGGGCTGGGGGCCAGGCAGGGAAAAGGATGCCTTCTCAGGTTACCGAGGTGGGTAACCGCCCCAAGTCAGGGAGGCCGACTTGACCCCAAGGCCACAGAGGGGCCTGGCTCCTGACAGAAATGGGGGGACAGCAACAGTCCTGTGGGGGACAAGAGACATCAGGGATGCCCTCGCTGTCCTCCCTGGGCTTGGGGACAGCCACCCACAGGTGCACAGGTGGCCCCTGCTCTCCCACCCCCCTTTCCCTGGGCAAGCTCAGCCCTGCCGAGGTGGCCCCCCCTTGGCCCAGACCCCACTCTCCACTCTCCAGACCCCACCCCTGGGGCTCTCCAGACACCCTGGACATGAGCCATCCGGCACTGAGTGCCCACGACCTGGGTCCTCACTGCCTAGGCCTCCTAAGGGTCTCAGCTCACCTTCTCTTCCCTGTCCACTGTCGCACCAGCTCCGCCTGGACTCAGATGCTGTCCTCTTGTGCCCCTAGGATGAGGTCACAGCCTCATCCTCCCAGGGCTCCGAGAGTCTGGCTTGCCACCACCCCACCCCCTTGATCCAGGGCCCCCGACGCTCAACCTCCCAGCCAAGCTGGCCCTGTCCAATCCTGGTTTTCACAGCATCCTCCTAGCACATGGCTTTTGTTCATGCTGTTCCCTCCACACAGATGCTGTTCCTGTTGCTCGTGGCTGAGTGGACTCCAGGGATCTTTTGGTTTCAGAGGGGCCCTCCTGCCTCCCATGTCCCCTGGAGATGCCTGTGGCTGCTGGTCTACCTCTCTCTGTGCCTTTCATTGGCAGCCCAGCTGGGCCTGCTTTTTCCCTGCCTTTGTGTCCCCACTGCTGAGTCAGACTCTGAGAGCAGGCTGGCCTGGAGTTCAGAGG
>CM052800.1:620701-634026 GCA_028533885.1 Nasua narica
GGGATGCCGGACGCTGAGCGGGCACGGGGGGGGGGGATGCCAGACGCTGAGCGGGCACGGGGGGGGGATGCCAGACGCTGAGCGGGCACGGGGGATGCCGGACAGTGGTTGCCATTGACCGCAGTCACACAGTGACGAGGGGAGCCCTGGCCCTGGGGTCTAAGCTGGGGTCGTGTGGCCCTTTGCACTAGGAAGCTCATCACTGTGGTATGTGTGTTGAGGGCACGGCCACGGCCACGGCCACGGCCCAGAACTAGGGCACCAATGGGAGGAGAGTGCAGTGGACACCCCTGCCTCGAAGCCATGCACCCAGATTGGCTGGGAAACACAGAAGGCCTGCCCTTCCTCTAGACACCCTTCCCCTACAGCCCCACTTCCGACTCCCTCCCCCTTCCTTGCCACATGTAGCCAGCAGGGCTCAAGGGGCTGGGCTCTGTGCTCTCCAAAACCCTTTGCCCCGGATAATGTAAGCCTGTGGGTCTCGCAGCCACAGGGAGGGCCCGTTCTCCACGCCGGGAGACAGCCCCTGCCATGGAGAAGCAGTGTGAGGACTTTTCACTGGCCTTCGCCACCTGCTCCTGTCTTCTGATGGCTTCTCCGGGGAAGGTTGGGAGGAGGTAGTCCTTTACACAATAGTATGAGTTCAGGTCACTGGAAGCCATCCCCTCGCTCTCGCAGAAGAAGGGAACTGGCGCAGCAAGGGGAAGGGTCTGCTTCTCCAAGTATCAGCGTGCGAATGAGCGCACCATGGCAGGGTCACGCCCATGACCTTGCCCCGCTCTTCCAGGGGCTTCGAGGCCGCAGAGGGAGGCCCCCACCGCTCAGGCAGCTCGGCATGTGACCAAGGGCAAGCCGGTCCGCTCCGCCTTCCCTCAACCCCAGCGGGTTCTGGGAGTGGGCATGGGGTGGGCGGGGGATTAGCCAGACGCTTCCTGTGTTCGTGCTCAAGAGGCAGGTAGGGAGGCTCAATGGGGGCAGGGGGCCCAAGGTGTGTGTGGGTGACCCGTGACATGGGGGCACGGTGAGGAGGAGGTACCACGCACTGCAGGTTCCCGTGGGGTGGAGACAGCTCAGCTGGGGGCTGTCCCTCTATTCTATCCCATTCTGACGCCCTCCCACCCTCCCACCGTCTCCTATGCTCATGGGCCCTTGCTTTGTACCAAAGACCCCCCAGTGAGCCCAGCCCCCAGGCCTGGAGGGGGCGATGCAGGCAGGCAGTGTCCACCCCTAAGCAGGAGGCAGCGCCCTAGAGGTGGTTCTGGGGACTGGCGCCGACCCCGCCTGCTGGCCGGTCCACGCCGAGCCTCTCTGCCCTGCACTTCTGGCTGCCCGTCCCCGTCCCCAGGTGAGGCCCCGTGCGGGTCCCTGACACCTGCCACCCCCCTTCCGCTTAAGGATTTGGACCTGCTGGGGACAAGTCGGCGGGGAGTCTTGTTCTCGCGGACCCTGGGGCGGGGCACCTGCCTTCCTTCTCCCCACCAGCATCTGCAGGGGTGACCACGGTCCCGTGGGCTAGACAGTGGCGCTGAGTCCACAGACCACAAACGGCGAATGTCCCAGATCCCCGAAGGATAGTGAGCACCTCCCGCGTGCGGCAAGTCTCAGGGCCCCAGCGGCTGGGGTCCGTCCTACCCCAGACCTGTGCTCCACTGAAGCCAGCTTCCAGTCTGGGGCTCCCGGGGGGTCACTCCTGAGGGCCGCAGCTCAGAAGCGCCCTGAATAGGGGTCCTCCTGGGGCTGGGAGCTCAAGCCAACTTCAGACACAGTGACTGCCCACCATGCGGTGACCCGGGCTGCAGCTGGTCCAGTTGGTCAGCGAGCGCCGGTGTCAGCCCAGGGAGGCGAAGGCAGGGTCCTCTCTCATCCTGGGGCAAGACGGCCTCCTGCTCCGAGGCTTTCTTTGACCACCATGTTTTCCCTTGTTAGCGATCTCTTCCCCTTCGAGTTGATCGTATCACATTTGCTCATCCCACGTCTTCCTCGGGGGCCCCCATTCTCTGGGTCTTATTCCCGGATGGGCCCAGCCCCATGGGACTCGCCGCGCTCTAATCCCGACGCTGTAGCAACGTTGCGTCTTCTCGCCGTGTGTCTCTCTCTGGGCCGTGCCCCCCTTGTATTTTTCGGTATACGGGTCTTACACATATTTTGCAGACCGATCTTGTATCTCACAACCTTGCTAAACCCACTTGGAGGAATTAGCCCTGTTAGCCTTTTTGTAGATTCCGTAAGATTTTCTCATACATTCTAGGAATAAAGTATTACGTCTTTCTTTCCAATCTGGGTGCTTTTGAGTTTTGCCTTATCGCACTGGCTAGAATGCCCAGTGCAATGTTGAAAATGAGGGCTGGTTACAGATACCGGGGACTTTTCCCTAATCTTAGGGGGAAAGGACTCAGTCCCCCATTAATTGTGAGATCAGCTGCAGGTTTTCCAGAGGTGCCCTTTCTCGTGATGAAGAAGTTCTTTTTTATTTTACTGATGGTTTTTATCAGAAACAATTGTGAATTTTTTCAAATGATTTTTCTATATCTATTTAAAATAATCATAAGATTTTTCTTTCCTCCTCTGTTAATATATTTTGAAAATTAAGCCAAACTTGCATTCCTTAGATAAATCACTTGGTGATAATCTTTTTTTAAAAAAAGATTTATTGTTATTATCATTTATTTGAGAGAGGGAGGGAATGAGTGAGAAAGAAAGCACAAGCTGGGTGGAGGGGAGGGGCAGAGGGAGAAGCAGATTCCCCGCTCAACAGGGAACCCGATGTGAGGCTTGAGGCTCGATCCCAGGACCCTGAGTTCATGACCTGAGCCCAACACTTAACGACTGAGTCACCCAGGCTCCCGTGGTCATAATCTTTTAAAAATATTGTTGGATTCTATTTGCTAGATATGAAGAATTTTTGCATGCAGGCTCCTCATGGTTATTGGTCTGTGGTTATCTTTTCTTTAATCTCATTACCTGGTTTTGGTGTTAGGGTAATGTTTAGCTCATAGGATGAGTTGGAAAGTGTCCCCTCTCTTCCGTTTTCTGGAAGGGTTTATGTAGAACTGATACTATTTTTTTTTCTTTACAACCTATTTGGGCTTGGAGTTTTCTTTTAGAGAAGGTTTTTTATTACAAATTTAATCTTTAGTAGCTATAGGACTCTTCAGGCTTTCTATTTCTTCTTGAATGGGTTCTGATAGTTTGGGTCTTTTGTCCAATTCACAGGCATGAACTGTATTCAGTATTCCCATATTATCCCTTCAACCTCTGTATGGTCAGTAGTGATAGCTTTCCCATCGATGGAATGAGTAATTTATACCTTCTCTCTCTTTTCCTGATTGATGTGGCTTCTCAGGCTTATTCATTTCTCACAGAACCAACTTTTGGTTTCATTGACTTTCTCTATTTCCATCAGTTTTCACTCTGATGCTTTTAATTTTCTTTCTTTTATTTCCTTTGTGTTTTATTTGCTCGTTTCCTAGTTATTTGGTGGAAGTTGAGAACATTGATTTAGGATCTTTGTTTTTCATTGTTTGTTTTTTCCAACATAGATGCTTAGTGCTTGCTGTCAGTGTCCCTCCCAGTACTGTTCTGCGTTATCCACATCTCGCATTTTTTGGTAGGTTGTATTTTCATTTTCATTCAATTCAAAATACTCTCTCACTTCCCTTTTGATTTCTTCTTTGACCTCCAGATTATTTAGAGGTGTGTGTTTTAGCTTCCAGACACATAGGGATTTTTCAGCTACTTTCGGTCACTGATTTCTGGTTTAATGTGGTCAGAAAACATACATTGTATCACTTAAATACTTTCAGATCCACTGAGACCAGTTTTCTGGCCCAATATATGCACTTTTTTGGTAAGTCATGCACTTGAGAATATGACATATGCTGTTCTGGGCAGAGTTCTGTGCATCAGTTAGGTGGGCCTGGATCGTGGTCTTCGACAGTCTAGCTGATATGTTCTCTACTTAGCCTATCAGCATTGAGAGAGGGGTGTTGCAATCTCTGATTATAACTGTGGATTTCTCTGTGCTTCCTTGTGTTTTTCTCAGTTTTTGCTTCCTATATTTTGAAGTTCTATTGCTCGGTGAATAAGCATTTAGAATTTTTGTGTCCTCCTTTCTGTTTTTCAAGTAGGCTCCATGCTGCATGTGAAGCCCAACACGGAGCTTGAATTCAGGACCCTGAGATCAAGACCTGAGCTGAGATCAGGAGTCAGACGCTTAACTGATGGAGTCACCAGGTGCCCTTCAGAATTGTTGTGTCCTCTTGATGAATTAACCCTTGTCATCATGAAATGGTCCTCTTTATTCCTGGTAATACTTTGTCCCTGAAATCTCTTTTGATATAATATGGACACTCTGCCTTTCTTCTAGTGTGTGTTAGCAAAATTTATCTCTTCCGCATCCTTTCACTTTCCATCTATTTTGTTTTTATATTTACAATGGGTTTCTTACAGGTTAGCAAGATGGTCTTGATGCTTTCACCCAATCAGACGACCTCTGCCTTTTGATGGCATATCTGGGCAGCCCCACGGACTGTGACACTAACATGTGGGGTATGTATCTGTCATTGTTTCGTCTGTCCTTTGTCCCCTTTCCCCTCTTTTTCTGTGTTCTTTTGGATTGAGTATTTCTTATGACTTTATCTCTTTTGTTGACTTATGAGCTATAATTTTTCAGTTTGTTATTCCAAGGACTGCTTTTTGGTTCACAGCCTGCATCTTTGCTTTGTCTCTGTCTGCCGTCGTGTGGTGCAGCCCTACTGGGAAGTGGCGTGGACCTTACCCAGAACCTTCCCCGGTCGTCTTCTGTCCTGGTCTCTGTGCTGGTGTTGTCATCCATTTGACTTCTACACATATTATAAATGTCGCGACACATTATGTTGTATGTTTCTGCAGCAGATTACCACAGTTACCATTTCTGGCGCTCTTTATTCTTTTGTGTAGCTACAGGTTTCCATCTGGCGTCATTTTCCTTCTGCTTGAAGAATGTGCTTTAACATTCTGTGTTGTATGGTTCTCCCAGTGACGAATTCCTTCAGCTTTTTTTAATGTCTGAAAAAGTCTTTATTCTGCCTTTGTGTTTGAAAGATCTTTTCATCGTGGGAAGAATTCTCGGTTGGCAGTTGCGTCTCTCTTCCTTCGCAGATGCTCTATCATCTCCTGGCTCACACTGTTTCCAGTAAGAAATCTGCTGTCACCCTGTGTTTGTGCCTTTGCACATAATGTGCCTTCTTCCTCCGGCTGCTTGGGAGACTTTCTGTTATCACCAGTTTTAATGAATTGTGCTTGGGGTTTGGTGAGCTTCTTGGACCTGTGGGTTCATAGTTTTCATCAAAACTGGAAGTTTCCGTCATTGTTGAAATATTCTTCCTATCTTTGCCTCGGTGTTGGAGAACCCCGGTTCTGCATATTTGCCGGATGTCGCACTGCTCCCTGCACCCCCCACCCCTGCACCGTGGCCCGGAAGCTTCCCGAGGCAGCAACACGGGGAGATCCCAGGCTCAGCTCCTTTGGGCTCTGGGTCTCCATTGTCACTGCCTGTCTTTGCCTGATGCTCGGTGTCTTCAAAGCCATAAAGCCACATATCTTTTCTAAGTTTCCAGCTGTTTCGGGTGGGAGGGTAAACATAGGTCTTACTCCATCTTGCTCATAAATGGAGCTCCCTCTTTCTTTGTAAATCTACTCAGTCAGACTTTCTTGCTGTCATTAGGGTCACCACAGGCCTCTGCATGTTAAAATCAGGTGGACTGGGGGCACCTCAGTGGCTCAGTGGGTTAAAACCTCTGCCTTCGGCTCAGGTCGGGATCTCAGGGTCCTGGGATCGAGCCCCACATCGGGCTCTCTGCTCGGTGGGGATCCTGCTTCCCCCCCTCCCCCCGCCGCCTGCCTCTCTGCCTACTCGTGATCTCTCTCTCAAATAAAGATCTGTGTCAAATAAATAAATAAAAATCTTTAAAAAAATCGGGTGGACTGTTCTTGTCTTCACCTTATGCGCCCTGCCCCCCACCGTGCCTCCCCCCTCCTGGGGACACTTTCCTCCTGTGGCTTCCAGATAACTCCCACCCTGGCCTCCCTTCTGTCTCTCCCGTCATTTCTTCTCCATCCCCTCTGCTGCCTCTCCTCCCCTCTGACACCTTGATGATGGCGTGTCCAGGGCTCAGGCTGAACCCGTCCCTCTTCTCGGACGCCTGGCTGGGTCACACGCCCATCTGTCCACAGCGACACCCACATTCTAGCTCCAGACCGGAGCTCTCCCCCGGCTGCACAGCCACACCTCCGACCACCACTCGGCACCTCTGCTTGGGCGGACGTCAGCCTCGGTGCGTCCAGTGCCGGCCCCCTGCTGCCCCCCACGTGAGGGCAGCTGCTCAGGTCAACACCTCGACTCACCTCTGACCCCCTTCTTTCTCTCGCCCACCAGACAGTCCCCTAACAAGTCCCATTGGCGCTGCTTTCAAAATGCATCCTGAGTCTCAGCTTCCTGCCCCTCCCGGGCCAGGCCCCCATCCTCTCTCAGCTGGTCACTGATGTGGCTTCCGACCTGTGAATGCCGTGAGAGCCACAGCCGACCGCCAGCTCCGGCCAAGGCCGTGTGGAGAGCAGGGGCGCGGGGTCCTCCCATCCCAGCAGCCTCCATTCCGGGGTCTGTCCCATGCCCAGGCCAGGCAGGTGCCAGGAGTCCACGGCCAAGTCCCAGGTTGGAAGCAACGCTGTGGGGTCCCCGTGGTTGCAGCTCGAGCTGCTGCAGCCCCGAAGCCAGCACGGCAGAGGAGAGTGTGCGTGAGGGAGACATATGGCAAGTCTGCTTTTTTCCCGGTCACTTCCAAACAATGGTCTGTCCCTTAATGACTCCTGAGCAGATTTCTGGTCACACTTGGCTATTAAAAGTCTGGTTTAGAACTTTAATCACACACCCGACTCTGACTGGTCTCTGCCGCCGCACAGGAGCAGACTTGGAGGAGGCCGAGGTCGCTCAAACCAGCACGCGGACGCTCAGCTCTGCCCCCACGTTGTCTCTCCTTAGCACCCAGCGAACATTCACTGAGCACCTACTGCACGCCAGGCTGTGTGCTGGGCGCAGAGGACACGGCAGGGAGGCCGAGATGCGGACCCCTGCCCTCGGGCTGGGGTCCCGGGAGCAGAGCCCCCCAGCAAACCTGCTAAGTCAGCGATCCTGAGCTGCTGGGGGTGTTAAAGTCTGGCGGAGGTGCACTTGCTGTTTTCGGCAGGGTGGTCAGGGTGACGACATGAAGGAGGAGGCGGGGGAGGGAACAGCATTCCCAGCAGAGGGAAGAGCCACTGCGAAGGGCTGAGGCCAAACCTGCCTGAACCGCTCCGGACAGCAAGGAGGCTGGAGAGGAGGCAGGGGAAGAGGGCTGAGGCCCAGGCACACGCAGCGGCACACGCGGGATCTAGAGCTGGGCTGCACAGTGAGAGCCGAGACCAGGCCCCCAGGTGGCGCAGGGGGAGCCCGGCTCTGGAGGCCGGGGTGCCAGGTCAAGTCGGCTGTGCCCCAGGAGCCCAGGGCCGTCAGGCTCCTGCGTCCGTGGGGAGCGGGAAACACAGGCCGGGCTCCTCCGTGGGCGGAAGGCTGGGCAGCCTCCTCAGAAACCCTCTGGCGACGGGAGGAAGGTGCTTTATGAAGGTTGAAGGAGAGACGGGCTGCGGGCCCACTGACACCTCGTCTCCAGTTCGCCCGCCGTGTTTGCAGAGACGCGCGGAGAAACACGGCAGGAAGTAACCTCCCGCCGCGCGTCCTAGCGGCCCCACTTCCACGGAGAACCTCCGCCTCCCACCACCCCGGGACGGATCCCCAGGAGCTGAATGGGGCCGGCTGTCCAGCTGCTTGCCTCTCCTCCCGTGGCCCCGCTGGGGGCCCTACCCCTGTCCCTGCAGCCACAGGTCCCAGGGCCACAGCCGTCCGTTCAGGGAGGGTCCTCGGGCTCCCTCTCTGAGGGTCCACGGGGGGCTCGCCCCTCCCTGCCTCCATCCCAGGCACTGGCAGGAAGGAGTTGGGCACCAGGATTCCGGGGGGCCCGGGACCCTGGCCGGGCAGGGGTGTGGTCTCCCTCCTGGCTCCCGGGGCGAGGTACCTGCCCCTCTCCTCACCGGGAAACGGGGCCGGGGACCCTGCTCTGCTGACCTGCGAAGTGACCCCACTGCTGACCCCCAGCACTCGGCGGTCTTTAGTATGGACTAAAATCCACAGTAGTCCAGCGATGGACTCGGCAAGGGGGCCCTGCCTGCCGTGGACGGGCGTGCGCCTGCGGCCTGTGTGGTGGGGGCTCCGCGGGACAGGAGGGGGCCGCGTGTGCGTCGTGGAGGCAGGAGCCCCTTCTCTCTGCGAGTGCGCGCTGAGGCTGCCGGGATCCGAGCCCAAGGAGCTGCAGGGCTTCTCCAGGGCCCTGCAGAGGCCCCCGGGGGCAGCTCTCCCAGGAACCCCAGAGCCCGAGGAGGGGTCACCAACAGGATCAGTGCTGGAGGCTGCCCTAGCCCAGGCAGGCCTCAGCCTCACGGGCCTTAGTTTCCCGGGCCCATGAAATGGGTTCATCGCACAAACAATGGGTGTGGGCAGATCGTAAGGCCAGGGAGGTTCCTGCCGGCTGAGCCCCAGCCTCTCCAGGACACGTCCGTTGTCCCAGAGGGCCGCTCCTGCCACCCCCACCCGCCCCCGCCTGGTGGCAGCGGGTTCCCCCAGAAAGCTGGCGTCTCCTGCCGGGGCTCAGGGCTGGCCGGCGACAGGGGGTGGGGCGCCGTGGTGGGCCCACACTCCTGCCCACGGAGCACTCCCTCCGCCCCCCAGGAGCCCGGCCCCCGCCCCGGCACACACACAACTATTTAATTTTGCTCTGGCAAGGAATAATAGAGTCCTGTGTATCTATTACAGATGCGGGGAGATTGGGCCACCACAGTCTGCGCGGCACATTCAGAGCCCTAACAAAGCTGGCGACAATCGACCGGGGCTGCCATTATCCATTCAGCGGGTGTAATAAATGAGCCGGGCACAGCCTGCCATATACCACCCGGCCCAGATAACGGCTGAAAGGAGAAAATTAAATTTTGCTTTTGTTGAAACATTATGATTTATGTATTTGTAATATAGGCTGTGGTGGGCAATTGGGAGAAAAAAAAAGATTGCTGAGTATCGTTCGGGGATACTGATGGTCCTGCCGGCCACTCAGAGAGCCGGCCCGGCTCACTCCTCTCCGCAGGCAGGCATAATAAGAAGCCGCCGCCGCCGCCGCCGCCCATTAACCTGTCCCTCCGCGGGAGGGGGAGGGCCCAGGGGCTGCAGGGGGAGGCGGGCACGGGCGCTCGAGCGGGGGCGGGCAGGGCCCTGCGTGTGCTGGCTCGGACCCTGAACCGGGCGCCCCGACCAGCCGTGCCCTCTCTGGACCTATAAAAATAATTGACTTCTCCCACCTGGCCCTGGGGAGACGGACGCGTGAGCACATCCCTGTAATTTATAATCTTACAGCAATCAGAACGGGGCTTGGCTTATCATGTTGTAGAAGGTAATGAACTCACTCCCGGCACGCGGGTTCCCAAGCCGGGGTCTGCACGGTGTGGCTCCCGGCAGAGGGCTCGCGGCTGTTGTGGTGGATCGGGCCGGGGGCTGCCCTGCCCGCCACCGCCAGGGAGCCTGGGGCCGTCCCCTCCGTGGCCAGGACGAGTCCCCCTCCAGCCACACAGAGAGCGCCAGGTGCACGCTGCCAGCCTGGGGCCTCGCGGGAGGTGTGACGGCCTCTGCGCAGAGCCTTCCCAGCGGAGCCGCGCCGGTTGCCGGCCTGGCGGACGCCCCCAACTGACCGGGCCGGCTGGGTGCCGGGCCGGCATTACCCAGCCTTCCTTGCTGGTCCGGAGCCCCCACTGGTCCCAGGGAGCTCGGCCCCGTGATTCACCTGAGCCAGGGTCTCCCCCACGGACGGGAAACGGACACTCACGAGGCTGAGCGACCTGTGGTCACTAGCGGTGAGCATCCATGGGGCACGCGGCCTACTGTCCACCTGCCGCACAAACGGCCTCCTCCCGAGGTCTGGCCACGGGGCAGCAGCCTCCCGTGACCCCTGACGGCTGGCAGGGGCAGTCTCTCCATCCTTTGGCGGGTGTGTGGCACCAGGCGTGCCGGGCATGGGGGGTTATTGGGGGGAAGGGGTCTTCCGTGGGCCTCCTCGGGCTCTTTCCTGCCCTCCTCCAGGCGATAGTGCCCACCCAAGCCACCGTTTGCTGTCAGGCTCCAGCAGGACCCAAACTGAACTTCTCTCTGCTCCCCTGCTGGGCCCATCTGTACCAGCAGCCTGAGCGTGAGCCGCATCTCATCCCCTCGGCCGTCCCTGAGCCAGTCGCAGCCCTGGCCTCCCACAGAAAGGCCTCTGAAATCACCGGGAAGGGCAGGAGAAACTGCTCCTTGTGGGACACCCTTTGAGCTGCTGGATCAAACCTTGCCTGAAACAGCGATCTTCCTCCAATTGCCTGTTGAGGGCAGAGTTCTCCTTGCTGTTTTGTGAGTTGGGGTCCCTGTCCCTGGCACTGTGAGAGCTCTGGCAGGGCCCCCCATCCATCTCAGGAATCTCGCTGGCCTTCGCTCTCTTCCCGGGACACAAGCTTCTCAGTTCAAGGCCCCGCCGTCGAGGCTCCTTGCAGGAGCAGGAATGTAATTGGCCCAGCCTGGGGCTGGCCAGGTGACCTTGGCCTGGCTCGGCGGGGGTGGCAGGGCCCTCTGTGCTGGCTCTCGGGCCTGAGGGGCGGATGGGCAGGCCCCCAGGGTGCCCCCTACCACGACGAGTGAGGTCAAAGGGGCAGGCTAGGGTCCCTGTGAGTTGAGACCTGAACCCACTTTTTATTCCTCCTCTCCAACCTCATCCTGAGTCACTGGTTTCCCGCCCCGTCACAGGCCGCGGGGGCCCACGAGCACACGCCCATCCCTTCCCGCGTGCGGCCACCGCCTTACCAGGAGCCGGGGAGGGGGGTGCTGCGGGGAGAGTGGATGGGCGGGGCACGCGTGTGCTGAGTGCGCGAGTGTGTGTGCAGACACGGGGCACATGTGTGCTGAGTGTGTGTGACGACATGGGGTGTGCGTGTGCTGAGTGTGCGAGTGTGTATGAAGACCGATGGGGCACATGTGTGCGGAGTGTGCGAGTGTGTGTGAAGACACGGGGCACGTGTGTGCGGAGTGTGCGAGTGTGTGTGAAGACACGGGGCACGCGTGTGCTGAGTGCGCGAGTGTGTGTGCAGACACGGGGCACATGCGTGCTGAGTGTGTGTGACGACATGGGGTGTGCGTGTGCTGAGTGTGCGAGTGTGTATGAAGACCGATGGGGCACATGTGTGCGGAGTGTGCGAGTGTGTGTGAAGACACGGGGCACGTGTGTGCGGAGTGTGCGAGTGTGTGTCGTAATGGCACCAAGCCTGTGGGCCTTCCCCACACACGTGTGGCTTCCGCTCACGCCGCCCCCCGGACGAAGGGGTTCTCCAGGGGCAGATTTGTGGGGTTCGGCAGGAGTCCCGGGAAAGGGAGGCTCAGTCCCGTGTGTGTCCCCCCCGCCGTCCCGCTTCCCTTGGGGGCTGACCTACCCACGGATATCAAGGGCGGCCGGGTCCCCCCGAGGGGCCTGCGTGCAGGTGGGCTGGGGGAGAGACTCGAGGTGGCCCCTCGGCTAGCCCGAGGACGCTTCCCTGCCCCCCCAGCTAAGGTGAGGTCACCGCTGGGGGGGCACCAGCCAGGAACTCTGGGGTGTCCCCGGCCAGGGGCCAACAGGCCAGCCTTCACTGAGCCTTCCGAGCCCGGGCTTGCTTTCTGGCCCCCCAGACAGACATGGCCCCTCCGCTGGTCCGAACTCGGCTGAGCAAAGGAGGAGGCTCCACGTGGGCCCGAGGGCTGGCGGGTGGGGAGACTTGCCGCCCGGCTCCCCCGTGGGATCCCGCCTCCCCCAGGACTCCCCCTGGAGCCCCCTCCTCCAGCTTCACGTGCCGCTGCTGTTGGAGGCACCGCCTGGTGAGGTCCTGCTTCACCTGCTGGGAGAAGAGACACGTGGGTAACAAGCCTGATAAGATTGAGATGCTGAGTGCCCCCGAGGAGTGGGAGAGACGGGAGTTTTGGGGTTTGGGGTTGTTGCGGGCAGGGATGGGGACAAGGCTGCATTGGGGGGGCTGACAGAGCCGGCTGAGGGGGGCCCGGCAAGAGACAAGTGTCGTTCTCCCCTTCCCATCACTTGGGGCTTCTGTGTTTCGAGGTCTGAGCGAGGCTGGCGGGGGCCCCGCGGTGCTGGGGTCTCAGAGTGGGGGCTGGGTCGGGGCAGAGAGCACCCCGGCTGCGCAGGCCCCCCGCTCCCTGGCCTGTTTGCGTGTGTCCCCAGGCTGGGAGTGACATCATGTTTACCTGCCTGGGTGAGCCGCCCAGGGCAGGGCGGGGCTCGGGGGTGGCGGGTCACCTGCGGCTGCAGCACACCCGCCCTGCAGCTCTGGAGGAGGGGGAGGGGGCCTCACCCACGGCCGCCCTCCCTGCCGCCCTGGGGCTGAGCACACCTGCCCCGCTGACAGGTGCGGCTGTGTCGGTCACCAGCCCTGCGCTGAGTAACGACATGTGCCCGGCCGGGCTGCCCTGCGATCCCGCCAGCCGTCCCTTGTGAGGAAGCCACCGCAGAAAGACCTGGCCCAACCTGCAGGGAGCCGCGCCGGCAGCCCCAGGCTTTCTCCTCTGCGGGCAGCTGCATCCTCCGTGGGTCCAGAGGCAGCCGAGGCCCAGTGACTGCTGTCAGCGTGCGCTGCTGGAGGGGCCCGTGGACTCCAGCCCGCCCGCTCCTGCCTGCACCCCACAGTGGGCCGAGAGTCTGCCGTCGCGGCGAGGACTTGGACAGTTTTCATATTCTCTTGCTTTTTTGTAGATTATAGGACACATGGGCTTTGGGGTCAAGCCTGGGCCAAAAGGGTAGAAGACACCAGAAGCTCAGTGAGTGGCAAGAAGGAAGGGGACCCCATGTGCTGCCCCAGCTCACAGCTTGCCTGTGACACCACTTTTGATCCAAGAAGCCCCACATACGTTCCAGGGAGCAGCTGAAGCGCAAGGAGCAAGCTCTCAGGCCTGTAGCGACCACAGAGGGACAGAGCACCCCTACCCCACAGGGCTGTGGGCTTTACCCCTCCGTGCTCATTCACCTGTCCCTCTATCCCGGGACTTCAGTCCTCTCTGAAGGCAGGAATAGTATGCTCCCATATGATTCCCTAGAAAGGCGGAGGGATGAGGCAGGTATGATGGGTGACGAGTGGGTGGATGGGTGGTAGGGAGGAAGGACGGAAGGACGGAAAGGTGAATGAGTAGATGGAGGAATAGG
>CM052800.1:634126-650515 GCA_028533885.1 Nasua narica
GGATGGATAGGGGATGGATGAGGGATGGAGGGATGGATGGATGGGGGATGGATGGGGGATGGATGAGGGATGGAGGGATGGGGGATGGATGAATGGATGAGGGAAGGTGGATGGATGGGGGATGGAGGGATGGGGGTTGGATGGAGGGATGGTTGGATGGATGGATAGGGGATGGATGAGGGATGGAGGGATGGGGGATGGGGGATAGGGGATGGGGGATGGGGGATGGGGGTGGATAGCCTCCAGATGAATGTGTAGATACACTTAAGCAGCTGAGCGTAGCTGCACACAGACACACAACCATGCTGAGCACTCTGGAAGTCTGTGACCATCTCCTCAAGGGGTACTGAGCACTGCCTAGCCAACCTACTTCATTTTTCTTTCTCCCTCACAGTCTTGCTTTCAGGAACACTTTCCCCCATTTTCTTCTCTCCTTAAATTGCCAACATTTCTCACTCTTCAATCTCAGCTGCTGTCCTTGCGTTGTTCTCTGGGAAACCAGGATAATCGGAAACGGACGTTCCCCATCTTAGCACCACCACTCTACGACCACCTGCGAACCTGCTTCCCCCCGGACACAGGTGGCCTCCCTGAGTTCCTAGGGAAGGTCGGCACCAGCTCCTGGGCACCAGACTCCATGCAGAGGGGCCCACTGATTGACGGAAGACACCGACGCATGACTAGGTTGACGGGTTGACAAACGGCCGGCGGATGGATACACGGAGAGATGGGGATGGATGGGGCTGGTGGGTGGAGGGCGGACAGGTGGGCTTCTGAGAGTGCTGAGGGGCTAATGAGTGAATGGATGGATAAATCTGGGCTTGAATGGGTGAGTGGAGGAGGGATGACTGGTGGATACGGGAGGGAGGACGATGAATGGGCAGGCAGGTAAACGGAAGGATGGACAGCCCCTCCCTGGAACCAACCAGGGTTGTCCCTGCTCCCCCAGCTTAGGATCTGGGCCCTCACAACCTGGGTCAGGGCCTCCTCCCGACTTCCTCCTCCATTTCCCCTCCACGCCCCCGCACTGCTGGCCGACCTCCTGACCACACCTGTCTCTCGCAGCCCAGACCAGACAGAGGCCGGTCCCTGAAGGAGGGCGCGGGTCCCAGGCTCTCACGAGCTTCAGTCCAGGCTGAGTACACACTGGAAGAGAGGAGCGCGCGCGTACGCTCGCACGCGTCCGTTCGTGTGGTGCCCTGAGAGGCAGGCGCAGACCAGGAAGGTGGGGACGCAGCCCCAGGAGCCCCCGCGCTGCCTTTGTAAGCGTGTTCCATGGCGGCCCTTCTCTGAAGTCTCTTTCCGCGCCCGCACACACACGGGCCCGCCGCCGCCAGCCCCGTGGAGACAGGGGATCGGCTGCCCCACAGCACGTCTCCCTCCTGTCTGTCTCACCCTTGGTTTCTCTGGGGAGGTTCCCGAGGGTCCGGGACTCTCTGGGAGGGTGGGGAGGAACTAATCGGTCCTGAGCCCCTAGTGTGTGTGCACGTCTCTGGGTCACAGAGGGGCCCCCACCCGCCCCCACCCCGCGAGAGGGAGAGTCAGCGCCGCGGGCCTGCTGCCCGGGATCCCGCCGCTGCGCCGAGGACCCCGCGGGGCAGGGAGTGTGGAGGCTGGGGCCGCACGTCACCTGGGCGGGAGGAGACAGCCTGTCAAGGGTGACTGCGTGGCAGCCGGCAATTATGTGAGCTGGGGCGCCTCCTTGCAGGCCGCTCCAGGCCCAGACTCCGCCACCGAGGGCGCGGGTGCCGCTGCTGACATTTGCGCGGCTGCGGCCGGTAATTGAGGTCCTGGCCCCCGAATGACGGGCGTGTCCCTGCCACTGTGGCAGGCCTGGCCCACAACGTGCCACGCACGGGCTCCAGAGTCCCTCCCTGTCTCGGGGACCCTGGTTCTGCCCCAGCTAAGACTGATTGGGAAACTGAGGCCCGGCGAGGCCCGAGGGCCCCGCGTGGCTCTCCTTGGGAGGAGTCTTACCCGCCGGCGGCACAGGTCCCCAGGGAGGTGTGGCCTGTGGGGCCTGCTGTGACCTCAGGACTCGCGTGGCCCGAGGTCCTTCGAAGCTCACGCGGCCCCCGACGCCTCCTGGGCCGCCCCCACCACACCCCCGGAGCCTGGGCCTCTGCATTTTGACAGGGCCGCCGCTGGTCGGCCCCGGTTGCACAGGGAGATGGGACCCTCCCGTGGGGGCTGCCCAGCGGCTCCTGGTCCCCACTGGCTGCCCGCCCTGCCGGCCATAGGCCGCCCGTCCTGGAGGGTCATGGCTTAGGCCGGGCCCCTGAGACCTCTGTGTACCACCCCTGGGACCCCTTATCGCGGGGTTTCTGGCCCCGGGGGCCACACGCTCCTTTGGGACCTGGCCCTCTCCACTCCGAGGACTCTGTCCCCCGGCCGCCATCCGCTCGGCCTTCTTCCTCTGCCTCCGGGCTGGGCTCTTCCACGTCCTCATGTGGGGGCTTCTCAGGGCTCAGCCCTGGGCCCATGGCCACCTTCACTACTCTGCCTGTGCCCCCTTCCCGGCCGCGGGCTCAGCTGCTACCCCAGCCCCCCCGCCCCAGCCAGCTGCCTGCAGGCGGCCCCGGCCCTTCGCACGGGGCGCTCTCGGCACAGCCACTGTGCTCCCTGCCTCTAGGGCCAGGCCCATCGCCCAGCCCAGAACTCAGAGTCGTCAGCCTCTGCTTTACCCCCACGGACCCGGTGACACCAGCGTGACCGAGTGTGCACAAGGGGGGGCGTGCGTGTATGTGCGTGGTCACAGGCAAACTCAGGGGAGTGCGCGTGTGCGCTGGAGTGCATGCGTGTGCGTGCATACCTACGGGCTCACACGTGCATGCTCACGCATCCACCCATGCACACACGTGTGCACACGAGCCCGCGTTCACATCTGTTCATGCGCACAACTGTGGATGTGTGTGCACATGTGCCTGTGTCTGTGTGCACTGGGCTCACACGTGTGTGTGGATAAGCATGCGGGTGTGTGCACATGCGCGTGCACATGTGTGTGCATGCGTGCGGGTGTGCTTGGACTGTGCTCCTGTGTGCACACGCGTGTGAGCGTGCATCCCCACGACCGTCACCTCACGAAGACCATGCGGGGTGAGGGCGGGCTGAGCCCTCGCTCGCTCCCTCCCACCCCGAGGGCTTTGTGGGTTTGCTTTCTCCTGTCTTCGGCCTCCGCTGGCTCTCTCCCGCCCCGCTGAGCTTCCCCCACGTTCCCCCCTCGTCCGCAGAGCCCAGCACGGAGCCTCGGCTTCTCTGGTGCCCCCCCAGGAGGGCGGCGCCCCTGCGAGGTGGGGGCGGGGGGGAGCGGGCTGGGTCCCGGCTCAGTGCCCGGTGAGCGGCGCCCGCGGCAGGCGCTGCGGTTCCAGAGGCGTCCGGGTCCCCGGGGAGCCACTGGGGCTGGGGGCGCGGCGGGCGGGCCGGGGGCTCGTGGTGCTCACTGAAGGCTATTTAAATGCTCCATTGGAGAGGGATTAAAGTTTACGCAAGGTCACCGAGGATGTGATAATTATAATCACAGGTTTTTGGCTCCACAATGACAGCCATTTGTTATTTCCGCTCGGGCGGCTCCCGCGGCCCCGGGCTGGTGACAGGCATGGACTGATTTAGTGGCCTGAGCCCGTGCCCCTCCCTCCCACTGCAGTCCCAGCAGCCCCCACTGCCAGGGGGCTGCCACAGAGCCCCATCCGCGGGGGCCTCGCTGATGATGGGATGGGAGGGGGCGCCGACAGGGGGCTGGGGCCCCGGGGGCCCGCGGGGGGCAGGTGCCTGTTGCTATGCAGCCCCCGGCCTGGCACACGTCTGCGGGGGGTGGGGGCCGCGTGCCGGCTGCCACCGAGGCTCCGTTGGCCACACGGACGGTCCCATTAACGTCAGCGGTGGCCAGTAGCTGCACAGGACGTGCCGTGTTCTCCCCGTGCCGTCTCCAGCTGGACCGTGTGCTTGGATTTCCGTGTTTCCCCGGAAGGAGTCTCTCTGTCCTGTGGGAAGATCGTGCCCTGGGAGCGGCCGGCAGGCCCCGGGCCCAGCGTGGACGGGCCTCACGGTGCATGAGCCCGGAGGGCCCTTTCCCAGGCGGGTCTGGGTCCTTAAACCCCGACCACGGGGCTGGAACGGTCTCAGCAGGCAGTGCTGGCCGGTGAGGGCCGCGACCTGACCACACGGGCGCGAGGCGGGGGCTATGGCCAGAGCGCCTTCCTGGTGGGACACCTGTGGCCGCGGCCCTGCGTGCCCATTTCCTCGCTGTGCCGGGGAAGACCGCGGGGGACGGAGCGGGGGCGCTGGTCTGCCGTCGGGCGTGCCCTCTGCTCGCCGCCCGCTCTCCCCACCCCCACAGCCCCCACGGCCCGCCTGTTGCTGCCCCGTGATTGATGCGGCTTTTTTTGTTTGTTTTTGCAATCAGAGGTGAGAGCGCTTTAATATGTATTAAATGGTGATAAATAGGGGGTCCGGGCGGTCAGGCCGCCGCAGCATCTGTCTTGGCGGAAGCGGAGATTGATGACGCACAGGTGGCATACAAAACCAAGCCAAAGCCCACGTGGGGAGCCCGCATCCCTGGGGTGCTTCTCTCTGGGGTCCCGCAGGAGACCTGGCTGCTCCACCCACGTCCCATCGAGGCCCCGGCACCCGTGGCTCGGGTCCTGGGCCGGGCACCCCCACAGCCAGTCGCGCAGCCCTGGTATCCGCCCCCGCACTCAGTGGCCAAGGGACCCGACTCCGGCCGGCGGCGGAGCTGTATGAAGGGGGCCCGGGGCCTGGCCCTGCCTGCACGCCAGCCCTGCTCCCCGTCCCCGTCCCTCTGGCCTATAGACAACGTGACGCCAGGCCTGCAGCTGCCCAGGCTCATGGCGCGTGAGTAGGCCGATCCCCGGCCGGGGCCGAGCCCTGCCCGCTACCCTCCGTCCCTCCGGGTGTGAGACCCGTCAACCTGTGTACTTGTGATCAGCGGGATGGACCGGCCCTCGCCTTCCGGGGAGGTGATGGTTGGGCCCCTGGAGGCGCTGTGGATGGCACGGCTCCCCGGCCAGAGTCCCCCGGCATCTCCCTCCGGAAGCAGAGGCCCCAGGCTACCCTGCCTTCCAGGAAGCCGGGCCAGGAGGGCCGCCCTCCCTGCTGCCCCGCTCAGCCTCCACGGTGGGCGCTGCTGCTGCCCCCGAACACGGCCTCCGGAGGCCTCAGGAGTGTCAGCTGAGCAGGGGGACAGGGCGTGGTGCCTGACTTGGCGATGGGGGGTGGCTGGGGGCCTGACGACTCGGGGACGGACTCGGGGACGGACTCGGGGGCGGACTCGGGGGCGGACTCGGGGACGGACTCGGGGACGGACTCGGGGGCGGACTCGGGGGCTGACTCGGGGGCGCACTCGGGGACGGACTCGGGGACGGACTCGGGACGGACTCAGGGGCAGACTCGGGGACGGACTCGGGGGCGGACTCGGGGGCGGACTCGGGGACGGACTCGGGGGCTGAGGACGGGCCGGTGCCTCATGACCTGATCCACCTGCACCCAGTGCCCCCAGGGACACACCCCAGGACCGAGTGGCAATAGGCAGTGGCTTGGGGGACCCGGGTGGGACAGGAGGGGGCTGAATGCCCAGTGGCGGGGGCTTCTGGCTGGGCCAGTCCTCCCCGTGGAGCTGGGGTCCATGTCACAGGCCACGTGCGGCAGCCTCGGCAGTGCTTGGAGCAGCACCTCCATGGGCTTGGGGGGCAGCGGGGGTGCCAGGGGCCCGTGGGGGCTGGTGGGGTTCAGGAAGGGCTCCACAGAAGAGGCGACAGGCTGCCTTTGTCCTGGAAACAGGGCTTTCCAGGCCCGGGGCCCAGACAGCGCTTCTCAGACGGCCGAGGAGAAGCAGCCGGGGTCGCGGGCCCCTCACTTAGGAAGACGGAGAATGTCGAGGTGCCAGCAGCCAAGCCTGACACCAGGCGCGGTCCTGTCTGGGGCAGGGCCTGCGTGAGCGCCGGGCAGCGGCTGGCGGGCCAGGGCGGGGGCGGCTCCCACGAGGGGCCGGGGCCCAGCCCCAGATGCCAGGTGGCGGTGGGCGGGGGGCCGCCAGTGCGGGAAGGCTCCCTTCCTCCCCGGCCTCGGCTTGTCTCCTGACACTCAGGTCCTTTCCCTCTTTAGGAGCTTTTCCTGTTTAGGGTGTTAGCCGTCCAACTCTCAGATGTGTCGCAGATCCCCCGACCCTGTGCCCCATCTGTCTGGTTTTGAAGGGGCGGTTTTTGCCGTTTAGAAATTCCTGATTTTATGTGGCCAGATGTGCTCATCTTTCGCGGCTTCTGTGTTCTGTGCAGCTGCAGAGTTTTCTCTCCCTGAGACTGTTTTAAGAACACAGGGGTTTCGTCCCTGGCTTATTTCGATCTGGGGAGTGGGGGGGCTCGGTAGCTCCTCCCCCTTTCATGAGCTCACTCCGTCTTTCGCCTCCCACCCCGAGACGTCCCCTGGAGCTGTTGTGACCTCCGTGTGCAGGGGTGAGTCCGTGGCCAGCACCCACTGGCTGTGCTTTCTGCCGCCTTCCTCCTTGGGACACGCCTGGTGCTGCTGCCAGGGGACCGCGAAGGGAACCGCGCAGGCCGCGAGCCCAGTGGGCTGATCCACGGGGAGACGTCGCCGGTAGCCACTGTCTTGCCGTTTTCGGTCTTTCTGTCCCGGGACGGGGCCGCTGGTCCGGCCGCTACATCCCTCCGTGCGACTCGGGAGCCTCGTTCGTGCGGGACGGGACTGCTTTCCCGCTCTTCTCTGGGCTTCCAGCCCCTCCCGGCGGGAGTTAGCACCGGAGCCGGATTCAGCCGGTTCTTCCCCAGACATGGCCACAGCACCTGTGAACACAGGGTCACTTCTCTGGTTTTCGAGCCTCACGCGTGTCTGTCTTTCTGGCCACTGACCAGGCGACTCAAACAGCAGAACTTATTTCCTTCTGGTACCGAGGCTGGAAGTCTGAGATCGGGGCGCGGGGGGCTCGGTCCCTCCTGCAGCCCCTCCCGGCCTCCCTCCCGGTGTGACTGCCCCCGGTCGGCAGGCAGGGGTGAGGCTGGGAGGGCTCAGGGCTCCTCGGGGAGCCTGGGGGACCTCGTGGCCCACCTTCCGCGCTACCCCCGGCCGGCTGGAGCTCTGGCCTGGCCGACCTGGGTCCTGCCAGGCCGCTGACTGCGCCCCTGCGTCCGGCCGGCAGGGGTGGGCTTGGCGGCCTGGGCCCCGCAGGAGCTGAGCGGCGAGGGCCCTGGTGAAATGCACTATATAAATGTAAATTTCCCTCCAGTCGCGCTCACTCACTCAACAAGCTATCAGCGCGGTGCTGTCAGCCCAATTCTTCACACTCGGTGCCCCGTCCTCTGTCCGGGGCCGTCCTCTCTCCCCGGGCCGTGGCGGGCTGGCGTCCTCTCTCCCCGGGCCGTGGCGGGCTGGCGTCCTCTCTCCCCGGGCCGTGGCGGGCTGGCGTCCTCTCTCCCCGGGCCGTGGCGGGCTGGCGTCCTCTCTCCCCGGGCCGTGGCGGGCTGGCGGCTGCACAAGTTCAGCTTTGTAAGTGCAGACAGGCCCTGACAGGCGCCCTGGCCGGGCGGGGACCCAGGGGGGCCGGTCGTGGGGCCAGGGCGGGGGAAGGAGTGGGTGCCTGGGCCGGGGGCCCGGGGAGAGGACGGCTCCTGTGGTGGGCTCAGCGCAGACGGCGGGGCTGCTTGTCTCCCTCCCATCCCCCCAGCCCACCCCCTCAGGCAGCAGCGGGCCCCAAGGTCTCCCTCTGACCCCATCTGGTCGGGGAGCAGGTCCCGCAACGCCATGGGTCTAGCCGGACGGGATCCCTGTCCCCGGGGGGAGGACGAGCAGGCGGAGCACGGGGGTCAGGACTCTGGGGCTGTGAGGGCGGTCGGGGCGGCGCGAGCTTCTCAGCTCCCCTCGGCCCTGCGATCCGCACTCGGCGGCCTGAAGATCTTCCCGCGGCGTCCGCTGCGTCCTGCCCGGCCTGCACACACCTGCTGGGCAGGGAGCCGGCCCTGCTTCGTGCGAGGGGCGGGACGGGGGCTCCAAGCCTCCGGGGGCTGGGGTGCACCCAGCGGAGGCCCCAGAAGGCTGGGGCCTGACGCCCGCCTGCCAGTCCCACGTGGGGACACAAGCGTATGACCAGGACGGTCCCCGGGCGGGCGGGGGCGTCACTTTTAAAACAGTTGTATCCAAGTCTGACTACAACCCCCACACAGGGCGTGATTGGATGGGTCTCGGCAGGTGTGTGTGCCGACACGCCCACGCCCTGGACGACCAGCGTGCCGCCCCCCAAAGCTGCCTCTGCCCCTCGAACCCCCTCCCCCGCAACCCTCCCGGGACCCCACCCCCCCGGCAGCCACGGACCTTCCTGTCACCACTGATCCAGTTTTCTCTTTCTAGAATGTTCTACGAGCCTTTTCCCTCTGGTCTCTTTGCTCTGCGGCGTCTCGGGGTTCACGGGGGGCTGCGTGTGGCCGCGGCGTGTGCTCCTCTCCGAGCGGACGGGCACTCCACGGGATGCACGGGACGCAGCCCATCGGCCGGGAGGTCGGGCCCGGCACGGGCTGATTCGCGGGGAGCCGCGGGGGATGGACGCGCGTGTGCAGGCCTGCAGGGGGACACACGCTTGCGTTTCCCGGGGCAAGTGTCTCGGCATGATGGCGGCAGCTGCCGCTGCGCCTTGAACTTTTTGAAGTCACGGCCACGTTGTTTCTGGCTATTTCAGGTCCCGCCGCAGGGAGAGCTCCTCCGCCCGCACACGCGGTCCTGCTCCGGGGTCGCAGCCCCGCCTCTGGGGTCGCGGGGCCACGAAGTGCATTTCCGGAGGGACTGAGCCCCGAGCGTCTCTTCGTGTCCGTTTGCCATCCCCGAATCTTCTTTGGTTAAAAAAAAAAAAGTTCTGAAATCTTTGGCTCATTTTTAGTTGGATTCTTTGTCTTAGCATTACGTTGTAAGACATTTTTCCCCGTTTTAAAAAATTGAGATGTAATTCATGTAACATGAAATTCACTGTTTTAAAGGGCACGACCCTGTGATTTTCCCCGTGTTGTCACAAGGTTGTCCAGCCATCAGCACCACCGGGTTCCGGGACGTCTTCGTCACGGGAGCAGAGCTGTGGCCCCTGGCGCTCACACCCCGGCGGCCCCGGCCCGGCTCCCGCTCGCCGGGTCTCCTCTGTCTGCGGCCCTCACAGCCGCGCACTGGGGGGACTCCTGTGCCTGGCATTCCCCCGAGTGTGGGAGTGGCCCTGGGGGGTCCGGGCCCAGAGCCAACTCCGGGGACCCGCGGACTCACAAGTTAGCAGGGTGGGCGGGGCGGTGCTTCCGAAAAGAGCACGAGAGTGGGGAGGAGGGAGGAGCAGGTGAGGGCGGGGGGAGGGGCAGGGGAGACAAAGATGGAGGGAAGGGGGAAGGTGGGAGGGGAGAGGCTGGGGAGGGAGGCTGAAGGGGATGAAGGGAGGGGCGGGGGGCTTGCGGGTGTTCAGGGTGCTGCTGCCCCAAATCCGGGCAGCAAGGCACAGTCCTCCTCTGGGAGCAGAGTCTGCCTGCACAGGCCTGGAGGGGGCCCGGGGGGCTTCTCTGCAGGCCACAGCCCCCAGCCCCACACCGGCGGCATTCCCACCGGGCACCTGCCAAAGCAGGGACGTGCCCGCCCCGGGGCCCTGATTTATAGGGTGTCTTGTTCCAGGTCGTCCGCCTTTTCCAAAGGCTGCAGAAATCTAATTGCTCTTTGAAGGGGAGAGAATGCTCTAAATAAAGCAGTTAATTGCAGGCACGCAGCTCCTCTAACGGGCGGCCTTATCAGCCTGGAGGTGAGCACACGCGTGGGGTCCGGAGCAGCCGCCGCCCAGCGGGAGGCCCGGCGGCCGGAGCGGGCGGGGTGCTGGGGTGACTCGGGGCGCACACCTCGCCAGAGCGCCCCTCTGGCCAGCGGTTAATTGGAATAGCAGAGTCAATACTCGTGGCTGCGGTGCGACACAATCTTCACTTGATCTCTCTCCTGGGCAGATTAATTAAGTGTTATCAATTAATGGTCCCGGTTAAAGGGGACACCGTGGGGGTCACTTTCACAGGCAACATCAGGCCTCCAGGGCCCGTGGGGAGCCAGAAATTCCTGGATTCCAGACTTGATTTCCCTGAGAAAGCAGGGGTCCGAGGGCCGTGCAGGGTGCGCCGGGCGGAAGGGAACCACCAAGCCAGGACCGGGGGCTGGGCTTAGCGGTGGGGACGATGATGGGGACCTTAGCATCATCCCTCCACAAACCATCACTGGGTCTCCTGCCCCTTCGTGCCCTCCGGGGGGCTCCCCGCGGGGATGCAGCTGGGTCTGCTCTTCGTCCGCCCGCGAGTCCGGGTCCTGGGAAGGGCACGAGGCTCCCTCCGAACTGTCCGCGCCACTCTCATCGCTGAGGGCATGCGGCCGTTCCCGGGAGCAGGGGCATGACTGAGGCCCTTGAGCCCCCGAGCTGTGTGGATCCCGAGGGGAGCAGGGCGAGGCACCCCTGCTGGGGGTTGACTCGCTGAGGGCCTGGATGGTCCCACTTCCTCCAAGTCCCTGCAGTCTCTTCTCTCGCGGTGCACTGTCACCTTCGGCATCACTGGACACTGAACATCATGTTAAAACTCGGCTGCCGTGGGCCCCACGGCTGCCTCGGGGCTCCCATCACCACCATCACCATCACCAAGGCCTTCCTACGGGAGACTGGAGCACGGGCTGCTGGGGCACAGTCTCGGGGAAGCAGTGCTCCAGGACCCGAGGATCGGGGGACCGGGCCGGGGAGGAGCCCTCTCCTGACCAAGCCCAGCTTTCCCACCTCTCCCTGCGGGGCCCAGCTGTGGTGTTTCCTGCCCCTTGGGCCAAAGAGCCCGCTCGGGGAGAGGGCCGGTGGCTCTGTCCCAGGCCCTGGGGGGGACTCAGCCTGCATTTGGAGTTCTACGTGGCCTCCAGCCTGGTGTCTGCCATCTGTCAGCTAGCTAGGAGCCTTGAGCTGTGGCTCCTGTCTCTCTGAGTCGTCTCCAGGCGCTGTTCCGACTAAGAGGACAGATGTGAAAACTCTATGGACCAGGAGGAGATGACGGTGATGTTGGTCACGACGGTGATGGTGGTGACGGTGATTGGGTCACAACGACAACGGTGATGACGGTGATGACGGCGGTGATGGCGGACGAGAAAGCAAACTCTAGGTGTCTCACGGCCTCTGAAAGCCGGGACTCTGGCGGGGGCTTAGCTGGGTGGTCCTGGCTCAGGGTTCCTCGCGAGGCTGCAAACTGTCGGCCGGGGTCGTAGGCGTCTCAAAGCGTGGTCGGCAGTCGGTTTGTCCCCGAGGCCGCCCCAGGCTTCGGCAGCCTCGGACCCTCACTGACTGCGGGCACAACCAGGCCGCTGGCTTCCCCCAGAGCGAACGGTGAGAGAGACACGGCGGGAAGAGAAGGGAGGAAGACAGTGAGTGACCGAGACAGAAGCACCATCGTTTTGTCACCGACGCTCCGAAGAGGCATCCTAGGGCTTCTGTCACCTGCTTGGAGACAGGTCACCGGGCCAGCTGCACAGGGAGGTCCCCAGCGTGTGGCCCCCGTGAGGGAGCTGATGGCGTCAGAGGCCGCCTGGCACAGCGATGCCGAGCGCTGGGAGGAAGCCGGGGTGCCTGCTGCCTTGAGGCCGTCCCACCGAAGGAAGGCCAGAGAGCGTCTGTGGCTCCGGGACGTGTCTTCCTTACAAAGAGGACCATTACGCACCGGCACCCGGGTTCCTACGATCTGCCTCTTACTGCTCAGGCCAGAGTCCTCGGAAATGGTCTGTGAGTTGTGGACAATGACCCCTTCTCCTTTCACTTTGCACAAAACGAGAGTCAGGGTATCCTGGCTGGAGGAGGGGAGCAGCAGAGGCCCCGAGAGGCCCCGGGGCCAGCTTCCGGGTGCTTGTCCTAGCCCGGGCCTCCGACGCCAGACACGGACCGTGCGGCCGTCCCCCAGGGAGGGGAGGTTGCTGCTGGGCCGCGGCCGGGAGCCGGGAGCCGGGACCCAGCTCGGGCCTGCCGCTGGCCCCTCCCTGGGACCAGCCCCCGGGGACGAAGTCTCCCCTAGCAACCCCGCGCGGCAGCCAGCCGGGTCTCTGAGGAATGAATACGGTGCCCCATAATTCCCGAGGCGCTTGCCCGATGGGACAGTTTGTAATAAAATTGCTTCTAAAAACATATTTGCAAGTTGCCACCACATTTTTTAAGCAGAACAATCTCTCACGGCGGCTCTTTGTCTCCGTGATGAAGTAGCCGACTTTCTTACATGTATTTTGTTATGTGGGTTTTCACCAGGCTGAGAAAGCGCCGTCTCCGTGAGGGCCTCCCTTAAAAAACGCTGTTTTGATGTGTGATTTACGGGGTTATCTGATGAAGCCCTCCCCGGAGCTGGTGACAGGCTCAGCCTGCGTGATAAGGTGAGGGATGGGGTGGCCCGCCGGGGCCGCTCCTCCTGCCGGGGAACTGGGGGCTGGGGCAGAGGGCCAGGCACCTGGGCTGACAGCGTCTCCCCAAACCCTCCGGGGCGGGGAGGCTTGGGGGGCACAGGGTGCGCGGGGTAAATGGGTCTTACCCCGGGTGCCCACACTGGCCTTCTCCCCTCGCCCCAGCCCCGGGCCCCCCGACTCAGGGACTCTGGACCTCGGCTCGGTGGGGGGGGCAGCCAGCGACTCCCACCCAGGGGGCAGCCTGGCCCGGGACCCCGCAGGCCTCAGCTGGTGCCAACGACCCTGGAGCAGGGCCGGCAGCGGGTCCCTCCCCGGCCGAGGGGGTCGGGGGCTCCTCAGCCGTGCCAAAGGCCATCCTGGGCATCGGGCCGAGGCCCCCTGACAGGCTCACAGCTTGCTGGCCCAGGGGAGTGAAAACTGGGGGCCCTTGGATGCAAGGCCACTTGCTCCGGAGCCCAGCCGGGGCTCCAGGGACACCCACCGCCTCTAATCGGGTCATGGATCTTTCCCTCTAGTTTCGGGGGCCGCGGAGAAGCCGGTTTCCCTGCCCCACCCACACGATCGGGTCCACACCCTCCCTCAGCGCTCCTGCCAAAAAAAGCCAGTCCTTAAAATCAGCCCCCAAGCCCCGGCCGGTTGTCAGGGTTGATTCCAGAAATCGTCCTGTCTGTGCAGGGATGTGCGTGCTCTGGGATCAGTCCCGGTCCCTCGGTGTGGACGGTACGCCCGGCCCAGCCTGTCACGGGATGGGGGTGGGGGTTGGCCCAGGTGACCCCGGCCGGGAGGCCGTGCAGACCTTCGCGAAGGCCGAACTGATGGACATCAGACGCTGCAGCATAGACACTGAGCAGGCCAATCCGACGTCCCCCCAGGCCGCCCCCACCCCGACCGGTCACGCCGTGCCCGATGGCCTGGGGCGCGGGGCAGCTCGTCTGTGTCCTGCCGGGCAGGACCAGATACCGGGCTCCCACCGCCCCCGACCCCGGCGAGGGGCGGGGCTTCCCTTCCGTCCCCCCGCCCCCCTCCGCCCCCCTTCCTTCCAAGCCCTGCCCACGTGTGCACACCTGCACACACATCCACATGCATCCACACGGGTGCACTAGGAATGTGTGCGCGTCTGGGAGCCACAGGCTCAGGACCCAGCGGGGGCACCGGCGGGAGGGCAGACCCCGGTGACCGGGAGCACACGCCTGAACTGAAGACACGTTGAAGTGCACACCTGAAATGCTGTGTGAGTTCAGTAAAGCTGTTTAAGTGGAAAAGGATGAAATTTGGGGCCAAAGGGAGCATTCGGGCGGCAGTGTGGTGGGTCCCGGGCTTGGAGCTGGGCCAGCCCCCGCTACGGCCACCGCCCCGCGTGGGGCACCTCCTCGTGCCGATGCTGTGAAGCCTCGAGCGGACAGGCCCTGGCTGGGCGCTGCGGCCTTCTCCGCCGAGTGTGGGGTCGGCAGGGCAAGTGGCGAGCAGCCTGCCGCGGGCATCCGTGTGCCTGCCACAGGCAGTGAGGGGACGGCGAGCCAGAGACCCTGTGTTGGGCGCGCCGCGGCAGGGTGGGCTGGCAGGGGTCGGCCCTGGCCCGGCTCCAGACTGCAGCCCCAGCGTTCACGAGCCTGCAGCGCGCGCCCCTGACTCCCCTGCTTGGCCGCGGGCTGGTGCACCGACCAGAGCGCTGGCCCGCCCCGGGGTCTGGGGGGGGCAGCCCGTGCCCTCGCCCCCCTATCCCTGGGGGCTGCCGGCCAGGGGCGTGGCCTCACGGGAGGACCAGCTGCCCAGTGGGAGGAGGCGTGTTTCTCACCTCCTCGGGGGGCCCCTCACGCTGGAAGCGGGTCCCACGGCCTCACCCTCCCCTCCCCCCGCCTGACATGGGGCCCGCTGGGCAGCCAGGTGCCCTCAAGCCCAGGGCCATCCCCAAAGATGAGGAGGGGACGTCCATGCAGAACATCCCTGAACCCAAGACGTGGACAAGGCTCCCAGACATGGAAGCAGTGGGAGCCCCGGGGGACCCCGCCCCTGATGCCCTTCTCCCCGGGGTAGAAGTGCTTAGAGATATATTAATTATATTTCTTCCCCTAATGGGCTGCTTACTTTATGATGTGGGGACACAAAAGTAAATTTTAAAATCAATTATACAATTACATATGTAGTAATAACAGAGTGCACAGCTAATCTCCGCTGGGTCAGGGCTGCAACCTTCCAGTCATGCAGGTTTCATTAGCGGAAACGCTGTTATTGCCAAGAATTACAGAAATAATGGGAGTGGGTGTGTTCGGCGGGAAGTTACAAATGAGGCTGCCCGTGAGATAAGACGCAGAGCCGCCGCTTGCGGGGAGCCCGCCGAGGCTGAATACGTCCGCGGGTCACCGGCACCTGCTTCAGGGGCAGCAATTAATTTAGAGCTTTCTGGGGCCGGGCAGGCGGGGCTTCTGCCCAGGGAGCCGCCCTCGGGGCCGAGGGGCGGGCAGTGGAGGGAGGGCCCTGGTTTCCCGTCTCTGTGCCTCTGGTCCTGGTGGGTCCCCGAGGCCACGAGCCCCGGGACGTGTTCCTGCCCCCTTGTCCCCTCTCTCCGCGTTGGCTGCCAGCTGCCGGCTGCGGACCCCGAGCTGCCGGCCTCGCATCTCCGGGACCTCTGGAAACCTCCCAGGTCCCCGGGGGCCACTTCTCAGCACGGCCAGGTGCTGGCGACGTGACTTGTGCCGCTTCGGCTCCGGTTTCTGACGGAGCAGCCCCCCGGGGCGTGTGCAGAACACCACGAGATGGTTCAGAGCGAGGGCCGGAGGGCCCTTCTCTGCCCTGTGCACCCGCAGGCCCCAGAGTTCGTTCTGGGGGTCACGGGTGGGCCGGGGGGGAGCCGAGCGGCGACCCGTGTCAGAACACAGAGCAGAGGCCGGAAGGCTGAAGGCGACAGCGGGAGGGGCGGCTCCTCGGCATTTTGGGGGACCCGGCCTAGGACTGCTGGCTCCGGGAGGCTGAGGAGGGGTCTTTACAAAGACACCCCCATTTCACCTGCAGGAGCAGAGCGTGGCCGTGTCATCGGTGCAGAGAGCAGAGTGAAGCCCGAGGTCACAGTCCCTAGGGTCCCAGGGCTGGGCCCCAGGCTCTGCCCCACCAGCCGGCTCCCTGCCCCTGGGGTCTGCTCAGGGAGGGCGGGGCCTGGCCCCGTGCAGGAGCCTGGGTCCCCGTTGGGTGTGGCTGCTGTGGGTCCGCAGGACCCTGGGCAAATCTGAATGTCATTCAGTTCAAGAGATGTCTTTGCTCCCCCGCCTGCGCGGGGGGGGGGGGGGTGGCCAGGGGAACCCCAGCAGGGGCGGGGCGGGGCGGGGGAGCCCTCCCTCCAGGGCGTTCCTGACCGTTCATTCCGCGAGAGCTCCGGGCTGCTGCAGGCCCGTGGCCCCGGCCGTGGCAGTGGCTGTTTTGGTGGCGGTGGCCGGGGCTCGCGGTGGCCGGGGTTCGCGGTGGCCGGGGACCCGCAGGGCT
This sequence comes from Nasua narica, assembly GCA_028533885.1. Classification (NCBI taxonomy): domain Eukaryota; kingdom Metazoa; phylum Chordata; class Mammalia; order Carnivora; family Procyonidae; genus Nasua; species Nasua narica. The sequence continues at coordinate 650,036 of CM052800.1, forward strand.
GGCTGAATCCCGAGCGACTGCGGCCGCGGGTTACCACGCATGCAAATGAGCTGCGCGGCGGGGTCGGCTTCCTTTCTGTGCCGGCAAATAGACTCCGATAAGGGGATCTTTGTAATTACACGGCGCTACACTGGTCAATTCTGACTTTTAAATACCAGGGGGCCCTAGAAAGGAGAAGAAAGCGCCCAACACGTGTCGTGCGAGGCTGCGGCCGGCTCCCTTGAAGCCGCAGCGCCCGGCCCGCCTCCTTTGTGAGCGCTATCACTCCATCTCGGCGCCAGATCATTTCCAAATTAAATTTTATGGTCCATTACTTACCGCTCCGACACTGGTCTAATGGAATCTTAAATGGAACTGACTTGATCTGTGTGGGGCTGGCCTCTCAGTTAAGATGTTATTTGGTTCTAATTATCAGATAATGAACTCGGGAAATTTAATTTTTAATATTTGTATGTCAAAAGTCCATTGTGCTTTGCCCAG
>CM052800.1:650615-660815 GCA_028533885.1 Nasua narica
CCCCCCTCCCCTCCCCCTCCCCCTCCCCCACCCCGCCCCAGGCTCAGGCCGGGGTCCCCCATAGCTGCGGGGGGGGAGGTCCGCAGGCTCACTGGTCCGGCGTCTGTGGCCGCACCCCTGCCCTCCGCGGCTCCGAGGGCCCCGGGCTCAGCAGGAGCGGACGACATGCAGAAGCACGGCGCCCAGCCCCTCATCCTGGGCTCCCGGCTGTCCCGGACTGATGGAAACGGACATGCCACCAGGGAGGGCCGGGCTGCGCTGCCACCGGCCGCGCGGCAGGAGCGCTCCTCTCGGGCAGGCCCGGCCAGCGTCCGGCCCCGGTCAGCGCGGCGCCCACCGCACCAGCTGCGGCCCCTGGTCTCCCTGTCCCTCCTCACGCCCCCGGCGGACCCTCGGGGGCTCTGGAGGGGGTGTGGGGCCAGGCCTGGCAGGCTCGTGCGCGGCCCCCACCGCGTGCAGGCTCCGACCCAGGAAGGAAGCCCCCCGACTCTGTCCAGTGCTGCGACCCACCTGTGCTTCCCGTGAGGAGCTGAAGTCCGGGCGCCTTCAGCCGCTTGCAGCGTCAGCCACACACGGGAGGACACCTTCCTCCCTGCTCTGAGTGAGGTGAGGCCACCAGCAGGCTGGGGCTCAGGGTGGTTCCACAGGAGGCCACCGGGAGGGCTTCCTGGAGGAGGCGGTGACAGCAGGGGACCCAGAGGGTGGTGAGATTTGGCAGTGGACAGGGTCGCGGATAAGGGCAGGGCACGGGATTGGGGCACTGGGTGACAGGGAGGACGAGGCCTCGTAGGCAGCCGGGAGGAGGCAGCCGGACCGGGCCCCAGGGGCCTGGGGCAGAAAGGCCAGCCTGATGCCCCGGCCCAGTGTCGGCCGCTCAGACCAGCGGCTGGCCCAGCTGGAGGTCCCTCTGCTCCAGCCACAAGGTCACCGGAGGTGCGGTGGAGGGCACTGGGGGCCGGGCGGGGCTGGCTGCCCGGTGACGGACGGCCAGCGGCCCTCCCTGCTGGACGCTGCACGGGTCTCCCCACCCTGGTCTGCAGGGAAAAATGACACCCGGGCACCCTGTTCATCACCGGGTTGTCGGGCCCAAGCCATCCCTCGGCGGCCGGCCCTGCACCACCTGGGGGGCCCTCAGCCGTGTCGGGCTCGCCCTTGCGGGGCAGGCACGGTGCTGGCTGGCTGAGGTCCGCTGCGCCGGGAGGCAGGCGTCCCCAGCAGCCAGGAAGCTGCACCCAAACCCCGCCCGTCAGAACCGCAACCGCATCCGCTCTGCGGGGAGCCGGCACCGTGGGGGGCGGGGGTCCAGCCGGGGGGCCCCTGGGCGGCTGGAGGCCCCTTGGCGCAGCGCTAGGGGTCCACGTGTGGGGACCTTGGCTGGGCCTGTGCGTGGCCCGAGTCCCTCCCAGCAGGCCAGCTGGTTCCGGGCCGGCATCCCGAGTGCCAGCCCGGAGGAGGCTCCGTCACCTTTCCTGGGCCAGGTAGCCGGTCCTTCAGGGGAGGGAGTTATGTGCAGCCTGGGGGTGGGCTCCCCCCAGTTGGCAGAGCCCCTCCCCAGACCCCCACAGCCCCGCGTCTCTCCCCAGGGGAGCCCGGGAGCTGGGGCTTGGCCCACGTCCTCGCAGCAGATGCCTGAAGCCAGCTCTCAAAGGGCCTCGGAGCCCCTGGACGTGGGGGGCCCCGCGCACCCCCACCTGCCCCGTACTGCCAGCAGAGAGGCTGATTCTGTGCCCCTTTCCCGGCAGCCGTCTGGCCGGCCCCTCCCGCCCTTGTGACCCCCAAGCCTGTGTCCCCACTTTCCACCCTGTTTGCAAACCGACGTTTCAACACAGATTTCTCTGATCCCTGAAGTCAAGAGCAGAGGAGGAGCCCTTACGCTTTCCAGCGAGAGTCCGTCACGCTGGCAGGGCACCAGGTAGGCCCTGGGCCGGCCCACAGGCCTCTCCCGCACCGCCCTCCTGGGTCCTGCTCTGTGCCGCGAGACGGCGTGTCCCCGGCCGGGACTCGCTGTTCTCACGCGGGAGGCGGCACCTTCTTCCCCCGGAACCGGCGGCCTGGCCCGTCCTGCTCGCACGCTTGGAGGTGACACACGTCTGTGCCTCCTTCCTGCCCCGCTGATGGGAGGATTTTCTCCCTCTTAACCTGGAAAGCAGCACCCGAAGGCCCCCCGCCGGCTCCAGCAGCCCCCCTGGGGGGCCGCCCAGAGGGGCCCACGCGCTTGCAGCCGCCCTCGCAGAGACCCCAGGCCAGGTCTGACTAGCCGGACAGGGCCGAGGAGCCCAGAGCGCCTCCCTGTTACCGTTGCTCCTTTTCAAGGCTAGGAATTCTGCACGTTAGGGTTCCCTGTTCGACCCTGGCTGCTGTTTCTCTCCCGGCAGGACCCAGACGGATACACAGTCTTCATGTTTGCTTTCGTATTTCTTTATCGACGTAAAATAGACATGCGGTAAAACAGCCTCCTCACCGTTCATGTGTGGAGTTCGGGGCATTAAGTACATTCACATTGTTGGGCGTCCCTGCTGTCCATCCCCGGAGTCTGAAACTGTCCCTGTCCGACCCTTCCCCCCGCCCCTCCTCCAGCTCCATCCCTCCCGTCTGGGTCGGACTCGGGATACCTCGCAGGACAAGGAGGGCTCAGTAGTTGTCTTTTTGCAACTGGCTCGTTTCACGGAGCATTGTGTCTTCCGGGTTCCTCCAGATTACTCTACGGGGCGGCAGACAGCAGGATTTCCTTCCCGTGCACAGCCGGGCGCCTTTCACGTCCCCTTTGTTCACTGGTGGGCACCTGGGCTGCTCCCCCGTCTTAGCCGTTGCAGCTAACACGGCTGTGAACACACGTGCAGGATTGAACACGCGTCAATCCCTAGAGATACCCAGACGTGGAAGAGCTGGGTCGTGGGGTCATTCTGCATTTAGTTTTGTGAGGAAACGTCATGCTGTTCCCATAGCGGCGGCACCGGCTTGGGCTCCCACCACCGGCGCACAGGGTCCCATTTCCCCCCATCCTCGTGGCACGTGGTGTTCTGGGGTTTTGTTTTGTTTGATAGTGGCCGTGCTCACGGCTGGTGGTATCTGACTGTGGTTTTCATTTGCGTTTCTCTAATGCGTAAATGACCCTCGAAGAAGTGCCTATTCAAGCCCTTCGACCATTTCTAACCAGGTCGTTTGTTTTTGTTGTTGTTGTTATTGCGGAGTTTGGGGAGTTCTCTACATAGTCCAGTCCCTTATCAGATAAATGGTTCGCAGACCTTCTCTCCTGCTCTGGGGGCCGCCTCTCCTCCCTGTGGATTTCGCATCCTTTGATGCACACAAGATTTTGATTTTGATTAAGTCCAATTTATTTTTTTCTTGCATGAGCTTTTGGTGTCACATGAAAGAAGTCGTTGCCCAAAGTCGGGAAGGTTCCCCTATGTTCACCGCCAACAGTTCTATAGTTTAGCTCTCACTTTAGGTTTTTGACCTATTTTGAGTTAGTTTTCGTGTACGGCGTGAGGTAGGGCTCCAATGTCATTCTTTGGTCAGGGGATGTTCCGTTTCCCCAGCATCATTTGTTGGAAGACTATCCTTTCCTTCTCAGTTGTTGAAAGTCATCCGACCACACATCGGGACCCTCTGTTCTATTCCATTTGTCTCTAGGTCTGTCTGGATGCCAGCACCACACTATTTTACTTAGTGTTGCTTTGTAGTCAGTTCTGAATTTAGGAGCTCTGAGTCTTCCTGCTTTGTCCTTCCTTCTCAAGATGGCTTCGACCATTGAGATTCCATATAAATTTTAGGGTGGATTGTTGTGTTTCTGCCAAATGCCTTGTTGAGATTTTGATACAGATTGTGTTTACTCTATAGATTGCTTTCAGTAGTGTTGTCATCTTACTGATATTACATCTTCCAGTCCATGAACATGGGATGTCTTTCCATTACGTCTTTGTCAATTTCTTTCAGCAATGCTTTGTTATTCTCGATGTATAAATCTTTCACTTCCTTGGTTAAGTTTATTCCTAAGTATTTTATTCATTTTGATTTTATTACAGGTGAGATTGTTTCCTTAAGTTCTTGTTTGGATTCTTCTTTTTTAGTGTCTAAAAATCTTTATGATTTTTCACATTCTTTAAAATCTAGCCAGAGCACACACGCAGAGAAGTGTATAGAACACGAGTGTACCACCGAACTGTCACATGATGGTATTCGTGTGTCCAGCTCCTGGTCAAGAAATAAGAGTGTCACCAGCCCAGATGGTGCCACCTCCCAGTCCTTCTGTTCTCCCCAGAGAGAACCACTGTCCTCATTTCTCTTTTTCCTTTTTTTTTTTTTTTGACAGTCCTAAATTGTTTATTAGGTAAGAATTTTACTAACATTACTTATATTAGTGCCAATGGTGGAGCTGGAGAGTACTGTATCTTCTCCACCACCAGTACCATGGTGGAACTTGGACCACTCCCAAGGCCACGTTCTCACGCCTGTAGACGTCAGTCCTCGCTTCTCCCTGTGCTTGTGGACCCGTCTGGTGACCCCCAGGGTGTCAGGATTTCTTCTAATAGCTTTATGGAGTGGCTCGCCGAGGGAGACCTCCATGAATTTGTACGTGGAATCTTTGCCAACCAGGTAAGAATTCAAGCCTCTCAGAGCCCCACGGCGGCGTCCAGCTCGCTCCTCTGCAGCAGCCCAGGCTTCAGGCAAGCTTGAGCTGGTCCGCACCACGATGCGCAAGCTTGCTGTAGGTCGCACCCTTAGGAACCGGGTGTTTGCACCCACCATGACACACAAGAATCTGACAGACAACATAACCTTGCTGGGCCTTGCACCCCAGTCTGTGTACTCTATCGGGCCAGGTTGGGCAAGGGCCTGGGGAGCCCAGAGAGCTGGCGGTCCTGCCAGCGTGCGCCCTGAGAAGAAAGCGCATTACGTTGGACTGCTTCTTCCTCCAAAGCTCCTGGACGTACCTGCTTGAATACCTCTGAGCTGATGGCTGCCACCGCAAGGAAAGGCCAATCGTCCTGATTTCTAACTCCGCAAATACATTCTCCTGCTTGGAACTTCACACAGAGGAATCACGCAGCGAGTACCTTTTCGTCTGGCTGCCTTGATCAGCACTGTGTCCGGGAAGCTCATTCGTGGTGCTGTGAGCAGTGGTCGGCTACTCGTCTCGCTTGTAGACTATTTCCTTGTGTGGATATACAACGTCCTACCGCCCGCAGCCATCCGGGTCGTTTCTAGTTCGGTGCTATTCCAGGCAGCACTGCCAACTGAGCACGCTCGTGCACGCCGGTTGGTGAACATACGTGTGGGTCTCCGCTTGGGGCCCCGGGGGTGGCATCTCGAGGCGCGCAGTAGGTTTAGCTTTTGTAGATGTTGCCAAATCCCCTTCCCGCACGCCTCTGCCACGTCACGCATCCCCCCGCTGCGGGTGGGAGGCCTGGTTTGCCCCTCGGCGGCCGGGGCCGGCTCACAGAGGCCACAAGAGCTCCTTGCACACATCATTCTCAGCTCTGCCTGGAGTGACGTGAAGTGTCCCCTTGCCATCGGCCACACGGGGATTAGTCATACTATTGAAACTGGCCGGTGCTGCTGGTCAGGACTCCGTCCCCTCTGGAGACGGGCTCCTTGAACTCGGACCACCCTTCTCTGCTCCAGTCCTTGCCGCCCCGGTGTCCCCGTCCTCCTCTGGGCAGCTGCCCTGTGGGTGGGCCGCACGACATCACGAGGCTTTAGCGAGCCTGCACACACATGCCGCACGGAGCACTGCATGCGGGGTTACTGGACGTTACTGTCCACGTTGGCCAGGCGCCTATTCGCGCTTTCTTCTAAGAATTCCTTTATGTGTTGTGGTTCCGCCGCCGTTGGATGACGACGTGTGCAAACACCTCCTGCAGTCTGAGTCGTGTTTTTGGTGAATGAAAGCTTTGAAGTTCTAAAAATCGTTTATAGTTAGTACATAATGTTGTAGATTATGAGATTAAATATTGATTATCAATATTAATCAAATTAATCAAATATTATCAAATTAATTTCATGATCAATTACTAAGATTATGAAATTAAATATCTCATAATATTTAAGAGATATTTTCATATCCTGAGACCATGAAGATTTTTTTGCATGGGGTCAATTTTATTTATTTATTTTTAAAGATTTTATTTATTTATTTGAGACTGAGAGGGAGAGAGAGAGTAGGAGTGGTGGGAGGGGCAGAGGGAGAGGGGGAAGCAGGCTCCCCACTGAGCAGGGAGTCTCACGTGGGACTCCATCCCAGGACCCCGAGATCACGACCAGAGCCGAAGGCAGCCGCCCAACCAGCCGAGCCCCCAGGTGCCGTGCATGGGGTCGGTTTTAGTTTTCTCCCTATAGACACCCGTTACTGCGTACCTAGTACCTACTGAAAATAGCACTCCAAGTATGACTAGTTTTAAGTATTTTTATTATTATTAGTTTCACCTGGGATACAAAATTTTCTTCCTCCCTCTCTCCTCTATGTATATGTATTTTCCCCAATCTGAGTCCTTTGAGAGTTAGTTGCAGACACATCATCTCTCTGAAACCTTCCGCGGAACTTTCTAAAAACAAGGACCGTCTCTTACATAACTACAATATAATCACCGAAGTCAGGAAATTACCATAATAAAATAGCATCTGACCTACAGACATTCAGATTTTGTCCCTCGCCCACTAACGTGCCTTGTGAGTGTGTGAGTTTGCACGCGCACAGACAGCTCCTTGATGGTGCCCTGCGGCACCCGGCGTGCACGCTGCCCCCAGAAATAGGCACCGCAACCCTGAGACCTTGGGCCGCAAGCCCTGCCCGAGAGCCGGAGAAGCCATAAACGGGAAGCACGGAGAGGGAGAGCTATTTCGCTTCACAAGGGAGCCCTGCTTTGGAGGGTTCTGGTCCTCGGGCACACGAGTCCCACGGCTGTGCTCTGTGTCACCATTGCCACAAGCCCAGGACACTCCACGTCCCCGACCTGGACCTTGCCGCCCACTGACCATCGCTTTCCTGCCTCGAGAACGCCGGCTCCTGCCCTCGCCCCTTCTGTGTCGGGCCATGTGTCTCTGCAGAGGGGGGGACGTCTGCTCTCCCTGCAGCGGTCGATGGGGGGCTCGACCATGGCTGCACTCTTCCGGGTTCTCCTCGGGGTTACTGCTTCTGGGGTCTCATTTAGGACATCGGGGGCGCCCGGGGGGCTCCGTCAGGGAAGCGTCGGCTCTTAGTTTTGGCTCAGGCCACGATTTCATGGGTCGTGGGATTGAGTCTCGCTCAGTGTTAAGTCTGCTTCTCCCTCTCCCTCCGCCCCACCCCCTGTTTGCACGCTTTCTCCGTGTTTCTCTAAAAATAAATGAATAAATCTTAAAAAAAAAAAAAAATCATTTACTCCCTCCAGGCCACGGAGATCATCCCCCACATTGTCTTCTTCTTCATTGAAATGACTTTTGTGGCATTAAAATCAACAGATATAGCCACGGTCTCTGGGGGTGACTCCGGAGGCCCACAAGCTGCCCGCCGGCAGGGGTGGCACCGGCCGCGCCCACCGAGGCTGTGCCAGGGCCAGAGTCCGGTTTCCCTAGGAGGAGCGGGAAGTGGACAAGGGTCACTAGGCTGCCTCTGTCAGGGGCCAGTCATACCGCCTGCGGCAGCCCAGCCCCCAGCCCCGGGCCAAGCTCGGGGTCACAGGAAGCCCCACACCCACACAGTCTGTGGCCCTCCTCAGGGAGCTCGAGCCCCAGCGAGTCGGATGGTGGGGAACAGGGTGCAGGAGTCGCGGACGCGGCCGGGGTGCTGGAGAGGTTGGCGCAGGGCCGGGGCCGCCGGGGGCACCTGCATGCCTCCCCCGTGTCCCTGGAGCGGCCCCTGGACGCCAGCAGCAGCAGGAGCAGGAACGAGGTCTGAGGCCGGGCCAGGCAGGCAGGGGGCTGCCGGAGCTGGTGGGGTGCAAGCCAGCCTGGCGATGGGGGCCCTGCTCTCCCCAGGCCGCGCTCTCACACCCCCTCTCTGTCCACGGGCAAACGCAGGAAGGGCCCGCCTGGCGGGTGCGGCTTCCCCGGCCTCCCCGCTCAGCCCGCGGCCCAGCCTTTGTCCCAGACGCAGCTCTAGGCCAGGCCCTCGCTGCCCACCGGGGGGAACCACCCTGTGTCCCGTGTGGGCTCTCTCGCGGACTCCCAGGACCCGCTGTCCCCTGGTCGTGTGACAAGCCCGTGTGTCCCCACTGGAGGGAGCAGGTCTCCTGCACTGAGCTGCTCTCGAGAAAGCCCCCCCCCCCCGCCGTCCACAGGACCTAGAGCAGGAGTCGGGAGCAGGGTCCTGGCCCCCCACTCCACGGGGCAGTGCCCCGTGCGCATCGTGGCCCCCACGCCGGGCCACCCTGCCGGCCATCGGCCACAGAGCGGGCAGGCCGCGGGGGTCTGTGGGCGGGCTTGTTCCACGGCCAGGGGTCTTGGCGGGGTGCAGGCGGGAGGAAAAGGCTGGAGGCGCCAACAAGACCCAGCAGGTGTTCTCGCCCCGAAGCCCCATCTTCCAGCTCTTACTCCTAATCGCAATCAACGCCCGGGAAGCCGGTGGGTTCTAGCCTGTGTGGCCCACTGGGCCGAGAACAGCGGGATGGTTATGCAGATACGGCGGGCCCAGGCGCCTCGGGCAGGTGCCCCAAGTCATCCCTCCGCCACTCTCCCAATTACCGGCGGCAGCCACCACCGTTCCCTACGTCCCCGGCCGCCGCCGCCCGCCCCGGCCAGCATCAGTCACCTTCTGATAGCCACCGCGTGCGGCGGCGGCTCTTCCGCCAGGACCCGGGCCACTGTCCCCTGAACTCCGAGGCCCGTGATTGATGCCGCCTGCCTCGCGCAGGCCGAAGCCGCCGTCTGCTCACGGGGAAACATAAACTCGGAATGCGCGCGTCCCGCTGATTTTAACTGGGCTAATTTATTGCTCCCCGTGGAGGAGCCAGGTTTGCGGTGAGCTCTCCAGCTCCCCGGGAGCCCACGGCCCGGCCCTCGTGCCTGTGATCACGGCTCGATAAAGCCCGGGCCGAGCACGGCCGCGCTCGTGCCGCTGCCAGCCCCCGGGGGCACAGGGGAGCGAGCCCCAACGAGGCACCTCCTGTGGGGGATTTATTTCTGAATTAAATGCTCCCGGCCCCAGCGGAGGCCTATTCATTCCCACAATCAGCTTTCTTCCCAGTTGTAAACAGACTCTTTCTAAAACTTGTGCATGATTTTAATTACAGATAAGTTTCTCTTTAAAGGACGGGCATTCATGCCTGGGTTGCTAAGCTGAATTCGATACACCTCCACGGTCCCGGTGTCCGGCTGAGGTCCGGGCTGGTTCTGGATGCTTCCAGGCCCAGAGTCGTGAGGGGCCCAGCAGCCCCCACGGCCCCGTGAGGACCAGTAGAGCAGGCCTTGTGGGGCCGGCATGCTCAGCCTCTCCAGATGTGCCCAGCGCTCGGCCGGCAGGGGTGGCGGGCCGCTGGGCCCCTGCTCCCCGCAGAAGAGGCGGCTTCAGGCCTCACAAACCGCCCAGCTGGGGGCACAGGGTGGTGCAGGTGGCTAGGCCTTCACGGCCTCCCCAGAGCCAGCCCTGGACCACGTCCTCTAAGAAGGCTCCTGGACCCAGGCTTTCCCAGCTCCTCCTGGGGCCCCTGCTAATGGCTGGGCCTCTCACGTCTCTCGTGTTTCTGGACTGTCCCATCGCTGCCCGCGGGTGGGGACTCTGCCCCATAGCCGAGGGGTACGGAGGGCCCCAAGCGGAGCCCCAGGCCGGGCTTCTGACGGCGAGCGGGGGACCGGTCTGCTGGTAGGCACCATGTCGGTGCTGGGGACCCGCGGCGCGGGGAGGCCTCCCAGCACTGCCACAGGACATCGGTCACGAGGGCTGGGCCGCCCCGGAGGGCGGGGGAGCCTGTGAGACCCAGCGGCGGGAACCCGGGCCCGCGAGCGTCCGCTGCCCGCACACTGACCGGGGTTCCCACTGAGGTGGGACAGCATCCCCCCTGCACGGTCCCGGGCAGCGTGTGCACGTGTGCAGGTTCACACGGGCTCGGGGACATGTGCATGTGCAAGCGGGTACCCGTGTGAGTGTGTGCACGGAGCTTGAAGACACACCTTCTGCTTGTGGGGCAAGAAGACAAGGGGTGCGCGGGCGGCCGAGGCCTGGTGGGGCCCCGCAGCGGGCCGGGCGCGTTTGCAGCAGGAGCGGCACCGCCAGGCCCTCGCTCG
>CM052800.1:660915-673145 GCA_028533885.1 Nasua narica
GGGGGCTGGGGGGGGCCGGGGAGCAGGGCGGGGGGGCGGGGCCGAGTGGAGCCCCAGGCCGGCTCCCTGGGGGACCCTCTGTCTGCTCACATCTGCCCTGCTGGCCGCGGAGGCCCCTTGTGGCGGAGGCTCCAACGTTCACCCTGCAGCCCCTGCTTCTGGACTCGGGGACCCGGGCCACTCCCCTGCAGACTTACAGAGGGCACGTGGGGTCCTGCCCAGGCCATTCCCACGGGGACCCTGGCACCCCTCTTCCTCACGCTTCCCGTGCCTGGTGGGACCCTCAGGGTGAGGGAGGCCCGCCGCTGGGCCCCCAGGCTCGATGCGCCCTGCCCGGGACAAAGCAACCCCCCCATCCGCGCAGGGCAGGTCAGGCCCCCTGGAGAGCCGGCTGGTGGCGGGCGCGGGTCCCAGACTCCTGGGGGCTCATTGCACAGCAGCTAAGTGACAGTTTCGCCTTTGCTGTCTACGCTGTGAGATGCCGGCTTTCTCCCGTGTCGGGGCCTGGACTCATCAGTGGACGGGACGCTGGGAAATCCGTCTCTTCCTTCCAGAGGCAAGCCCACTCTCGTGGCCCGCAGTCCCGCTCCGTGGGGTCCCCCGGATTAACCGAAACCTCACGTCCCCATCAAAACCCGCACGCGGGTGTTTACGGCAGCTTTGTTCGCAGTCGCCAAAACCTGAGAACCAGCAAGACGTCCTCCCGTGTGTGGGGTAGATGAGCGGTGCCCCACGCAGACCCGTGACTCACGCTCACGAGAAACGGGCGCCCGAGCCGCGAAAGGACGCGGAGGAGCCTTAAATGCACGTCACTAAGGAAAGACGCAGCAGGCGTCCAGCTGCGGGACATCCCGGAAAAGGCCGAACCGCGGGGACGGTGACAAGATCTGCGGTTGTCGGGGGCTGGGGGGGAGGGCGAACGGGGGCAGCACGGCGGGGGGGGGATTGTGGGCCGGGAAGCAACTCTGGGTGATACTGCGGGGGGGTGGGCACCTGTCGCATCGCCCTCGTCCAGACCCCAGAACGCGCACCCCGGGGGCACCCGATGTCATCTGTGGACTCCGGGTGACAGTGACGTGTCCGTGGAGGCCGGCCCACCGTAAGGGACGTCCCCCTCCGGCGCAGACGTGGCTCGTGGGGGCCGGGGGCGCTTGGGACGTCTCTCTCTGAGCCCCCCCTCAGTGGTGCTCTCACCCCCAAACTGCTCTAAAACAACTAAGTTTATTCATTTAAAAATGCAAACCGGTGCTGAAATGGCGATTTTCTTTTACTTCTGGGCTCGGCCTCATCCGGGGACGACAGGATGGCGCAGGCCTGGGCGCTCCCCACGCCCCCGGAGGCCCGCGTCCACGCGCAGCTGGACCGCACCACCCCTGGCAGAGTCGGGGGCCGAGGTTCCTGGAGCAGGAGGAGAGCGCCGCACGCCCGGAGAGCCCAGCGCGGTAGAGCCCGCCCTGCAGGGACGCTCGTGCCCCCAGCGGCACAAGACCTCAGACCCACGGCAGGTGCACACGCGTGTGCCTGCGCACGCACCGGCTCGGGCTTGTCTGCTCACGTGTGCACACCCCCACGTACACGCCCACACGTAGGCCACGGCTGCCCAGCGGCCACAAGGGCACCCCAGCAGCCGGGGCCGCGGAGCTGCGCGCCTCAAGCCCATGGAGGCCCAAGGAGGCTACGCCAGCGCGGACCGCGACCCCTCCTTCCCTCGCTGGGTCTCTGGGTCTGGCGTGCGACCTCTGGCCACGGCCCCCTCTGCCCCACGGCTCTTGGCTTGATCCTACCTCCGGCCCCGGCGTCCGATACCCGCTTCCACAGCCCCCGGGACTCAGGGGGGTCGGCGGTCTTCATGAGGCCCAGGCCCGGAGGGAGCTGACGTCACGAGTGGGGAGACCCAGCTGGTAGGCACGGGGAGCGGCTGGCCGCTCCGTCACATGGGGCAGCGGGAAGCTTCTGCCTGTGGGCCGCTGGGAGGGCGGGGTCTGAGCTGTGACAAGGCCAGCACGAGAAGGGCCCCCCACCGCCCTGCGTGCCTGGCCTGGGGGGAGGGGCCCCCCACCTCCTCGGAGGCGGTGAAGGGGCAGGAGATGGGCCTGGTGTTGGGGTGAATGGGTCCAGGGGCCGGGGAAGTCGGGGGTGCAGCAGGAGGCTACACAGCAGAGGGGAGAGGCCTGCACACAGGGAAGTTTGTCCCTGCCATGTCCCATCTGGGGCAAGTCCATGCTGGGGGTGCCCACGACCTGTCTGCCATTGGAGGCCGGGGGGGCAGCCTGAGGCCCACCCTCTGGGCTCCCTCTCAGAGAGACCCTCGGCCCCTACAAGGAGGGGGCCACACCGGCCTTCCGAGGGAGGGGAGGGGGCCCCTGAGGGGTAGGGGCGGGGCGGCAGAAAGCTTCCCGCCCCCCTGACCTGTGGGGTGGGCCCCAGGCTGGAGCGGGGGGAGGGGAGGACGACCCCAAGGCTGCAGGACCCCCCCACCCTGGGCAGGGACCCAGGCCTGGCCAGCCCCCCAAGGCAGGGCTGGGTCTCGAACCTGAGGGCAGGGCCCCGGGGCGGGCTCTCTCGCCTGCCCCACCCCTGCCTGACTCTGGCTCCAAGGGACAGACAGACGCCCCCCCCCGGGGGCCCCGCCCCTCCGCGGCCGTCTTCAGTGATTTGGAAGTGTAGAAAATGGGATTATCCAGGAACAGATGTGCACAAAAGGGGTGAAATGGAAAAGCGCTAGCGTGGCCGCCTGCCTCTGATTACCTCTGACGGCCTCGGTGTCCGCGGGCCCCCCCAGCGGGGCCGCCCCGAACCCCGCCGAGCCCTGCAACGCGGCTCATTGAAATTGAATTGATACTTTGTGAACTTCATTTGTGAATAATGTGATCTGACAGGGACAAATGTGACGGGGAATTGTTTTCAAACCTCCTCCAAATGAAGCTTATGATGGGGTGAACGCGGCGCCTTGGCCCCCGCCCGCTGCCTGCATATGCAGCCGGTAATTGAATTGTGGGCGGGGCGGGCGGGGCGGCCTCCCCAGGCTGGGGGTCGGGCCGGCCGGCCGGCCCTGCGCCCCCCGTCCGCCCCGCGGCCGGCCAGGCCTCAGATGTCCTGCACAGTAATTCCCGCTGCCGGTCGCGTGCCCAGCGCGCGCTCCAACCCAGTTAGCTGGATTGATGAAGGCGGCAAGAGGATCCGACGCGCGCTGATTCCGCCGTTTCAGCTTTGATTAGCTCAGCGCGGGTTACTCCCGTCAGAGCTCCCTCACGCGGCGCGGACCCCGGGGAGGGCCGGCGGCCCCCGGCGCCCAGGAAGGCTTCAGTGCGGGCCATTACCTCACAGACGTCCCCGCAGAGCGCCGTGGGCGGGCGCGGACACTCGACCTGGAGCCCGGCGCGCTCCCCCTCGGGGTGGCGACCCGCCGCTGGGGTCCCGGCCCCCCTGCACCACGGGCGTCTGCGCTTGACCTCTCGCCTCTCCCGGAGCCGGCAGGACCACGCCAAGGAGGGACCGCGCACCGAGTCCCTCCAAGGACCAGGACACCGCGTCCCAGGCCTCCCACGCCTCCCCCTCGCCATCAGCATCACGAGGCGTCCTTCATGGGTCGAGGGCTGGGGCCTCTGCCAGCCCCAAGACCCAGAGCGAAGGGACCACACGGTCCCTGCAATGACAGTGATGAGGACGAGGGCCAGATGTGGGCCCAGGGGCGGGTCCATGAGGCCAGCCAGGCCATGCTCCTGCCAGGACCTGCCAGGCTTCAGGGCGGTTGCGGGGCTCCCCCTGGGTCCTGTAAGCCTAGCCAGCTCGTGTCCCCACCACCAAGGCTAGGAGGAGGGCCACACGGCCCAGCTCGCACCACCCAGATCGATCCACGGCCCTTCCTACGGGTGTTTCATTAGCCAGCAGCCCTGCGGTCCATCTGTGCCCTCCCAGACACTGAGGGAGCAATCCCCGGAGCCCTGGGGGTCTCCTCAGAGTCCCTTGACTCTGAGCGGTTGTGCTCCCGCTTGCCAGACCTGGGCCAGGGCCACGGAGGCCCCCTTTCCTTTCAGCTCCCGGCCCCTCCTCCAAGAGAAGACACAGCTGAGGCCTGGCCAACCCTGATCCTGGGATGCTAACCCCCAGAGGACACGCGGGGCTCCAAGGGGCGGCCCCGGACCCTCTTGGCCTCCAGCCGATGGCCTCAGCCTGGGGCCCTGCCCTTGAGAGGCCCCTGAGGCCAGAGCCAGACCCCAGCCCAGCCTGCCCACCAACCCGGGGGACCCCATGCGGCTCGGCGACCTCCCGGTGATGTCGGCACATCCTCCTTCCCTCCCTGTGCCCTCCTTCTTGCTCTCATCACCTCCAGTCCCAGTTATTTATTTCACTGATTTATTTGTTAATTCCAGCGAAAGTCACATACTTAAAATGAACCATTTGAAACTGCATTGCAGTGGCACCGAGCCCCTTCGCAAGGCCGTGCCCACCAGCCCTTGCGTCGGTCACTGCACAGCCGCTCTGGACGCCGTGTGGGAGCAGCCGTCGGGCCTGGCCTCTCACGGACAGCCGGCTCCAGGGTCTGTCCACCCTGCGGTGGGCCGCGGGCCGCTCCCTCTCGCGGCCGCATGCCAGTCTCACACACACGTGGGCCACACGCTTGGCGCAGCTACCAGCAGGTGGCCCCCCGCCACACGGCCCAGAGCTCCCGTCAGGGTTCAAGGACAGAGCGTGGCGGCGGGCTGGGCCCCGTGTTCCCAGACAGCCGACAGCTCGGGGCCCCCTCATCTCCCCGCGAAGACCGGGAGAGACCCCAGGGCCCCCTCGGGGAGCCCCGGAGACCTGTGTGTCCACCATGTCAGCGTCTGGCCCACGCGCCCTCCCGGGGAGCTTCTCCAGCGGCCCAGCCTGTCCAGGGGCGGCATCAGCCCCTCCCGGCCAAGCAAGTTGGGAGCCACCCCTGGAATCCGCCTGTGCTCTGCCGCACCCGCTGGACTGAGGGGCCCTTGGCTTGCACCTGCCTTAGGACGGACGCACTTTGGTCCAAGAATGCCCCACATCTCGTGGAAAATGCTGCCCCAGGATGCACAGGGGGCCCCGGAAAGCGCCCGGGCTGGTCACACACGCCGCCGCTCGCTCTGTGCGGCCCTCCTCTCGCCTGACCGGCCCGCGGGGGGGTCTGGCCTCAGCTACCCTCATGCTGGAGACCCCCGGCGGTTTGCAGCGCCGGCAGAAAGGGGTGTAACAAACCAAAGTCAGTTTTTATGGCGCCTCATCCCGCACAGGAAACGCTGGGGGCATGGAGATGGCCCGAAGCAGTCAGCCACCCTGGGCTCAGGGACGCGCTGATGGCCGACAGCCGGATGCCACAGGCTGCCCCACGGCCCATCGCAGACGAACTCCGGGGCGCACAGATCTCCTCTGGGCCTCACAGTCTAGGAACACGGTTAGGTTCTGTTTGGACCATGGGAAGCGGACGGTGAGGGCAAGGGCCTCGGCTGGGGGCAAGCGCAGGGGGACCCTTGCCTCGCGGTGGGTTTCCCTGGGGCTGGGTGGCCCCCCGCGCCCCTGCACAGTGACGCCCCCAGAGGCTGCCCACAGCCGTGGGGGCTGCCCCGGGTCCTGCCCCAGGTCTGCCGGCGAGACCCTCGGCTCCGGTAGGAGCTGCTTCTCTGCCGCAAGCCCCAGGTTCCCCGTGGCCAACCACACGCTCTCGGGTGAGTGCTGTGTTCGGCCAGAAGCTCACTATCCCACCTCCCGTTCGGCGCCAGGGGGCCGGCCCGGTGTGCGGTCAGCGGGGATCGGGAATTACGGTGGGAGCCGAGGGGCCCCGCCCGAGGTGCGGACCGCAGCAGGGCTCAGCCCTCCGCGGCCAAGGCTGGTCCCAGGCTGGGTAAACTTGCCTCCAGGACCAGGCAGGCCCGCCCCGGGCTGTCGTCCTTGGGCTCCTTTGCAGACGTGCGGGCGGGGGTGGGGCCGGCGTGCGGCAGGAGCACCAGGGCCCCGGGGCGCACAGCCTGTTTACTGGGTCGTCGGCCCAGAAGCGGTGGTGTCAGCAGCGGGGACACTACGGAGGCGCCTCAGCCCGGCTCGTTGGTCTG
Source organism: Nasua narica (assembly GCA_028533885.1). NCBI lineage: Eukaryota > Metazoa > Chordata > Mammalia > Carnivora > Procyonidae > Nasua > Nasua narica. Next base: position 666,978 of record CM052800.1, read on the forward strand.
ATCACCCCTGACTTTCCGGTCCATAACACAGAATCGTGCTTTCATCAAGAAACTCATATTCTCTGGATGATTCAAAAATTCACAGAGCAGATCCGACACCGAGTGCTTCTTTCCAATGCCTTCTCTTTAACCCCAAACACGGTTTCCTGCAAGTCCTCGGTGGCGTCAGGAACGGTCGCGGGGGCAGGGCTGGGTGGCCGCAGGGACGTCCTGACCCCGCCAGGGCTGCTGGTCCCACCGCGGCCGGCGGGAGAGAGAACGCGCACGCTGCGTCCGGGGGCAGAGCCTACCCCACTCACAGCCCCCGCGGGACTCGGGACAAGTGGCTTACCTTCGTGAGACTCAGTTTCCCCAACACACCAGGTTACCGTAACATGTGTGTCCACGGCTGACGTTCCCTGAGCTGCGCCAGGCGCCGGCCAGGACACCGCGGGCGAACCGAGTGTTCTCACCCAGCCGCACGTGGCCCCAGTGGCCCCGGGGCTGGGTCACGGCGCATCTTCAGGGAGAGCTCCGGGCCACCTGGCCCAGGCAAGCACCGTGGCGGGGCTGCCGGACATGACCGCACTGCCGTCCGCAGAGATCGGGAAGCTGGGATGGGCAGGGAGCTGGAGGCTTGGACATCAGCCTCCCCTCTGGGGCCCGTGGAGGCCTAGGACTGCCCCATGGACGTCTGTGCACCTGCCTTTTTCCCAAAAGAGAGTGCCTCCCGGAGGGTCAGGCTGAACACCTGCCCCTGCTGTCAGCCCTGAGCGCCCCACATCAGGGACCCCATCCTTCTGGGCCGACACGCACCGAATCCCAGCTGGACCCACGGGCTGCGGGGGGAGCGGCGGAGGGTGCCTCCCGGGTGTTGGCATTCCCGCCCGAGGGGACATGCGGAGACACGCGGTTCCGAGAGCTGCTCTTGGAGGCATCTCTGGTTTTCCATTTATAAAGCAGAGAGCGGTTATAAATCAGAAAAGTATTTATAGGCCCTCGCAGCAGCAATAACGGGTCCGAGTGGCCAGTGCGTCTCTGTGACTATTTCATCTTCCACGCTAACTTAAACACGAGAAAAAAGGCTTTCCGGGCCGGGCTGGCCGTGGAGACGGAGTGCGTTTGTAATAATTCATAGGCTTCTCCCTTTCTCTTCCCACTGCTCCGGAATCGTGCTCTGCTATTAAAATGCACTGTGGCCGCCTGGCCTCCCCTCATTCTGATGGCAAAGGTGGGCTTGCGGGCAGGGCCTCCGGGTGGCCGCCCCAGTGCTGCCCCTGCTGGCCGCGCAGCGCACTGCAGCCGCCCAGCCCCCACCCCGCACAGGGCCCGTGCGGGGGCAGAAGGGGCCCGAGCCAGCTTTGTCTCCTTAGAAGTGGGACCCCCCTGCTCTCGGATGCTGCCTGGGGGAGCACTGCCCGCCCCGCTCAGGGGAGCACCCAAATCTCACCCCCAGCTGAGGCCTAGGGCTCGGGGCTGCGGGCAGGAGCCTGAGAGGAATGGAGGAGAGGACCCGCGTCTTCCAGGGCTGGCCAACGGAGCCAACGGGCTGTACTTCCCTCCACCAGACGCCCCACCAACTGTCAGGGGCAGAGCCGGACCCCCCTCCCAGGCAGCCAACTGACCACTAGTGAGGCCTATGGCTGCAGAAAGCCTGAGGGGCACCCCAGGCCTGAGGGGTGGGCAGAGCCCCCAGCCCCGGTCCCCGTGGTCCCGCATGCACCTCGCCTTCTCCTGGGCATGGGGCTGGGAGCTGGGGCCTCCCTCCCTATGGAAGCAAAGGCCAGGGACAGGCCCCAGCAAAACATGAGGCCCACCGCGCAGGCACCCGGCCTTGGGAGTGGGTGAGCTGGACAGCGAGGCCCTGTGTGGGCGCGGGAGCCGGACCCCAACAGCAGAGGACAGCGACGAGCCCGCAGGGGCTCCTGGAGGCGGGGGAGGAAGTTCCAACGGAAGTGAGTTTTGGGGAGAACAACAAGGGCAGGAGAGGCAGCCTGGGGTTTGCTGGGGAGAAGTGCCTGTGCCACCCACGGGATGTACAGGCCCAGTGCCGCCTGCGCAGCAGTGACAGAGCCGATGACATCTGCTCCGAGCCCCGCCAGCCCTGGTGGCGGCCCATGGGACCTTCCTGTCTCCTCCAATGCTGGCGGCAGAGGCCTTGAGGTCACCAAGGAGACAAGGAACTCGCCACTGAGTCTAGACCACCCCTGCGCCCACACTGTCCCGCCAGGTGCCCACTGCCTGGTCCTCGCCGGGCGGACGGGCGTCTCGGTTCCGGAGCGTCTCGGTTCTGGGGCATCTCGATTCCGGGGCGTCTCGGGTCCCGGGGCGTCTCTGGTCCTGGGCGTCTTGGGTCCAGGGCGTCTCTGGACCTGGGGCATCTCGGTTCCCGGTGTCTCTGGTCCCGGGGCCTTCCCCAACGGCCGGAGGGCAAGCTGTGGGAGTTATGCCCGATCTGGGGACACTGAGGCATTCCGTGGCAAACCGTCACCCATCCTGACCCCAGCCCTCCTCACGGGCATCCACCTGGTGGGCTCGCCTGGGGAGTCTGGCCGGCGCCCTGACCCCAACCCCGGTCCTCCCGGAGCTGGGTCCCAGCGGCCCCCACCCTGGCCCCCACTCAGCATCACTCTGAGCCTGAGGCAGCTTCGCCGGCTGAGAGAACTCTCCGGAAGCTCCAGTGAGCTGAGGAAATAACTGTGGGCACCAGGGTGGGCGGGGCTTGAGAGGGCCCAGGATGGCTTTGATTTCTCTGTCCCCGTCACTGCGAGCCGTTTCCCGGGATAGATTCAGCGTCACCAGGCCCCAAGCCTCTCTAAGCTGTCGTGGGCCCCGCCGCGGCGACACCGGGAGAGGCCCGCCGGCCTCTGGGGGGCGGGAGGGGGACGGCCCCCAGGGTCCCACCTGGAGGCTGCGGACAACGGGAGGCAAGTTGGGCCAGGAAGCAGATGAGGGCCCCGGCCGCGGGGGGCCCTGGACGGGCAGCCCAGAGCCCCTCTGCCCCAGCTGGACCGCAGACCAACCCAGGGGGGCACAGAGGTGCGGGGAGGCCCCTGTGCTGACGGGGAGGGGACACGGAGGCTGGGAGCAGGGCCGCAGGGGTGACGCAGGCCTGGCAGCTCGCACGTGGCCAGCAGCTGGGGATGGGGAGTGGGAGCGGGGGCGTCCCCGAGGGGCAGGGCTGCACTGAGCTCCTGAAACTCCAGGGCCCGAAGGGAGCCTTTCTGGGGACCCGGGAGCCCCTTCCCTGGCCCCACCCAGCTCCCGGGGGCCCAGGCCCTAGGTTGGTAGCGGTGGGTGGGGTCAGGAGGGAACGCAGGGGGATCGGCTGTGGTCTGAGCAGGACAAGCCGGCTGGTGGGAAGGCAGATTCAGTCTGAGCAGAGCGTGGGGAGAGTGAGCTCACGGACGTGAGCACGTGGAGGCCGCTCCAGCCCGTGGTCTCCAGGAGGGCCGCCCAGATGACCCAGACTCACCCCCCAGACGCCCCTAGACTCACCCCCCCGACGCCCCCAGACTCACACCCAGACGCCCCCAGACTCACACCCAGATGCCCCCAGAAGCCCCCAGACTCACCCCCCAGACGCCCCCAGACTCGCCCCCCAGATGCCCCAGACTCACCCCCCAGACGCCCCCAGACTCACCCACCCGATGCCCCGTCCCCCGTCTGCAGCACCCACCTGAAGGGCGGAGCCGCTCCCAGGGAGTGAGGACCACCGGCCAGGCGCTGCGAGGAGGCCCGGGGGAGGCCCAGGTTGGTCGCACAGGTCGCACAGCTCAGGGATGCGGGTCCGTCAGGTGCCCCTCACTGGCTCCGTCTGGGGCCGGGAGGGTCACAGCCACGCGGCGGGGCTCCGTGGCAACTGTCCAGCCCTCGAGGGCACACGTGCGGAGCGCCCAGCGGGGGCCTTTCCGGCAGGGCCGCTTCCGCGGGCATGAGAGGCTCGCGATCCCAGCTCTTCTCCAGAATACTGATATTGAGACGCCCGCTCCCCCTGGGCTGCGCGGCTGGGTGCGGGCTCAGAAATACGGTATCCGCAGGGCCTTTTTCATAAAGGTCTTTATGGGTTTGGAAATTTAAACACCACGGAGTCTGAGTTCAATCGGAAAGCAAAAGTCTCTAAGCTTGTACATCTTAGAGGAAAAAAAATTCAATTAAGTGGGATTTTAGCTGTTTCAATAAAATTGGACTCTCCCTTTTCAAGATAAGAGCTCTCCGGCTCATAGCAACCTTTATGAGCCCGAGCCCCCACTTCTACACGCGTAATCCTCGCTCAGGACACAATACCCACCACGGGAAATCAATGTATAGTCGAATCAATTTGAAAATATAAAATAAACTAATATATGAGTGGAAAATTCACTTCCTATGGATTAAAAGCAGCACAAATAGCAGAAAAATCTAGCTTTTTTAGCGGAAGGAAGGAAGTGGTTCGGGCAGGGGCTCCGGAGGGCCGGGTGCTGCCCGGGCGCTGGAGGGGGGGCACCGGGACGACACGGGTCAGGCTGGCGCCCCCCCCCCCCCCCCACGCAGCGGGGCAGCGGGAGCCAAGGAGAGAGCGTCTGGGTCGTCCTCAGGCTGTCCCCGGGCTCTGCCTGCTGAGAGTGAAGGACGGACGCCGGCCTGTGACCTTCCCCCTCTGGACGCCCTCCCCGCGTCCACACCCGGGAAACGAAGGCCGCTCACGCTGGAGGGGCAGGCTGGCCAGCGGGCAGGACCCCGGGCCTCGGGGCAGGGAGGCAGGGAGGACGGGGGGAAGCCAGCCAGGTGGGAGCACGGTCCACAAGCGCCGCTGCGTGGCCAGGAGGCTGCTGCGCGGAGAGAGCCCAAGTGAGGCTGCAGGTGGCCGGTCGCGGTGCCCTTCCTGCTTCTCTGCTGGTCCTCTCGCTGAGACACACGGGGCAGGCGCTCCGCCCCGATCTGCAGCCCTCCAATGTCCACCTAAAGGGACAGCTGACATCCCCCCTCCAGGAAGCCCTCCCTTCCCCTGGGCAAGCCCCTCCCCCAGCCGCTAGGCCTCTCCCTGGCCCACACCGGACCCCAGACCCACCCAGCTCCTGACCCCGAACCCCACCAGCAGCTGGGCTCCAGGGCCGCCGAGACCCCGGCCCCACCTGATTGCCCACTTGCATCCCCACCGGACGGTCCCCACACCCTCTGTCCCACCCGCCCCTGCCGCTGCCCTTCCCCCCAGGCCACATGCTCTGCGGGGTCGGGTCTGCCTCCGCCCGCGAGCCCCTACAGCTGTGGGGCTGCAGCTGACAACTCCCCCTTTTGATTTTGTCTCCAAGTATTTCCTCCGAGGGGACGCGAAGGCTGCAGGTCCCAGGGTCGTCTGTGTGCATGGGCGGGGCCGGGAACCGGGGTCCGGAAGCGCCCACACACTCAGCCGCTCAGCAAGCCCCCGCGGCCCCTGGGTCCCAGACCCGCACACACGGTCATCAGCCCACGCAAATACCCACCGGCCGCGCCTCGCGCCCCTGCGGCCAGCGGCCGTCCCCCACGCACCCCTGCTTCCGTTCCTCACCCACCGCCACCCACCAGGCCCCCACGCACACACCCAGCCCGCCCGGCCTACACCGCCCTTCCGCCTGCCTGCCCGTCCCACAGCCGCAGCCCCCGCGGCCCGCCGGCCAGCACCCACTTCCGCCCCAGCCGGGCGACCAGCGGTCCCCTTCCCCCATGGCCACCCACAGCTGGGGGGCTGGGTGGGCGCAGGCCCGGCCGGCCACGGCATTGCCATCCCTGGGATCCACGTGGGGTCCCGCCCTTCCCAGCCCCCTCCCGCTCCCTTCCCTTGGCGCCCCGCGTGCGGTGAGCCTTCAGGAGGAAGTCCTGATGGGGAAGCTGGGGTCCAGGGTCCCTGGGGTCCGGGGTCCAGGTGCCACCCTGTCCACGGTCACCAAGCAGTGAGACAGAACCCACGTCACCCCCACCGGCGGCTCTCAGCCAGCCCCCGCAGACCCCGGTAGACCCTACAGACCCCGGCAGACCCCACAGACCCCACAGGCCCCCGCAGGCCCCCAGAGGCCCCCACAGACCCCCGCAGACCCCCGCAGACCCCACAGACCGCCGCAGACCCCGCAGACCCCAGCAGACCCCGGCAGACCCTGCAGACCCCAGCAGACCCCGGCAGACCCCGCAGACCCCACAGGCCCCCGCAGGCCCCCAGAGGCCCCCATAGACCCC